>JAVJIF010003423.1:0-317660 GCA_038442645.1 Agave tequilana | reverse complement strand
CAGGCCCTTGCAGAGTTCTTGGCTGCTCATCCAGTTCCGGAACATTCAAACTTTACGAAGATATCCCTGATGAAGTCTTCGAGTCTTATGCAAACTCAGAAGAGGAAGTGTGGCAGATGTTCTTCAATGGAGCATCGCGAATGGGCCTTAAGGCAAGATTATTGTCGGAGTGGGGGTTGTGTTTATCTCCCCGCAGAACCATGTTCTTCCCAGAGCATTTTCTTTGACAGGATCATGCTCCAACATGTAGCAGAATATAATGCCCTGCTCATCAGCCTTCAGCTCGCCCATGGAATGGGGTACGTTACCTCGAAGCTTATGGCGATTCAAAACTGATCATCATCAGGTTAAGGCGAATATGAAGTCCGCCATGAGGACTTGGTGCCTTATTATCACACGGCCGTTGAATTGGCCACCTATTTGAAGGCTTCTACATCGGCACGTGTCTCGATCTCAAAATACCAAGGCGGACGCTCTCGCTGCTGCATTAGCAACACATTAGCCTTACCAGCCGACACCGAGTATCACCTCACAGTCGCAACTCGACATCTTGTATGCTCCAGAACATGCTAAGAACCCGAGGGGTCTATAATATCTCAACGGATCTTGAGCCGAGAGATTGGCGATTTCCTCTCATCGACTATGCTTTACATGTCTGCTGCAGACGATCCTAAAGGAGCGGCATCTATCAGACGAGGTCTCTCCGTTTCTACTACGATCCAACTCTGAAGACACTTTACCGTCGTTCATATGACGGTGTCCTCCTCCGTTGCCTGTCCAATTCAGAGGCACAGGAAGTGCTTAGAGAACACACGACGGCATTTGCGAAGCTCATCAGCCAGTCCAAAGCTTAAAGATAGGTTGCATAGACTTGGATACTATTGGCCGACCATGATAGCCATGCCATCCAATATGCACGAGGTGTAAAGCATGCCAGATTCATGTGGACTTCATACACCAGCCCTCGGAGTTGCTCCACCCAACTATTGCTTCATGGCCATTTGAAGCATGGGGAATTGATGTCGTAGGGCCAATCAGCCCCTCTTCAACAAAGGTCACGGTTTTCCTGGCAATAACCGACTACTTTTCAAAGTGGGCAGAGGCTATACCACTGGTTGAAGTCAAAACCTCTAATGTGGTTAATTTCATCAAGCACCATGTCATCCATCGATTTGGTGTCCCTAGCGGATCATCCACGACAACGTCCCCAATTCATAAGCCAAGTATTCTATCGATCGTTCTGCGATAAATACCGAATTCAGAATGTGGCTTCTACTGCCTATAATCCCGCCGCTAACGGCTTGGCGGAAGCATTCAACAAAACGATCATCAAGCTACTCAAGAAATTCGTCTCCTCGAACAAGCGAGATTGGGACGAACAGCTTGGCAAATGTCTTTGGGCCTACCGGACCACAGTTCGAATACCGACAGGTAATACGCCTTTTTCCTTGGTATATGGGTGTGAAGCAGTCATCCCGTTGGAAATTCAGATGCCGTCATTGCGAGTCGCTCTAATGACTAAGATCATATCAGAAGACATGATCGGTTACGTCTTCAAGAGCTCGAGCCCTAGATGAGAAGCGACTTCAAGCCCAGCAACATATTGAGCTATATCAAGCTCGAATCTCAAAGCCTTCAATAAGAAGGTCAAACAGAGAGTCTTCCAGAAAGGAGACCTGGTTTTAGCCGTCAGACGACCGATGATTATAACGCACAAAACCAAGGGAAAAATTTCAGCCTAAATGGGAAGGACCATTTGTAATAGAAACAGTCTATTCAAACGGAGCATACCGCCTCATGACTTCAGATGACGACCTACTCATGATGCCGATCAATGGCAAGTTCTTAAAGAAATATTATCCTTAATCAAGGATCCTTCTCATGATCAAGTTAACATTACACCTCTGATCAAGATCTTCGTGTCCAAAGTACACACAAAGAGAGCCTTTCTCTTCCTCCAAGCGAGATAATACAACCGTAAACCAGTAGGAACCTGGTCGTGCATTGGCTGTCCCGAAGGAGAATCGAGGTTATGCATATATTAACCAGATAATCCACATCCTTAACGATTAAGATAGAGAAAATGTTGGCCTGTAAGCCCAACATATGTCCTCGACAACTCATCATGCAGAGGGGAATAGCATGGCTAGCCCAACCCAAACGGTAGTTGGTAAAGGCATATCAAACCCGTTGACAGCTGGGGATTTGCTAAAAATCCTAAGGGACCAGTTCCCATTTGATTCCCCCCCTCCAAAGTCACTTACCAATTTTCATCCATAGAGGTAAGGCTTATAAATATATTCCGCTGTTACGTTAACATTAAACCTATTGACAGCATTCTCTCGTTTCTCCCAGTGAGAACGAGACCTCCAAAGTCACTTACCAATTCTCATCCACAGAATGGTAAGACCACATATGCATTTCGCTGTTACGTTAACACTAAACCTATGACAGTGATTTTCTCGTTTCTTTCTCCCGTGAAAACGAGACCTTTTTCCCAATTTCCATTACAACTTTGATCTTGGTGGCGTCTCAATCGGTTATGTCATTGCGACCTTTGAACTAGCAGACAACCAAGTCTCAATTTCGAGCTTGTTGACATTTACAAAAGACAAGTCTCAACCTTGAGCCTGTTGACATTTACAAAAGACAGGTCTCGATACTTGTTGACATTTACAAAAGATAAGTATTACCAACCTTGAGCTTAATGGCGTCTCAATCGGTTATGTCATTGCGACCTCTGAACCAGCAGACAGCTAAGTCTCAACCCGAGCCCTGTTGACATTTACAAAAGACAGGTCTCGATACTTATTGACATTTACAAAGATAAGTATCGCCAACCTTGAGCTTGGTGGCGTCTCAATCAGTTATGTCATTGCGACCTCTGAACCAGCAGACAGCCAAGTCTCAACCCCGAGCCCTGTTGACATTTACAAAAGACAGGTCTCGATACTCGTTGACATTTATAAAAGACGAGTATCATCAATTTTGAAGCTTGGTGGCGTCTCAATCGTTATGTCATTGCGACCTCTGAACCAGCAGACAGCTAAGTCTCAATTCCGAGCCCTGTTGACATTTACAAGAACAGGTCTCGATACTTGTTGACATTTACAAAAGACAAGATCACCAAATTTTTAAGCTTGGTGGCGTCTCAATCGGTTATATCATTGCGACCCTCTGAACCAGCAGACAGCTAAGTCTCAATTTCGAGCCCTGTTGATATTTACAAAAGACAGGTCTCGATACTTGTTGACATTTACAAAAGACAAGTTCACCAACCTTGAGCTTGGTGGCGTCTCAATCGGTTATGTCATTGCAACCTCTGAACCAGCAGACAGCTAAGTCTCAATTCCGAGCCCTGTTGACATTTACAAAAGACAGGTCTCGATACTCGTTGACATTTACAAAAGACGAGTATCACCAAATTTTGAAGCTTGCTGGCGTCTCAATCGGTTATGTCATTGCGACCTCTGAACCAGCAGACAGCTAAGTCTCAATTCTGAGCCCTGTTGACATTTACAAAAGACAGGTCCCGATACTTGTTGACATTTTACAAAAGACAAGTATCATCGGTTATGTCATTGCGACCTCTGAACCAGCAGACAGCTAAGTCTCAATTCTGAGCCCTGTTGACATTTACAAAAGACAGGTCCCGATACTTGTTGACATTTACAAAAGACAGTATCACTGGTTATGTCATTGCGACCTCTGAACCAGCAAGACAGCTAAGTCTCAATTCTGAGCCCTGTTGACATTTACAAAAGACAGGTCTCATCTTTCGATCCGACAAGGACCGGTTCGGGCCTGATGGCGTCTCAACCAGTTATGTCATCACGACCTCTGAACTAACAATAGCCAAGTCTCATTATCCAACCCAACAAGAACTATGTTCTCAAGAAATTGCCATACAATTTTGAATCGCAATTCAAAAAGAAGAGCAAGATTTGAGATTCGACAAAAGAAGAAAAAAAATTTTCATTCATTCCAAAGGATAAAGTACATGGAGCTACAGGCGCACACTGTAAGACCTGAGCTGCCCTCCAAGGGAGTCCAGCCTCGTCCTCCTGTCATCAGCAGCCTGGGCAAGTGCTTGCGACCTCAGCTCGGCCTCATTGAAATCCATTGCCTGGGTCAGACGAGCTTCAACCTCCGCCAAAGTTGCCCTCTGTGACAATCCCTGCTGTGAGAGCTCTTCATTTTGAGCCTTAAGCTGCTCAAGCCGCGCAGTTTCTTCAAGACGCACCAGTTTAGCCTTGGATAAAATAAGATTGCTTTCCTGATCATTTCCTCAGCCTTCCCAATCTTGTCTTCAGCGTCAAGAAGAGCACTGGTGGAGGCGTCAATCGCATTTCTGACCTCTGCCTGCATTGTTTCCAAGGATTTCAAGTCAGAAGAGATAGCCTTAGCAGCCTCTTGAGCGCAAGCCGGGCCTCATGCTTTTGAGCGACAAGACGCGCGAACCGCTCATCAACTAAAGACTCCAGGTCCAAACAGCGGAGATGGCGCCATTCCTCTACATCCTTCTCAAATTCATCCACCCAGGAGTTCCAAAGCAGTAGCCTGGTGATACCCCTCAAAATCCCGAATACTTTCGATGCCACGGGAGAGGACCACCTTTAACTTTGAGAACGGCATAGTCGAGCCCTTCAAAACCGGGTCGATAGTTCGCCCTTAAGCCTTTATAAAAGCTATCGACGAGGTCACCTATATAGTCGTTCTCAACCTCAGCCACTTCTGGTAAAGAGGTAACCTCAGAGAAATCCACCAGCCTAGTCGACACTATCATGGAAGGAGCAATGGGAACATCAAAGCAGGGCAGATTGTCAGTGATCTCTGCAGAGTCTTCATGGAAACCAGTGCGCTAGCCACCGCTGAGGTAGGGCTGACAACCATCTCCTGAACAGCAGGCTCAACTACCAGAGTTGGGGAAGTAGGGCTTGTAATCATCCTCAGCTCCACACTTGGCAAAATTGTCGGGCATCTCACTCGTTGATATAGTTGGGAGTGAGGACACCTCCGGAACTGCTCCCCCTTCAACCTCTGGTCCTTCGGCTGACTTGGGCCGATAAGAAGCAGGTCACCGTACAGCGCATCCAGCACAAAAGCATCCCGCCGCGGTCGAAGCGCTCATGTCACCCATTGACCCTTCGGGAAATCTTCTGGCTCTCTCTTAAGCTGATGCATCTTGAGGCCGAACAACTGTAACAAGACCGCGGTTAGTCGGGACACTACATGCAAAAAAGCCAAGAGTTAGGACAATACCAAGGATGATGTCGCCTCAAACAGTCGTCAGCCACATCAGTCTCCAGGAGCTCCATCGGAAAATTCTTGCAGAATCAGCACGAATAGCCGGCCCACTTTCGCTTTCCGAGTATCCTGTGGACCACCCAATAGAGCTCGATGCACAGGACTTCCTTTAGAAGTCCCAGCGCCCAAGGGACCAATGTCGGCCACATCACCTCCGGACTCCTCCGACGAGCAAAGAACCAGCTTCAGTTCCGTAAGTAAATAGGGGATCATAATGTTCCCCTTGCTCTCCAGCTGCCTCAGCTCCTACAATCAAGAAGAATTGATAATAAGTCAATGGGAAAACACAAAAGGCGTATTATATGGACGGGTTAATCTTACCCAGACCTGGAGCAATTCACCGCTAGTCGGTTCAGCAATCGACGGTTCAGCCGCTAATGGGGCAGCAGGAGGAATCGCTGTAGAGGGATGACCCTCTACGATAATCGTAGGAGCTTGGTGGCGAGGCTTCTTCGCCAAACGATTTCCCTACGAGAGCTACCTTCCCGCTTTCTTTGAAGTGGACTTCAGAATCCTCTTTCCTCCACTTCTTCTACACAACGAGGGAGAGCCGTCCCCATCACACCAGAGCCAGTTGCAGGAGTCTCAGCCCCCGCTCCCACCTCGAAGCAAGGACTCTCGGCATCTGAGCCTCGTTATCTTCCACAGCAACAAGCTCCTCTATACCTGGGGTGCGAACCCTTTTGCCTTCCCTTTTCTCAGAAGCCTTCCGTCTCAGCCGCTGAGAAATTAACTTCACAACCAGAACTGTTGACCTTGAATTCGAGAGGTGCGGAGTTGGAAGTGGCATACCACTGACAGAAGCACAGGGTCATTAGAAGATTGGGACTCTTCAACGGCGTACGCAGCCGCGCCCCAGTACCGCCTGCAGTAAAGAATCGCCAGGCACGGCCCATCAATAAGGCTCCCATGAAAGCCAGATTGAGATTCGGGTTGCCCACGTACAGTTGGTCATATCCAAACTGTCGAGCAAACCGACTTGGGACGTAAGCTCCAAGTAGCAGCTATCCCCGCTCCGGTACAATAGATGTGAAGGCCGGATACTGACCAGCCACTCAAAAACTCCCCGGCTCAGGGACGAATGCCCCTCCCCCACATCTTTGAACTCTTCCCCATAGCCTGCCCCGAATACGGGAAAAACAGCGGAAGAGACTATAGACGTCATAGCGACGTACTAATTTACGGGCCTCAGCCACGTAAGTCTTCTGCCATGAACATCCTTCGAATCGCGGAGGAGCGCCATTCGAACATCTTGCGGGGGGTCCTCTCCAGCTTCAATTAAAGAAGGACAATGCAGGGCGAACCACGCCATCAAGTAGTATACGGCAGACCTATTCTGGGGTTAGGTCCGTCGCGGGGCGAATGGTCCCCTTTCCACGCTTCGTCGTTGGTGGCCTGCAAAAAGCCTCCGTCAATGCACGAAGGCCTCTTTGAATGCAGCACACCATGGCCGGGAGAAGACCTAGACGGCGACCATGGACCAAACGAACGGCGGGCAGCAAAACATTCGGATGAACGATGTCACCCGAGAAGATGGCACTACACTTTTCTTCAGCCAGACGGTTAAGAAACCGGCCAGCAGTGCCTCCCGAGACATAGGCTGACGAGCCTGATGATGGAAGCTCCGAAGGACATCACCCCTCTCATAGGGACCATCGTCTTCAGTTATGACAAGATCCCTTTGAAGGTGCATCTGCATCCGTTCAAAGATATCCCCATCAGCAACTCCGCAATGTGCTGCCTCAAGGAGCATTCCTCATATCCGGGAACAAGTAATTCCCCCAGCTCTTTAAGCTACAGGAAGTGCCCTTGCTGCCACCATGGATGCCAGAACAAATGTACAAGTGGCACATTAACTCCGGTAAGTCTCGAACAAGGCAGGCTCTTGCTTCTCCAGAAGAGCCACTCCGCCTTGCACGGAAAGTATTCTTCATATGGGAGAGACCCAAAAGGCAGAGCAGAGACTTCCCACATCTCATGCAAGGCCATACCCAACTCACCGATAGGGGTGAAGAAAGTCCCTGAAGCTGGGCAATACAATTCAAAGATGGCGTAGAAGCACGCCACGTTCATCTCAATACCGTAGCAGGTCGCCCTGACGGCCTCATAGAGGTTCAGCCTCTCCAAATCCTCCTCGAAATGAGCAAGAATGTAGGTAGTCAATCCGCCCACCACGTCTTCGGAGGGTGAATCCAGCCTGGGGCCCTGAAATCAGTGGCCGGGTAGTTCCCATTAACCTTGAAGAATTGGTTGCCAAAGGCAACGCCACTGCAGGATTTTCTCCCACTGGATGTCTCGCGACACATTCCCAGGATGTAGACCCATTATGCAACGAGGAGGCCCCGCTCTTGCATAACCAGGGGACTGAACCATCAATCTCCCTTTTGAAAATCACCTAGAGGGGGGGGTGAATAGGTGATCATGCTAATCAATGCACAATTTAAAAATTATGAGCAACAATCTCACAAAGCAAGTGAATATAGCAATGAATGTAGAGAGCAAGTAATAAGAGCAATGAAAATAGAGCAAGAAATAAGAGCAGTAAACCAAACGCAAACACTGAGATTTGTTATCGAGGTTCGAGCACCTAGCTCTACTTCCCCTTCCCCAGAAGATTCCAACCACTTCCACTATCACAAAGATGTCACAAATACACCGGAGTACCCACTCCACAATCTCAAGTACAAGCAATCTCTGAGTAGTCAAAAGACCACAACTCTCTCTTGCAAAATTCTCTTCCCTTACAAAGGTCCTTAGAGAATAGAGAATAATGAGGAGGAAGAATCGCTTGTGTGTGTGTGCAGAGAGAGACAGAAGACAGCTTCATTCAGATTGAGAGATTCAGCACCACCGAAAAAAGTTTTTGTGCTAAACGTTTCTTTGAGAATTTTCTTGTAACCAATCTCTCCCTAAACACCCCTATTTAGTAGGAGAGGGCTAGGGTAGAGATAAGATATATTTAAGGCTAATCAGAAAGCATTAGAACCAAAACCAAACTGTCACTTAAATACACTTAAGTGAAGAAAAACAAAATAAACCAGCTTAGAACTAGCCGTTACTGTTCAAACGGCTAGTTCGGTCGACCGGCCCCCGGTCGACCGCTAGTTCAAAGAAAATAGCAGTTGCAGGCTACGTCGACCGGCCGTCGACCCAAACAAACAGAGAGCTCTGCTCTCAGACCCGGTCTACCCGGACGGTCGACCGTCCAAAGTCTGCCAAACGTGCACAGATTTGTGCACGTCGGTCGACCGACCCGGTCGACCCAGTCGACTTGTCAGAGATTAGTCGACTGGATGAAGTCTGGAACAGAAAACTGAGTTAGAAAATAGTTTAAAAATATTTTGAAAAATCTTTTAACACTCCTAAAAATCACAAAAAATAGTTTTATCATATTGCATTGACATATAAACATGTGGTAAAAAGTTTAGCTCAAATATCAATCAATATGAATTATTTTTGTCTCTTATCATTTTTACCAAAAACTAAAAACTGTATTTTCTAAAACTTGGATTTTGAATAGAAAATACGTTTTGTCCAAAACTCTTCCAATACAAAACATGATATTTAAACACTTTGAAGCATGATGTATATGGATATAATCCTATATACATGAAACATATATATATCATAGTTTTTGTCATAAATTCCAAAATAAGTTTTGTTAAAACACAAACTTAAACACATGAATAGGTAAATCAAAGTAAGTTTGTAGGTTGAAAATTGTATACAAACTATTTTTGTACATGTTATAGGAAATATGTTTGGAAACAAGATGTGCGCAAAAACGTGTGTGATAGAGCTTCAAACCTATTCACTATTCTTTAACAAAACTCTAAACTAAAAACAAATCTAATAAATTATCTTGAGCAATCTTGAAGTCTTGAGCCATGCGATGCCTTGCTAGAGCCTTTTTTTCTATGTTCCTTCCTTGATGTGCAAAAAGCCTTCTTTGCTTCATGAACCTAGAAATTCTTGCAATAGCTAAGCAATGGCCTCCAAATATGATACTAACCTGAAACTTATCTAAACAAACTAATTAGTACCAAATAGCACTTATTTGTTTTGTTATCATCAAAACTCTAAACAAATGGAGAGTGTAACCTTTTGGCCAACAATCTCCCCTTTTTGATGATGACAAAACAAATAGGCTATAAACAAGAATATAGGGAAGGAGAAAGCTCTCCCTCAAATTATGCTATATTAAACAAAGAAAACATAATTTGTAATTTGCAAGTAAGCACCATGAAACCAAAAACCATGAGAATATAAAACACTTGCAAAACACTTAAACTACATATCAAAAACTAAAACCATATATAAACTCATATGGAACCAAAACCATATGAACTCATATTTCCATACGTAAACTCATTCTCCCCCTTTTGTCATACATCAAAAAGGGTTAAGAAAACATTTTTATTCAATAACACAAATATTAAGTTCACCAAAAATGAGTGAAAATCTAGCAAAATCAAGTGGTTTAGTGAAAATATCGGCAAGTTGCAATCCGTAGAAACATAATCAATATCTATATCTCCTTTCTCAAAATGATCTCTAAGAAAGTGATATCTAATCTCAATGTGCTTGGTCTTACTATGTTGATTTGCATTCTTTGTCATATGTATAGTACTAGTATTATCACAAAATATTTTTATATGGTTATAATACAAATCATAATCAAGGAGAGTATGTTTCATCCAAAGGACTTGTGCACAACAAGCCCCCGCGGCAACATACTCCGCCTCGGCGGTTGAGAGAGCTACGGAATTTTGTTTCCTAGAGGACCATGAAACAAGACAATTACCAAGAAATTGACATGTCCCACTAGTACTCTTTCTATCTACTCTACAATCCGCATAGTCGCATCCGAATAACTCGTCATTGAGAAATCTCCGGTTTTCGGATACCATAGACCCATTCCAATCATTCCCTTAATATAACGAATAATGCGTTTTACCGCAATAAGATGGGACTCTTTGGACACGATTGAAATCTAGCACAAAGACACACACTAAACATGATATCCGGCCTACTTGCCGTCAAATACAAAAGACTACCTATCATGCTTCTATACAATTTAATATCAACATTTTTACCTGGTCATCCTTATCAAGCTTGGTGGTAGTTGCCATCGGAGTGTTGCAAACCTTTGAGTCTTCAAGTCCAAACTTCTTTACGAGTTCCTTTGCGTATTTGGCTTGACATATGAAGTTCCCATCTTGCAATTGCTTGATTTGGAGTCCAAGAAAGAAATTAAGCTCACCCATTGAAGACATTTCAAATTCACATTGCATAACCTTTTCAAATTCCTTGCATAAAAACTCATTAGTAGAACCAAAAATTATATCATCAACATAAATTTGCACAATTAAAATATCATTATCAACATGCTTAGTGAATAGTGTTGTATCTAGAAAGCCTTTCATACTAAGCTCTTGGAGGCTTGTTTCAATCCATACAAAGCTTTATCAAGTTTAAAAAAAAATCGGGATGAACATGATCAACAAAACTGGGAGGTTGAGCAACATAAACTTCTTCATTTATAAAACCATTCAAAATGAACTTTTCACATCCATTTGAAAAAGTTTAAAATTTTTGAAAGATGCAAAAGCTAGTGTCATCCGTATGGCTTCAAGCCGTGCTACGGGTGCAAAGGTCTCTTCAAAGTCAATTCCCTCAACTTGAGTGTAACGTTGGGCCACTAACCTAGCCTTATTCCTAATCACATTTCTGGACTCATCCATCTTATTCCTAAAGATCCACTTAGTACCAATTATTGGTCTATCGTGGGGCCTAGGAACAAGGTGCCAAACTTGGTTGCGCTCAAATTGATTGAGTTCCTCTTGCATGGTTAGCAACCAATATGAGTCCGCCTCGGCTTCGAGGATGCTTTTGGGTTCAAAATGAGAAATGAAAGCAAAGTTACCACATAGGTCATGGAGTTTGGAGCGAGTTGTAACTCCTTTAGATGCATCACCCAAGATGAGCTCCTTAGGATGATTTGTAGCGTATCTCCAAGCTTTAGGAAGCGGTTGAGAGCTTTCCTCTTTATCCTCTTAAACATCACCAATTGATTCTTACTTTTCCTCTTGAGCTGGTGAGTCCTTCAAGGATAGTTTCTCCATGTCTTCACCTAATGGTTCAATCTCTACAACATTCTCAACAAACACATTAGATTCTTCAAATTTAACATGCATGGTTTCTTCAATGTGTGGTGAAGATCTATTGAATACTCTATAAGCTTTACTAGTGGTAGAATATCCAACAAAGATTGCTTCATTATCCTTAGCATCAAATTTACCCAAGTTATCTTTAGTGTTCAAAACAAAACACTTGCATCCAAAACTTTAAAATATGAAACATTAGGTTTTCTAGAATGATACATTTCAAAAGATGTTTTGGAGAATTCTTACACAAATAAATACGATTTGATATATAGCACGCGGTGTTTACGGCCTCGGCCCATAAATATTGAGGGAGGTCATATTCACTTATCATTGTCCTAGCCATCTCTTGAAGTGTTCCTTTTTCCTTTCTACAACTCCATTTTGTTGTGGAGTTCTAGGACAAGACATTTCATGCTTAATTCCCTTTTCGTCACATTAGTCATGAAGAGTTGGTTAACAAACTCACCACCTCTATCATCTCCTTATTCTAAAAATCGAAAAACCCTTTTCTTTTTCAACTCTTTTTCGAAAAATCTTAAAATGAGAAAAGCTTGATCTTTGTGTTCCAGAAGAAAACCCAAGTGAAACGGAAAATCCATCAACTAAAACAAATGCAAATCTACTACCATTTAAGCTCTTAGTTTTAGTAGGTCCAAAAGATCCATATAAATTAATTCTAAAGGCCTAGTTGACATGATATCCTTGATTGGTTTGAAGGAAGACTTGGTTTGTTTCCCAAGTTGGCACGCACCACAAATGCGGTCTTTCTCAAACTTCAAGCAAGGTATACCCTTCACCAATTCCTTAGAATTAATCCTAGAAATATGGTCAAATGCATGTCCTAATCTTCTATGCCAAAGCCAAGAATTTTCATCAAAAGCATTTAAGCATTTAGTAGAACATTCCACATTAAGCATGTCAATGATATAAACATTATCATCACGAAAACCGGTGAGAATACAATCTCATGGTTTTAACATCAAAAATCTTGCAAAAGAATCATCAAAAACAACTTTAAGTCCACGATCACAAAATTGACTAATGCTAAGCAAATTATGTTTCAAACCATCAACAAGTACAACATTTTCTATAGTAAGATGAACCAATTTGAATGTTACCTATACCAATGATAGTGCCTTTGGAGTCATCCCCGAAGGTGACGGAGTCACCTTCCTCGTACCTTGATAGGGTTGTAAAGTTATTGATGTCCCACGTCATGTGTCTTGAACAACCACTATCAAGGTACCACCGCTCCCTACGTCTTGGAGCCTTGGTGTGTACCTACATCAAATAATTTAGGACTTGATTTTGGTACCCACATTTTCTTGGGTCCTAAAGAGTTAGTTTCATTAACCAAAACAAGATTATTGTTCTATTTATTTGGTCATAACAAAATTTAGCCAAATGTCCATTCTTACCACAATATGTGCATCTATACACTCTACCATATTTAAAAGCATAGTGAGTGTGTGATTTGTGAGCATGAGAATTGTGAGCATGAAAAGATTAGCATGAGAGTGTTGTGTAGTGTGAGCATGAGGAATCTTAACATGTGAATCTTTAGCATAAGAGGTGTGCTTTTTAGAAAACATTTCTTCAGGTTTCTTAGTGTTAAAAGCACAATCCTTTAAAGTCTTTTCAAATCAACAATTCTAGTTTTCAAAGAAGAAATTTCTTTTTCATCAATTTTAGGAAATTTTTGCTTTACAAGCAACCTTGTAAGCACAAAATTCATTTTGGGTAGAAATGAGATTTGAAGAAATTTCATCTTTTTCTTTAGAAATAATAGCAAGTTGATTTTTGAGAAAAGCAACTTCTTTTTCTAATTTAGAGCGTTCAATCTTTTTATTGTCATAGGTTTCTGAAAGTTCAACAAAGGCATGAACAAGAACTTCTTTGCTTAATTCATCATCTTCATCATCAAGAGGTTGAGAGGTTACCTTTGGTGTGTTTGCCATGAAACACATATTTGCTACATCCGCCTCTTCCTCAGACTCGCTTTCCGAATCCCAAGTTGCCTTGTATGCTTTCTTTTCTTCCGGTTTCTTTGGCTTGAAGGAGGAGGTCATCTTCTTCTTGAACTCCGGGCAATCCGCCATGATGTGTCCGGGCTTTCGGCAATTGTAGCATATAATCTCCTTTCCTCTTTGCCTTCAAATTTCCTTCGGAAGTTGAGCTTGTTCCTCTGGTACATTCTCTTCACATTGCGAACAAGTAGCAATAGCTCCTCATCTTCTTCTTCATCTTCTTCATCGTCTTCAAGTGTGGATGAAGACTTGAAGGCTATGGATTTCTTCTTTAGTGGAGCGGCCTCTTCTCTTGCTTTCTTTTCCATCTCATGGGTTTTTAGGTTCCCAATGAGACTAATGAGGTCCATCTCATCCTTGTCGTTCAATTCTTTTAGGGTGGTGGCCTTGATCTCCCATGATGTAGGAAGTGCCCGAATCACTTTTCACACCTTTTGGTCATTGGAGATGTCATCACCTAAAGAAGAAAGAGCATTGGTGATTTTAGTAAATCTAGTAATCATATAATCAATAGATTCTTCATCAATCATTTTAAAGGATTCATATTGGGACCTTAAGAGATCTATCTTAGCTCTCTTAACTTGTGAAGTCCCCTCGTGTGTGACCAATAAATGTTGCCAAATCTCATAGGCGGATTGGCAATGTATTACCCATGTAAGGTCATCCTCATTCAAGGCGGTTAAGAGGGAATTTTGGGCCTTGGAGTTAGCCTCATATTCTCTAAAGTTGAAGTCGGTCCATGTGCTCTCATCACTATCGGGTGCAACATAGGGTTTGGTCAATGATTTAGCTATTAAGCTACCTAAGGATTGCAAAAAGATAGTCATCCTAACCTTCCAAATAGGGAAGTTGAGTCCATCAAATTTAGGAGGGGTTTTGATGTTATCGGCCATGTTTACTAGTGAATGACAAATGGAATGCAAATGTTGATTAGCAAATTTTAAGGATCTCTCTATGGATGTTAAGCCAAAACCTAGAGTCCAAGCTCTGATACCAATTGAAAATCACCTAGAGGGGGTGAATAGGTGATAATGCTAATCAATGCACAATTTAAAAATTATGAAGCAACAATCTCACAAAGCAAGTGAATATAGCAATGAATGTAGAGAGCAAGTAATAAGAGCAATGAAAATAGAGCAAGAAATAAGAGCAAGTAAACCAAACGCAAACACTGAGATTTGTTATTGAGGTTCGAGCACCCAGCTCTACTTCCCGCCTTCCCCAGAAGGATTCCAACAACTTCCACTATCACAAAGATGTCACAAATACACCGGAGTACCCAACTCCACAATCTCAAGTACAAGCAATCTTTGAGTAGTCAAAAGACCAGAAACTCTTTCTTGCAAAATTCTCTTCCTTACAAAGGTCCTTAGAGAATAATGAGTAGGAATGAAGCTCTTGTGTGCAAGGAGAAAAGGAAAAGAAATCAGAGAGTTCTTGAAAACACTTCAGAAAATGAGAGAGAATTTCAGCACAAAAACCAAGAAAACAAGTCGTTTTGAATGCCTTAAACTTTTGAGAATTTTGAGAATTTTTCTTGTACCAATCTCTCCCTAAACACCCCTATTTATAGGAGAGGGCTAGGATTTAGAGATAAGACATATTTAAGGCTAATCAGAAAGCATTAGAACCAAAACATGTCACTTAAACACACTTAAGTGAGAAAAAGACAAAAATAAACCAGCTCAGAACTAGTCGTTACTGTTCAAACGGCTAGTTCGGTCGACCGGCCCGGTCGACCGCTAGTTCAAAGAAAATAGCCGTTGCAGGCTACGGTCGACCGGCCGGTCGACCCAAACAAACAGAGAGCTCTGCTCTCAGACCCAGTCGACCCGGACGGTCGACCGTCCAAAGTCTGCCAAACGTGCACAGATTTGTGCACGTCGGTCGACCGACCCGGTCGACCGACTTCAAGCCAAGTCGACTTGTCAGAAGATTAGTCGACTAGATGAAGTCTGGAACAAAAAACTGAGTTAGAAAAACAGTTTTAAAATATTTTAAAAAATCTTTTAACACTCCTAAAAATCACTAAAATAGTTTTATCATATTGCATTGATATATAAACATGTGGTAAAAAGTTTAGCTCAAATATCAATCAATATGAACTATTTTTGTCTCTTATCATTTTTACCAAAAACCAAAAACTGTATTTTCTAAAACTTAGATTTTGAATAGAAAATACGTTTTGTCCAAAACTCTTCCAAATACAAAACATGATATTTAAACACTTTGAAGCATGATGTATATGGATATAATCCTATATACATGAAATATATATATCATAGTTTTTGTCATAAATTCCAAAATAAGTTTTGTTAAAACACAAAACTTAAAACACATGAATAGGTAAATCAAAGTAAGTTTGTAGGTTGAAGATTGTATACAAACTATTTTTGTACATGTTATAGGAAATATGTTTGGAAACAAGATGTGCGCAAAAACGTGTGTGATAGAGCTTCAAACCTATTCACTATTCTTTAACAAAACTCTAAACTAAAAACAAATCTAATAAATTATCTTGAGCAATCTTGAAGTCTTGAGCCATGCGATGCCTTGCTAGAGCCTTTTCTTCTATGTTCCTTCCTTGATGTGCAAAAAGCCTTCTTTGCTTCATGAACCTAGAAATTCTTGCAATAGCTAAGCAATGGCCTCCAAATATGGTACTAACCTGAAACTTATCTAAACAAACTAATTAGTACCAAATAGCACTTATTTGTTTTGTTATCATCAAAACTCTAAACAAATGGAGAGTGTAACCTTTTGGCCAACACCTATGTGGACAGAGTCGTATTTCGGCTCACATCCCATGCCATCTTCCGAGCCTGTGTCACACACTGGAAGGAAGACAGAGAGAAATGCCGCTTGTTGGATGGAAGGTAAAACTTCTCATTGTCCAACTGGAAGATCCATTGCCCTTCTCCTGCATGTAGTTGGTGATCAAGATCTGGCGCGGCGTCCCCAACATGAAGTCAGGCTTCCTATAAGTCTGACGGTCAATGTCTTCAAGAGGAGCTGTGGTCAGGATACTCCTCGTGGTATATTGATCACCACTATGAATAAGCGTGTCCC
This sequence comes from Agave tequilana, assembly GCA_038442645.1. Lineage (NCBI taxonomy): Eukaryota > Viridiplantae > Streptophyta > Magnoliopsida > Asparagales > Asparagaceae > Agave > Agave tequilana. The sequence continues at coordinate 301,090 of JAVJIF010003423.1, read as the reverse complement.
GAACGATGAAGCTTCGCTCGCTAAATAGAGAAGCTTGCCCTTGAAATTGCAAGCTGATATTGCCCTCAACTCCCCTGGTCATCCCGAATAGGCTGTTTGAAGGACCAGGAGTATAGTGCACTGCAAGAACAAGACGAACTTTGATTAGTTTACCAGCCAAGCGAACATGAAGACATAAATTTCACCAAGGCATAGTCTCGCCCGGTGAGCAAAGCCAGCAAGGCGATAACTTCAACAAAGCTTAATCTCGCGGACAAGTCTGCATTTTGCAGAAAATGCCCAAGCATTAACTTCGCTTAAGCAGAAAATGGTATAGCCCTAAGGGCTAACTTCGTCAAAAGGGCATTATGGTCATTAATCCTTTACGGCCACGATTGAAGGGACAGATCCGTATCCTGTTGTTCAATAGGATGAAAACAGCCCAAGTGATAGCTTCGCACGGAAGCTTAAAGAAGAACTGTTCAGTTCTTAGATCCCCGTCCAAGAGAATAAGGGAAATTCAGGGAAATGGATTCCCTAACAATAACAGATCATGCTCGATCATTCTGGATTCATCCAAAGATAGCCAAATATCGGCTCTAATCAAAAGGGGAAGTCCCTTACCAGCAATTGGTCGTTCGATGACCGGAGGAGGAGAAGGACCCTCCGCTGCAGAAGTTGCCACTTCTTTTCCCGCTCGTCTCTTGGGCGCCATTGAAGAGCTGCGAAAGTTCTCAAAGCTTTCTGAATAAAGAAGAAAGAGGAAGAAGAAGAGTCAAAAGTTCTCTGAAAGAAGAGATCTGCTCGTTCTCAGCCCGATCGGGCTTTTATAGGCCAATAAGCGCCTGAAACGACGCCTCGTAAACAGTACAGGCTGTCGTTTCAAATTAATTTGAAACGCCGCCTAAAGCGCCTTCCCGAGAAGCGCTGATTCAGCCACTATGGCTTAACCTCGCCAATGAGCCGAAGTGCGGACTTCGCACAAGTTCATCAAGAACTTCGCCGAAAAGATTGCCTTAGCCCACTAAAGGCATAGTTCGCCGATATGCCAGCATCGTGCGAATCTCATTCAAAAAGGACCCTGTCCTTAACTCTACACAAAGTTTAGCCCCGCTATGGCCAAATTCTCAATGAAGGCAGGCAAAAATCAGATGAGCAGAAAATGAACTTCCATTGATTTAAAAGGAAAGGTACATTGATACTACATCAAAGTTGTATTTCATACAACAGATTCAGTTGCTCAGCAAGATCATTTGCGCAAAAGGCATACAAGTGGTTTTATCTGCTTCCAAAACCAGACCAACTGGATACGAAAGGCCTTCCTCCTGCACAAGGCCGTAACCAGTTGTGCCACGAGGACAGGGCCATAATTTTTCACATAATGGCAGATTTTGCCACCAGGAAGCTGGATCACCTTTGATGAAAATTGGCAATGAACTTATCGCCGCCAACACGATAGATCACCTATAATGGGAATTGGCAGTGATGTCAGTGATCTCACAGGTGTGACGTCTGCTTTCCCGAAGTGGATCATCTCAGATAAGCGGCCACCAGCCTCACCTCAGAATGAATCATCTCGGATAAAAGGCTGCCAACAGCCTCTGGGACACACATCAGCTGCCCCAAGTTGTTTCTCCTGCTTAAAAGTAAAGCTTCAACCGGAGAAGCATAAGGCAATTTCATGACTTCTTCCATCAAGTTACCAGACTGGCAAACATGGCTCACTGTAATGCAAATCGGAGCAAGTTAGCAGTTAAGCACAGAAGAAGCTGCAAAAACACTAAGTCAGATTCTTTGGGGACGAAGTAATCCGATTTCAGTTAAAGCAGAGGATAAGCCTCGCTCGCACAGCAGTGATGGGCTAGCTCAGCAAACGCCAAGTCCTAGCCTCGCCTACATGGCTAAGCCAGACTGATCCTAGGAGACACAGTCTTAGCCCCACCTATATGGCAAGACTGGCTCAACCTTGAAGATACCAGGTCCCAAGTTCTGCCTATGTAGCGGACTTAACATACAATGATCTTTCTGTGATCAAGTCAGAATGATAGCCTCGTTGGGGAAGCTATGTCAAAATCCTTCTCTGCAGACCAGTCAATTACAAGATGAAGAGTAAGGGAAACTAATCCCTGAAACAGCTGTTAAAGCTGAATTAAGGGAGATGAATTCCCTAAAATCGGTGAAGTCGTTGAATGATTAAGACTTACCGGTCCTTGGCCGGATAATGACCAGAGTGGGCATTCCCAATAATTCAGAGATCTGAGTATCTCTCTCAACTAAGAGAAGAGGGGAAGAGCAGATCACTTCTCTCTTCAGAGGACCTCAAGTGTCCTATTTATAGGCCTCATGGCCTGAGCGCTGCCACCTCAAGCGTGGAAGCACGAGCGCATTTAAGGCATTTACTGCGCCTTGAGAAAAGGGACGGTTTTCCTTGGAACCGTGCAAAGGGAGAAACGTCTCCCTCATAAAGGCACTCATTACACCTTGAAGGAAGGGAATATCCTCCCTTGGAAACGTGCAAATCGGAGAATATCTGCCTCGATCAGCATGAAGAAAGGAGTAATCCTCCTCGTAACTGGCCTACGGAAGTTGGCCTCGGGAAAAGCGACAAACGCTCCAGGGCGAACGTATCTCCAGAAGCCCAGATGCGAAGCCGCGAAGCTACCCAGACGCGAGTCTACATGATTCCTCGGCGAATCTACATCCCAAAGCAAGATTCAAAACGAAGCTGAACTCAACCATCATGGCGACGTTCATACTCCACACACCACCAATCAAAGCAGTTCAAAGTATTTCAAAGTCTGAGCCATGCAGACTTTCGAAAACTTTGAAGGGGGTCTTGTTGACACTTAAAAAAAGACAAGATTCTTATTGGTCCGAACAATATCTAAACTTGTTGACATTTACAAAAGACAAGTGACAGACAAGCTGAAGACCAGTTTTCACCCATCTCTGAGGGACAAGGAAGCAACTTGGACTCCACTGATCCAGTAAGCAGACAGTGAACCCGGATTGTTTCTAAACAGACCTCAGCAGGTCTAAGATGCTAGCACTTAGCATCGCATGAGCCCAAAGGGATAGCCTCGCTTGAGAGGCTAATATCACTCGACTTCGCCTTGAAGCCATTCGAAGCCTCGCCAGGAAGCTAACTCGCAACTTCGCCACAGAGGACTTCCAGCTCCGCCAAAGGGTTTCTTTGGACTTCGCCAGAAGCTGCCTCTAGCTCCGCTATGAGCTCAATGCGGGCAGCTCCGCCATTGATCTGCTATGGTCAACCTTTGACCAATCAAATCTCCGGATGAGATCGGATCCAATCAGATCAAATCCAATCAAGATCAAATCAGAGATCAAATTTGGCAGTTGATTGCCACAATCTCTTGACTCTCCTAAAACGAGTAAGAAGATCAGGGGAAATCCTCCAACGATATGGAAAGGATCAAGAAGATCAACCGACCTGCCAATTCTAGCTTCGCAGAAGCTGATCTTAGCCTCGCAGCAAGGCTACTTTCCAGATTCAAACAGATTCGATTCAATCTGTTTCTATATTTTCAAGGGACGATTATATCCTTGCTCTCCCTATAAATAGCCCACCAGGGGTACAAGGAGAGAAGGACGCAAGGACGATCTCCAGAAATAAGGACAATCTCCAGAAATAGGGCTGGATTTTCTGAGAAGACTCCACAGGCAGAGACTTCTTCAAAAAGCACCATGTGCTCTCAAATTCAGAGATCTTTTAGAGAATTGCTTTCTCTATCCAGGGTGTTGATACCCTAATGTCGTCCTTCCTCTCAAGGAATCTCAGGAACCAGGCGAGAAGGAATTCCTAATTGAAGGCGATTTTGAGAAGCAGCAAGAGGGTTCTACCAACCTTCTATTCTCTGATTCCCGGACCAGGTGAGAAGGGAATCTCATTGCTCGCATCGTCAAAGGGACAAAGTGGTCGCGCGCTGACCAGACTCCTATCGGCACACTTCTCCAGAATCTCTGAGGAGATCTACTTGTAATCTTTTTTAAGAATACTTGTAATTTAGCTCCTCAAACTCTTTTTTGTAAGTTTTTCCTCTTTGCAAACATAATAGAAAACACCACTAGGGGTATATTGCTGAATCTGACCATAAGTTAATCGGCCAGGTAGGGGCAAGATTGGTGGGAGGTATCCGCGCAGAAGCGACGGGCCTAATTAAGCCAAACCACCAGCCTTCATGGTTTTGCCCCTCAACCCCCAACCTTAATCACCGATTTGACAAGAGTCAGATTCAAATCAACTTCCCCCTTAGGTCAGTTTCCTATTTGAGTCTGAGATGTCCCTAGGGCCAACGTCTACTCAGTTTTAGTTAGGCTTGGGTTAGTGAGCTAGGAGATTTTTTGTGGGCTAAGGGAGGGTAATGACTTCCCCCATCTTATCTTGTTTATAGGACAAGCCCTTAAATTAATTTAGTGCACTGTACAAGTATATAGAAAAAGTAACACTCAAGCGATATTTCATACAAGAATGAACCTTATACTAAATGCTATGTACACATACCTTGGCTCTAACACTCATCAACAGTAAATAGAAAATGTAATGAAATAGACACGTGCCTAAATTCAAAGTCTAAATTATTTTTAGCATTTACAACCAACTTTTTACTGTTGTGTTAGAAATGTATATATATTGAGTCAAATAAGGAAATAAATGTTATAGAGATTAAACTATGCAATTCAGCCAACCTGCAAAAAATACAGGTTAGTAGTTCACTCAGATTGCCACAAGAATATAGTAAATCTGAGGGCTTCTGCGCTCTGCTTTCTTGAACAGAGTTCAGGGTCACTTATATGTCCTCTACAGCAAAAATTCCTTGTTGCTAAATCTGTATACCAAAAACAAAGAAGAAGGTTAACCAAAAATGTAAACTTTAAAAAGAATTACTTACCGCCCCTCCCCGACAACGGTGCCAAAATTTGCTTGAGGTTGGCCCTGCACACAAGAATACATAATTTCAGAACTTCTAAAACTAAAACAGTAGTGTAAGGTGCTCAATTATGCCGCTATAGCAAGTGGCTATACGGGTCATGATCCACAAGGAGGGACTAGCGATGGAAGCTTTTTAAGCAAGTTCTCTTTTATGCTACCATTAATGGTTAACAATTCTTCTTTTAGTTCTTAAAAAGAAAAGAGAAAAATGGAGTTCAATTCAAGTTAGCAAGAAAGTGGTAGAATGAGAATATGGAGAAAATAGAAGTGATATGTACAAAGAAATTGAAAGAGTGAAAGAGATTTGGGTGATTATGGTGTTGGTGATCTACATTAAAAGTTACAAGAAAAGAAAGAAAAACTAAAACCTAAAAAATATGCTTACCTCTTCGGTGCCTGCTTACCTTTTACCCGTATCGACGATGTACCTTTACTTGAAGGCGAATGAAGCATGGCAGATGAGATCTTCCCCATTCTTGATTTACACCATAAAATGAAGGGGCAAGCTATACTACCATAGAAAAGGATATCCATCACCATAAGCCATCAACGGCACTTGCAAGGACAAGGCAACTTCGAGGCTATCGGTTTCATTTGGATCCATAAACATAAAAGAGGGAGGCGAACAAAAATAAGAATAGAAAAGAAAAGGAAACCTCAATTTGATTCAAATAACAATGGAAGAAAAGATCACTTACACGGTGTCACCTTCAGTACAAGCTTGCTCTCATTCCTCCATGAAAGTTTCCTCTCCTCTTAGTTACATAAATAAAACGAAAATTACATAAAAGAAAACTAAAAACCTAAGTTACAAACTACAAATTAGCTTAAGTTCTGCTCTCTGCTTAGTCCTTCTCCTTTTGCTTTTGAGATTGCAGGTATTTATAGGAGAAATGCAGAGGGTAGAGGAGTATGAAGATAAGGGAAGCTGGCTATTTCTAAATTTGAATCCTTCCCTTATCTCCAAACTTGATTTGATTTGGATATTCAGTTCTGATCTGCAGCTTATTGGCATATTGATTGCTAAATATAACTTATTAAATGATAGAATTAAAAATAATGATCAACTTAAGCGTTGTAGCCCTTTACGTTCTCTTTCTGAATCATCTTGAATCATCAGATTTGAGTTCTTGTAGCGAAAGTTATGATTCAAATACTAAAATATACCAGTCAGAATCTGAGTCAGAACTGCTTCATCTCATCCGTTGATCTTCTCTCTATCCATTTATCCCTTTGGATTTGGACTCTGTATTTGACGTTATCCTCGGTTGATCTTTAGTTTTAACCACCTGATTCACCAAAAATTGAATTTAACCAACTAGATTTGGGATCATCCTCCTCTAACGAAATAGATCTAGTTAAATCTGAATTTAATTGATATTTATTTGATTTTATCCTCTTTCTCCTCATGATTATCTTTTGTAAAATAGACATTTAAGACAAAAAATTTAGCAGATTTATAACATGATAAATGTGAAATGTAATAAAGAATAATGTAATAAATGTGTGCAATCAAGCCTCCATGAAGATCAGAGAAAGTCTAGTTAAAGATCATAACTTAAAGCGCTTCTTTGGAGGCAACCCTTGTTTTCTAACCTTTTTTTCTAATATTTGATTTTGAATTTTCTTTAGTACTAACTTGTGTCTTCTGCATGTTAGGTACCCCTCTGCAAACTGATCCAATACTCGCAGATGAACCGCAAAATCACCACAACATGAGCACTAGAAGATAGAGCATCAAAGGACCAAAAGTTCGGCCCAGTGGACGAATTTTCGGCCAGATAGCCAAACTCTGGTGGGCATTTGATCGAAAATTTTCTAGGTATAAACTTTCTGAATTACCTATTTTTCTGGGTCTGTTTCCGAGATATATGGTTTTCAAAATTACTTTGTTTCGTGATAAATCAGATCTTGATTTAATAACGGATTTCTTTTTCAAATTTGAAACTTTTAGGGTGATTCTCATTTCTAATTTTGTTCATGGGGATATAGCACAATTTAGGTATAGGGTTAGGGGTTAAAATCTCTTTTGAAATTCTTTTTGGAATCTTTCCTTATTTTTTTTAACTTTATCATTTCCTTATTTTTATCCTCTTTATTTCATCCTCTTCAAAAATTCAAATATTTTTAAAATTCAAATTTCAAAACTCCATCATTTTTTCTCTAGGGCATTCAGTCTCCAACATCTCCTAGGATTCCAAATTTGAATTTGAAATTCAAATGAAAAGTAGTTTTGGGATAATGGTACATACATTTCCTATATAAACTAACTTCAACTTTCTTTATTTCTCACAAATCCGAGTTCAACCTCTTAATCCAGAGCATTCTATAGCTAGGAGGAGGAGTTTCAGAGATCTCAGCCACCATATCCTCGAAGTTCAAGTCAGGAGTTCAGTCAGGTGATTAGTCTCTAAAACTGCATATTTCATACCACATCTTCATATTTATTTAATATTAAATTCTGCTAATAATACCTCTTTTGATGTTTCTAGGTCCATGGCATGGAATGAAGAAGAAGACCCAAAATCACCTTTTAATTGGTGATTAAAAGCCTACAAATATAGTCATTGACTTTGGAGGGTGGTTTCGTCAGAACCAAGGGCCCAAATCCGAAAACCAGCAAGCACAGCCGACAGGGGGACATCCGGGAAGTGCGCAGCAGGCAGCGCGACGCGCGCTTCCCAAGCTTCATATGGTAGTTTTCTTCTTCATGTTGTAGTTTAGGGTAGTTTAGGTTAGTTGTTCTTGTTCTTCTTTTGTATTTTCTATTTTGATAAATCATGTAATAGGAAAGAGAGTGATCATAGGATAGAAGAGAAAGTTCTTGTAATGGAGGGTGACACTCTATGAAAAGTTCTTCCTTTATCTCTATTTTCTTCTTCTCTAACTCTTCACATGTTTAGCTAATTTTTCTCTCATGGCAACTAACTACTAACCACTAACTAGTCTAACTTCTTACTTGATAATCTACATGAATCTAATAGCCTCTACTTGGCCTTACTCTTGCAAGAGTCATTGATAGCTCATGGATGGATCTAACACTCTAACATCCTAACTCTCTAACAAGCTAACATTACTTTACTCCATGCTTACTCTTATTTAGTTTTGATGGTTTAAGTGTAACTTACTCTTGTTTTGTTGAGTTTGGATTTGTTGAGTTAATATATGGGTCATGCTTTGAAAAGCTCTTGAACCAAGAACTAGTGATGGCCAATGATACATGTGAGGCAACTATCACTAAGAGGTTAGCATGTTGGTGAAATCATTAGTAGTTAGTAGTCATGAGTTTTCTTTCGTTTTCATTTTGTTTTAGAAATATTAAAAAAAATCACAAATATCTTCTTTTCTATGTTTTCTACTTCTTCATGTTTCACCGTACTTCTCTTTCCCATTCTTTGTTTTCCTTTCTTTTTTTCTTTCAAATATTGAAGAACTTTTAACACACACCTGAATCAACTGGTAAACCTTCTATCGCCTCCCGTCCTTGTGAATTCGACTTGTTTTAGCCTCTATGTTATAACGGAAATATCGAGGAAGCTAAAGCACACACACTTTAAATATCAATTTCAAAACACACACTTTTCGTGCGTGATTTTTCCCTGATCACCAGGTAGCTGAAATCTCGGTCAGGTAGCCGAATTTTAGCAGGATAGTTCCCCTGAATTCTTTAGGGACAGTAAGTATTCTATCTTCCATCTTTTACAGTGCTCAGATTTTTGTAAGTTCATCATGTCTAAGATCTTTACTGAGCATAACTTTTTTCTTGTATTCGAAACATTTGGGATGTATTTTTTGGATTAAATAAGGGCTAGGAATTGAGATTATTTATTGCATGCTAATACTTTTAAATTTTATATTCCTACCCTAGTGCAAGAGTTTTATGATGGGTTTTTAGAAGATAACATTGATAGAAATCAAGGAATAATTGAAGTGAATTGAAAAGGGGGGATGAAAATTTTACATTTACAAACAATTCTGAACTAATAGGTATTCCTTTTATTGACAGTGGGACTCAAGAATCGGGAAACCTAGGAGACTACATTCACTTAATGAGAAAATATTGTATAGGAAGTGTATGCATTATATAGATTGTTGAATCATAATATTTTGGGTGTATTACATATTTCATTTTTTTACAACCAAATTTTACACATTGTCTACATTTTGATGATTAAAAAAATGACTTTTGCATGTGCTACACACTATTAGACACCATAGTAGTGCTAAAGATAAACAAAAAATCTTTTTGTCATTACCAGTTCTTATCACACAAATTTGTCAGGAATGGATGCTTGGAGATGAATTCAATCATGCAATAAAAATAAAATTCTTATTCAAGCTAAAACTATCTCTTCATCTTATAATGCTTCAGTGCAACTTGATTGGGTCTAACAAGAACATGTCCCAGTTGCATCATCATCCAATGAATCAAAAGAAGAGGATGATAAATTCTTTAATCAACAACCACCCGAAGATAATCGTGCATTCATGCATTTAGTTTGGGAGGGAATAAAAAGAACATACAAGTTGATAAAGGGGAAGAAGAAGAAACCTGAAGAGTCACATTTTAGGAGGACACGTTCTGAAGGAGGTAGTAGTAGCATGAGAAAGAGAGGGAAGCGTGTTTGAGGAGAGTTGTATAGTAGGATTTTTCTTTTGTTTGTTTTTCTTTTATTTGTTTCTTTCTTATATAAAAAAAAGTTTTGTGGTAAGTTGACCTAGTTTTAAGGGATTTAGTAACCATATAACTTAAATTGGATAAAGAAGATCAATTTGATGGAATTTTAAAGTCTTTGAGTAGAGATGAAAATTTTTAAAATATTATTGCCATCTAGAATTTGTCTATGTGAATATGCATCGCATCTACACTTACACAATAGTTTAAACTTAGAATGATGATAATAACTTAATACTAAATAATAATAAAAACTTTAACTATTGATTAGATAGATGCTTTGGCCTCATGAAGCCTTGGTATTTACACGAAAAAAATAGTTAGGTAAGAATATATATATATATTAATAAGTCTAATGATCAATTAGTTAGGTATCTTGGCCTCAAGAAGTCTTAATATTTACACGAAAGAGAATTAGATTAGTTATATATATTAAAAAAATAAGTGCTTAAAGGGCAACAAAATGGTAATACTTCAAAACTATTATGAAAAAAAATTATGTGTGTGTGTGTAAATTTTAAGTACGTGAGTTTGAATCAAAATTCTAACTTAAGAACTATACATATTCACGAAGATGCATAAGATCAGAAACTTGGAAGGATGGTGATACAGACTATGATTTGAAAATCTCTACAAAGTAGATGATAAAATTCTTGATAAGAGATTGAACTTGATAATAAGAGTTTATGGTAACTAGAAAACTTATACATTAGTGATGCTTACCACTTTAAAAATATTTTGTCTTTCTTTATTTTTATCATTCTTTTTCTATTTTTTATTTTTAGTTATCCTTTTTATCTTAATCTCTTCTCATCTTTTAAATTTTTTCACTGAATTTTGTGGGTGTAATTCACTGAGACAAGACTCGTCCACTAGGATACCCTAGGAGTTTAACAAGTTGTTGCACATACTAAGTGCAATCGTGAGTCCTACGAAAGTGGATTAGAATTTTATTTTTAAGATTTTTAGTTTCTCTTTTTTTTAGATTAGAATTTTGCTCGAGGACTAGCAGAAAATAGGTATGGGGTGTGTTGTGTGTGTTTTATATACATGTTTTACATCACTTTTTATGCCTATTATTTGTCACATTTCATATTACATGGGTATATTGTTAATGTTATTTTGCAGATTTTAGGTTAAGAGCAAATTAGAAGAAAAAAGGAAAATTGGTGAATTTATGATATCAAGAGAACAAAAGAGATGCAAAATCAGATATTTGATGCAGAGTTAGAACATCTCATAGATCCTTCACGCAAAATCAGAAATTCCACCAAAATTTCAGACTGAAATGGACCAAGAGTTCAGCCACGCAGCCGTATATTTCGGCCAAGCAGCTGTAGACCAGTCAACGAGAATGCTAATTCAGAGGTCAACACGAGTCACAAAGCGGAGCTTCATTACAGCTGAAAGTTCGGCCAGCCAGCCGAATTTTCAGCCAGCTGGCCGAACTATGGCGACAACCGTGGATAGAATTTTTCCAGTAATTCGTGTAAATTTAGAAACCTAAGTTTTTGTATTCGATTAGGGTTCTACTGCTCTCTGTTCTATATAAACACCGTTGAGTCTCTTATATCATACACAATTTTTATCTCTATTTTATTTAAGCAAAATTCAAATAAAATTTTGATGTTAGCCATTAAATCTCAGAGCACCTTCAGCGAGGAATTTTTCATAAAATCTTCATCTTTTTGTTACTCTCTTACCTTTCTCTTTATTTAATTTTTATTTCAGAAATTTGTAGCATGATCTATTCTAATATTATAATGTGTTATATTTTTTTAGCTATGAAATAATTTTTCATATTTAGGGCATGATGTAGGGATTGTATTGATAATATTATACTGTGTTTTATGCAAATTCTACTACATGCTTTATAAATTTTGAATCTTTTACATGCTAAGTTGTTAATCTTGTGGTTTATGTCATAATTGGTGTACACAATTAATCAAAAGACTAGGTTAGAGTCCGAAAGGAGATAACTTAGCAAAACGTTTTAGAATTAACAATCATAACTCGAAATGTTGAGACGTAGGAGTTGTGCAGTCATGTAGGAATATCTATCACACTTAATGCATCTTCTAACTAGCAATCTACTAGATTGAGAGATTGTAAATTCTAGATTTAGAAAATAGAATTGATATAATTTGAGAGAAAATACTAATTAGGTTAGAAAATTCCGATTGTTAGCATGAGTAGGATGAATTAGTACAAGCATATTATTTTATCTGATTACAATTATCAAAATTATTACCCTAATTCTTTTCATATATAAAGCAAGTATTTTAATAGTAGTTTATTCACAACATTTTTCAACTTAATTAATTATTCAAATAGAATTAGGAAAGATTAGTTGATAATTGAAATAACAATCCTCATGAGGCGATACTCTATTTCACTCTATATTACTTGTTAGCGATTGGTATCTTGCTATTCGATTCATACCACAAACATTATTGGATCCTTGAATGTTAGACTTCAAAACACATCTCAAAATTATATTCAATTTTGTAGTTCTTTTCAGGTAACAATAATGTTTAAAATGTCCCTCCATGCCACAATAATTGAAAGTAACTCTAGATACAAGCATATAAGGCGTGTGACAATTTTTAGAAGATGTACAAGATCTAGAATATGATCTATCATAATCATGAAAAGATATATCATGTGTAGTTATATGGATGAGAAAGTAAATTATGTGAGGTAGTATCAAAATAAGAAGAAGTAACTTGTTCACCCATAAATTTTACATTGTAAGTGTTTAACAACCACATCCAATTCATTTCTTTCTTTCTAAAGGTTCTCAAGTGAACTCATTTAAAAATTAATTTTACATATTAGCTCATTTTTCTCCATAATGAACATACTAAAATCAATATTTGAATTACAATAATCATGCAAAGAAATAGACTGATTAAAGTAAGATATATCAATAAAACAATTAGAGTTATATAAAATATCACAAAAGATAGCGCCTTTTAATGCAATGAGAATCTAATATAGTACATAATTAGTCATCAATTCTACATTTTATTATCGCATTTCCCTACCAGTTCTTATAAATAAACTTGCTAATAACTGGTTTTGTCATATGTATGCAGATAATACCAGGAGAAGGGCAAATTGGTAAAAAGAGGCTAAATATTGCTATTTTTGAGATAATTTCAGAGATTTCTTGAAGGTGAAGTCTTTCTAGAAGAACCCAAAATAGGCTCAGATTGAAGCCTAATATCGAAGCCCAATCTGTTGAAATTTCAGAGCAAAAATAAAAAAAATTCAATACATAAAGATCCCCTTAGCAGCTGGACAAGTCCACGTGTAGAAGACCAGGGCCTATGGTCCTGAAGAGGCTACAAAAACACTGCCTTTGCCACTGTAGTTATTAATTTTTGCTATATTTTTATTTTATTAACTTGATTTATGAATATTATTATTATTAAATATACAAAATTATTTTAAGAGAGTAAATGCTAATTTGGCTTTATATTATTGCCATTATTTTCTATCAATATTTTTAATTACTGTATTTCTATTACTATTATTATTATTAATTGTTATTAGTAGTAGTGGTTGTTAGTATTATTATTTCATTAAGATTATTATTTATTACTATTATTAGTGTTATTATTATTATTTTTGCTATTATTAATGTTAATTATCATTATTAGTATAAATAACTTTTTTATGATTCATTATTATTATTATCTGTTAGTATATCTTGTGTTATTAGTTTTGTTGTTAATTAATTAGTATTGATATTATTATTATTAATTACTATATTTCAATGTAATTGTTATTAATATTATTTCATTACGATTTATTATTATAATTATTAGTGTTATCATTATTATTGATATATTTTTGTTAATTTTATTATTATTATATTTATGATTAATTACTATTATTAATACTATTATTACTAGTGTTATTTTTGTTATTGTTATTTTATTAGTAATATTATTCTTTCTCCTTTCTTATTCCTAAATCCTAGTCCAATCATTAACCCATTGAGAAACTATACCCATTAGCCTATTCCTAAACCCATTTAACCTAAGCCAATAACCCATAATCATATACCCATAACCCAAAACCCATTCTCTCTCTATATGATCATCTCCATCTAATCCTAAACCTAACCTTAATTATCCTCTCCAATCTCTTTGGGCCCTTGAGCCTTATCAACCCATTAACTCAACCCAATCCCTATTAAAATATATCTTATATAAACCATCACATTAACCCTAACCTTAAGTAATTACCCTTCTCTTTCTCTTCCTCCCTACCTCCAACAGCTGCTTCCTCCTTAGCACATGACCTGCCCACCATGAGCATCTTCATCTCCCCTACTTGCCTCTTGGCCAGCAGTCCCCCACCAACTCGCCATTGGCCGTAAGCAACCACACCCAACCTCTACCAAGCCCACATATTCCCTTCCATCACCTTGTCGTACACCCCCCTCACGACCTGCAAATTCCTCTAGAATTCCACCCTAACCGGCTCCACCATCCTCGTCTTCTCCATGCACCATTGCCAACCACCATACTGCGGAGACCCCGAGGCCCATCTCTTTCCCTTCCACGCGTGCCCGAGATCACTGCCACCATCGCCTCCACAAGACTCCACCAGCGACATCCATCACCATGCCGGAGTCCTCCATCGTGGTTTCTCCGCCTCCTTTGTGGCCGCCGTTGGCAGTCGTGTTCACCCCAGGGGTGTGGGTGAGTCTCCTTCTCCCTCTCCTTCTCTGTATATTATAGTGTGCGCGCGCGCGCGTGTTTGTATTTTAATTATGTCTATATTAGTGTGTCTTTGTGTGTGTTTGTTAATATATGAATGTGTATGTATTTATGTTTATGTGCGTAAGTGAATTCGTGTGTGTTTAGGATGTGTGTGTATGAATTAGTGTGTGTTGGTTAAGTGCATGAGTGTGTGTTAATGTGAGTGTATATATGTACATATGTATGTATATAAGTGTATGTATGTATATGTGTGTATACCTGTACGTGGGTGTGAGTTGTATACATGTATGGATGTAGTGTATATATGTGCGGGTGTATACCAGTGCGTGTGTATATTTGTGTGTGTGAGTTCATATATTTGGTTGTATGTTGCAGCGATTTGGATCCAATTGCGCGATCTGAACCTGATAACAGAAGACCCGGACCCGTTCCAAATACGTGTTCGCAGAGTATCGATATGCTAAGCAATTCAAAGACCGACATACGAGATAATTTAAAGAATCGTACCAGTTTGTACAGTGCAGACCAGACCGTAATTCGAGCACGAAAATCATTTCATGTGAGTGTTTACTTTTATGTTGTTATGCCTTTATTGTTTTTCATGAGTGATTTCTTTATTTGTTCAATTTAATTTTGCAGTTAATTTGTCATTTTCTGTGAGTATTTATTCTTTTATATATTTATTTATTTTTGTTATTAGTTCGAATATTTAAATTGTTCTATTAGTGCAGTTAGTTTGACTGATTTCTGGTGTTTAGAAATGATCGCAGTATTATGATTTAGAGCTGGCTCTGATGATTGATTATTTTGATTGAGGATATTAGATCAGTTGAATAGTGGATGTTGCAGTCATGTAGTAGATTATTGGACATGGATTATTATACCTATATGAGATGTTTTAGAAATACCACAGATGATGGATCGGATGTGATTTGACATTTATATATTTATGGGTTCATTATTGCATCACCGAGGTATTGGAGTTCTATCATTTCATGTGTAAATATTTATCATTTCGAATTCTTATCTAGTTGTGATGTACCTTCGACTGTAAATTGACCCGATCTTAAGACTGGTACAGTTTATGTTTATGGATAATAGTAGATTTTATTTGTATTAAATATTAGACTTGAATTCATATTTGGTGATAATTTAGATGAAGATTTCATTTGGGTGTTTAAGGACAGATTAGATATGATGTTACTTTATTAAGAGACTATATTTCTTATGCTTGAATCGGTATATGAAATTAGTTAGAGTTGAAATTGACATAACATTTGTTCTTTTTAGAGCAGTTTGAATAATGTTCTGATGAGATTGATATAATTAGATTTACAGTTGTAAGTATTTCCTGCTTTACCCCTGATTATACTGCTTGAGTACTGATGATCTTATTGATGTTGATAATCAGACGTAGAGATATTCTAGATTCCATGTCGCTTGAGGATGTTTCACTATTCAGTTATGATTTCAATATTTGTTGATTTAAATTGACCTCCAGGATATTCGATGGTTCACTTTATGATTGGCTCCTAATTATTGTAATTATTCTGTTATAGATATAGATATATTGTGATAGTGATCTAATTGATATCAGTGATTTTGTACTTCATATTTTATAGTAGTTGTCAGATATCAGTATCAATTATCAGTGATTAATGGCATCATAGTGATTAGTGACTTTATATCTTTAGAGTTTATTGCAGTTATCAGATATTAGTATCAGTTACCAGTTGTTAGTGATATTGTTGTGCTAGTGACTCTATATCTCTAGTATTTAGATGTCAGTTATTACCTGTCAGTTATTCAATTGTCAGATATCAATTGTCAGTTGTCAGATATCAGCTAGTATTGACATCAGCAGTTGTTGGAGATATCAGCTACTCTTAATAATAATTCATGTCATTTTCTTGTTAATAAAAGAAAGCATAACGTGGGAAAAAGGGTAATTGTTTGATAATGCATGTTCTATATTTTGGAAGGACTTGTTATGGTATATTGAGTTTTGGTTTCACCATGGGAAACCAAGGTAGTACTGGCTACCTAGTTATTTAATTATTCAGTTATCAGTTATCAGGGCTATGCCTAGACTATGACACAACACCAGTTATTCTTTTGTGTGAGGTTGTGGTCTTTAGTTATTAGGGCCTTTCAATCTGTCATGATTCAGTACCAGGAATATTAGACTATGGTACTAGGCATGTACAGTACCTTTTCATAACACATACACTACATTGGAAGGTAGTTACAATAATGAAAATATTTGTTTGATATGTGGGAAAATGATTGTGATATGGGATGTAACTAAGTACCACGTTAGTTAGATTAATAATAACCAATTATATTAAAGACATGTCTAGGTTACACATCTTTTTGATATCAGTTGTTAGTTTTACAGTTATGAGTTACCTCTTATTTATAGTTTTATTCATGACATTCTTTATTCTGTGTTTTCATGTTATTATTATATACACACTGTTTATATGCACGAGCATCTTCCCCTCTTTTTACACACTATTGGGTCGCTTTCTGATGACCCTAGATTTGCACATCCTGATATTGAATGTTTTGTTTCATTGATCAATTATTTGATGAGACTGTATGCATTGCGAGGAGCTGGAGTTTCTCTCTACTTATTCTGGTATTCTTGTCTTCCTTTTTATTCATGTTTTTTCTATAGTTTTCTTCATTAATTATATATCAAACTCATCGTTATCTCATTCTTTATTCATCATCATGTGTGGACATCTGTATGTGTTATTGTAGTAATCGTAGATTCATTTAAGTAGATTTTTGTAGCTTGTTTCATGTTCTTGAGTCTTAGCACATATACATGAGGTATTTTTCTTTCGTATATGCGTCGCCGACTTTTGTCGCGTCTCCGTTCCAGCGTATTTTGAGAAACGGGGCGTGATAGCCGTATTTTCGTGGCACATCCAGGGCCAGGGCCCCCGATTTCGACAAGTGGCTTCTCCTAGTGAAATCCTAGCTCCCCATTGCCTATAAATACTACATTAATAGCCAAAATACAAGAGGAGAAGAGCAGGATTAGGGTTTCTTCTCTTTTAGTGTACTTTAGGATTTTTTCCTTCTTTTCTCTTTTCTTTTCTTGTATTTTTCTTTTCTTTATAGATCTAGGATTAGACCAAAGATAGATTCATGAAAGAAAGAGAGAGTTATTTGTAATAGAGTGTGATAATCTATGAAAAGTTTACTCCTTTATTTCTATTATTTCTTTTTTGACTTCTTCCAAGATGTTTAGCTAGATTTTCTTCATGACTAACTAACTACTAACCCACTGATCATCTACCCCTTGATTGATAATCACCATGAATCTAATAGCATCAACTAAAGGCCTTGTTCTTGCAAGAGCCATTGATGGCCCATTACGATGGATTCTAACTCCTAACTTGCTAACAAGCTAACTTGTAATGTTTATTTTACTTCATGCTTGCTCACTTATAGTTTTGATGGATTAATTATAACTTGCACTTTGTTAATCAAGTTTGGATGTAAAAAATAATCTTATGGGTCATACTTTGAAGATCTCTTGAAGCCAAACTTTGTGATTGCCAAGGATCCAATGTAAGGCAACTATCACTCTAAGAGGTTAGCATGGTTATTTGGAGTAATTAGTAGGATGTTAGCCATGATCGTTCTTCTCTTTTGTTTTTAGTTTTTAAAATAATTTTCTAAATCACTTCACTATGTTTTTATCTTAGTTTTCATTTTCTTCTACCTCTTCTACTTCTTGTTTTCTTTTTTTTTTCTTTTTGATTCTTTGAAACTTCGAAGAACTCGTTAACATACTCATGACACGACATAATCGGTAAAGCTTCTATGCTTTCCGCCTCTGTGGATTTGACCCGGATTCTTTGCTATCATGGTAGTATCGAGGAAGCCAAAGCGCACACACTTAAACTTTGATTTTCAAAATATACCATTTCTATGCACTGTTCACCTTCGATCAAAATTTTGGCACTATTCCCGAGGATTGGGAAAAGTTTAATTCACGATTTTTTTTAACATTTCTTATCTGTTTCTATGTACATGTCAGAATTTATAGAAACTAAGAATTATAGAACTTGCCCTCAGACTATAGCTCCATGCCCCCTAAAAGTAGGGAGCCTTGATTGTCGAAAAACAGAGATAGAGTTAAGAGTTACAAGGATATTATCTTGATGGATGCGTGTCTCTGTCTTCTGTAATATATCCTCAGTAGCAAGAGCTATAGTGGGTCGATCCTTAGGGAGAGATGTGATGAAAACTTTTCATTACTATTATTTTTTTATTATCTTCTCGATTTAAAGAACTTAGAAAAGAAGAGATGAATTGTATGTGGAAAAAAATTAATCTAAAAGAAAAGTTCACAGCTTACTAATAATCAACCACCATAACATGCTAATTGCCAATAAATAATGATTTCACTTCAAATCCTAAACATGATTTTCTACCACAAAATCAAGCAAGATACATAAGATAGAAATTAGATTATGATTTGAAATAATACTAACCAAGATTTAACATTACAACATCAAGATTGTCCATCCAGTAAAAGTAAGAAAATCATTAGAAAGTACAAGTAAATCCTTAACCCTTTTTGAGATAACACTAATTAAAATCTAACATTAAAATATCAAAATCTTCATCAATCATAGATTAAGAAAAATAATTAAAAAACATTAGAAAATATTTAACCTAGTTGCTTAACCTCATGTGTCTTCAAGAACAAGGATTGGAGTAGGCATGCATATAATCTAATCTGGTTATCTACTAAACATTAGATGTAATGGTGGTGATGTTTTAGTAACCTATGAGAAAAGATCTATCTACACATGCTTGAAAGTTAGATAAAACTAAATCAATTGCATGAAGTAAAGAAAGCGAATAAATAAACTAAAAACAGAAGAGAGATAAGAAGGAATGTAAAACGTCTTTATTAAACTATCACGATCCAATTACAAAGTCTTCATCGTATAAATTCTCTTTCTCAAAATTAAAAACTAAAATTACATGGAAATTCAGAAAACTAAAACTAAACCCTGAATATGATCCTGCTGGGAGATGCTTCCCTCTGCCTATACATGAGTATTTATAGGAGATATGAGTAGTAGACTCCTTGTAGAACTCACCCACCAAATCACCACACCCAACTCCACCAGAAAGCCGCGGTTTTGCGGCTTTTCGGGGAAAAATGTTACAAAGATGGGGAGTACAGAGGTATTTATGTGCGTATGCTTCATCTCGTCCGTTCATCTGGAGATATATCCTCAGAATTTCGTTTGAACTTCGAAATTTGAAATATTTTGCTTTTCTAGATAACTTTGGAAACAAGTTATCTATAAATCTGAATTCAAATTGGAATTCTCCACCTTTAAGATCAAATAATCCGAATTTGCATTGATTTTCTCCTTTATCTCCAATTAGGAATAGGGTCATTGTCTTCTATCCTTCTTTTCCACTTTATTGCAAATTAGTTTTAGTTTAAAATCCAAATTAGGATAGAATAAGTGGATAAATGGATGAAATAAAAGCTTCTTCTATTCTTTATCACTTTTTTAGATATTTATATACCATAAGAAAAAGAGGGTTATATAGCATAATTAATTAAAGAATAATCAAGGATAAATGTGTAAATGTGATGATAAAAATACAAAATTGAAGTTTAATCACACACCCACACCTATCTTTTGATCGTCCTTGAGCAAAATTAAAATGTAAGAAAAACTACTCTAATCTAACCTAACTCGCTTTCGTAAGAATCACGGTTGCACTTAGTACGTGCAATAAGCCGTTAAACCTCTAGGTTTTCCTTAGAGAACGAGTTTTGTCTCATGAGAGTTTTCAGTGAATTACACATACAAAATCCATAAAAGCAAGAAAAATAAAATGTTAGTATTTTTGAAAAACTATTTTTGAAATTAAAAAAATATTTAAAATATTTTTGTAAAAATCAAGTAATCTATAAGTCATAGAATCACCAAATTATTCATTCCTATACTTAGTCTCTTTAAAAAATTTGTAATCAATCTAGGTAAGGATTAAAACTAAATTTCTCATCTATATTATTTTACTCTATGTCATTTACACCTTTGTAATCGTGAAGTTTTTACTCGAGATTCTTTAACTTCAACTCTTATGCCTTATATATATATATATATATTTGAAAGAAGTTCGAAGTATACCACTTCATTGCCTTTTAAGCACTTCTTTTTTTTATATGACTCATCTAATTTTCTTTTGTGCAAGTATCAATGCTTCTTGAGGCCTTAATACCAAACTAATTGATTATTAGATGTGTTAATACATATATATATATATATATATATTATATATATATATATATATATATATATATATATATATATATATATATATTGTTTTTAAACTTACCTAATTACCATTCACATAAATACCAAGGCTTTCTTAGGCCAAAGCACCTAGCTAATCAATAATTAAATTTGTTTATTTTATATATATATATATATATATATATATATATATATATATATATATATATATATATATATATATATATATCAAATTTTTCTAAGGCACGAGACTCTTTGTTTTGAATCCTAAGTGTGTAAGTGTATAAAGTATGCATATTTCATTAAGGTAAAGATCAAGACTAAATTACTTTTTCAAATTTTCTTTGTAAACCTAAAAATTAAATAAAAATCTTACATTGACCAAGTATTAAGAAATCTTAATTATGATTTTCCTATTCCTTAAAATTAACTAATTATTTACAAAAAATAAGTCAAAATATTATTTTCTTTTCCATAAAGTTTTTTAAAAAAGAGAGAAATTTTTTATTTGAGATTTTTATTTTAGTGAAAACCAATGTTAGCATGCTAGTGAACCCTCCCCCACACCTGTCTCATGTATTGTCCTTAATGTATGAATGAAATGCAAGAAGGCATGAAAAAAACAAGAGAAAAGGAAAAGTGTTCCCTCAAGGTGGTGGCTCCAGTGGTAGTCGAATTAGGCCAAACATTGCTACCCAATCTAAATAACGTGGATCATCAAGGAATCACCTTAGTTGACCTCTTTCTTATGTACAGTGTTACAACCCTAAATACGAATAGGATAATGAAAAATTCTAACATAAAAACTATCTTTGGTATATGATCAAGTTTAAAAAATCATCTCGTAGTCATAGTTGTCTACACCTTGGTTCAACAATAGATTGTAATTTGTTGAAGTGATTGATCTGGGTTCAAGAATATTAGGTTTGAGAATCAATACTAACCCGGAAAAATCAGTTTCAGGCTCAACCTGATTAGATGAAATCTTTGGCTTCTCAATAAAATGTTGGCCAAAATGCTCATTACTCTAGTTTTGATGATGATTAACTTATATAGTTATAGCACCAATGATCTTGTGTTTATATGGTTTCAGATATTTGATCAAGATCTTAGTCAGTGTTTAGCTTCAACAAAAGATTCGAAGTCAAGTTTTGAAGCTAGCACGTGTTGATTCAAGAGCTTGCGCATCAAGATCGCATCAAGTACTCAAGAGTAGTCTAGCTCAAGAAATACACTTAGAGGGAGGGGTGAATAGGTGTACTAGCTAATCTAAAGACAAATGATGTGAAATTTAAAACTCAAATGCAACACATTATGTGTAACCAAGAGTGAGCCCAAATTCCCTATGAAGGGCTCTAGAACTATTCCTTAAGATTTCTCTAAATCCCTATGAAGGGCTCTGGAACTATTCCTCGAGATTTCTCTAAATTAAGAGTTGAGGTGCTATATAAAGCTCTCTTAATTCAACACAAGTGTGGGCACACAACCAATACCAAGCATGTATATGATATGAACAATATAAAGTAATGCAAGATATAAGAGAGATAGAGTTAAGAGATAGTGGATCAAATACAAACAACAAGATATATTTCAAGATTCGAGCCACTGATCTACGTCCCTGCCTTCACACAGAAGGATTTTCACTATGTCAACACAGGACCTTCCACAAAGGGACTTCAACCAAAGAATTACAACTCTACACTTAGAGTACACTACTCTTCTCTCAAATACAATCATCTCTACACAAGAAAGATAGGCACAAACCCAAAGCACAGTCACCACTACACAAGGGGGATAAGGCACAAAGCTAAATCTCAAACACAATCACCTCTACACAAGAGGGATAGGCAAAAAGCCAAAGCTCAAACACAATCACCTATACACAAGAGGGATAGGCACAAAGCCAAAGCAAAGAAAAGATTACAATCTTGGTGATCCAATGATCACAAACAACACTTGGTAATCACAATAGACTACAAACATTTTCCTCACAAAAACAAGATCCTATAGATAGGATTAGAGATGATAGCTCAAGTGTGAGAAAGTAAAGTGTTTGGAAAAGAGAATAACAAAAAAAACACATGGGAAATATATTAAATAGATTTGTAAAGAAAGCTCAAAACTAATTTCCCAAGACTCTCTTTTCTTTGATTTTTCCAACACTTTAAAAATAAATAAAAGATTAAACTTTTTGGCTCAAAAACTCCTTTTAAATTTACTGCAAAACACTTGAAAGATGAGAAGAAAAGCTCTCAAAAAATCTTACGAAAATAGCTTGAGAGAAACTCTATTTATAGGCTCTCAGAATTATAGTCGTTGGGGTCCAGAAAAGGTCAGTTTTGACTTTCCGGATGACCGGCCGGTCGACCGTTCAACGGTCATATTTCTGACGTAGAGCCACCGGTCGACCGCCCCAGGCAAAACTCACCTACCGGTCGACCGCCCGGCCGACAAGCGCTACCCGACAGTTCGGTTGTTACAGTCGGTCGATCGCCCGGTCGATCGGCCTTATAGGGTGGCCTTGTGCACATCGGTCGACTGACCAGTCGATTGAGCTCTGGTTCAGTCGACCGCCAGCAGGCTCAGGCTGGGTTTATAAGATATGAAACTTGGTCTTTTTAACTCCTGAAAATCCTATAAAATCTTATAAATTTTACAAAAATAAGTTCTTATAAATAATTGAAGAACAAATATGTGTGATAAAAAATCAACACATGTTACAAACTATTTGAACTATTTTTGTGATATAGAAATTAACCTTTAACACAAAATTGGTATTTTTTAAAAACCAAACTTTGAAATGGAAATCCGATTTTTCTCAAACTTGTATAAATACAAAAACAAGATATTTAAACTCTTTTTGAAGCATAGAGTGTATGGATAGAATCCAATACACATATAAAAGATATATCTATATTTTTTTACAAAAAATTCAAAATAAGTTTTATTAATTACAAAACTCTAAACACATGAAATAGAATCATCAAAATAAGTTTTCCAAATATATGAAGCATAGATGATACATATGAAATCTAATATATATTAAACCATGTAAACTTATTTTGATTCTATCTATTCATGAAAACCATATATATGTATATTTGAAATCCAAAACCGGTTAAATGAAAATCAAACGTATTGAACTTGTATGTGTGTGTGAACTTGAGCATATCAACACTAGTCTATCTTACACAAGATCTAAAAACAAACTTAAACTAGACAAACTAAAGTCTTATTGTAGAACTCCTACTCCAAGCCGACTCAATCCAAACATGATCCAAAGAGCTTGACTCCATCCGAGTGCTAGATGCGATCTTGATGCGCGAGCTCTTGATCTACATGTGTTAGCTCCAAAACTTCTTTGTTGAAGCTAAGCACTTACTAAGATCTTGATCAATAACTGAAACTACATAAACACAAGATCATTAGTACTATAACTACATAAGTTAATCATCATCAAAACTAGAGTGATGGGCCTTTGGGCAAACAACTCGTGGATCAAAGGTTTGGACCAAGTCAAAAAGGAGGAGAAGATTTTCAAGAGGAGATTTTCAAGACTTGAATCTAGTTTTGTAAGTATTAAGATTTTGTTTTTAGATAAATATAAAGGATAGATTAGTTATGAATTGCTCAAACTTATATATACACACACACACACACAAAATTTATATGTTTTTTCATAAAATAGTTTTGATTTTAGAAAATACCGTTTTGGTTTTGAGCTTCAAAATATATCATGAATAGATTTCATCAAAATGAGTTTATATGGTTTACATGTGTATTGGATCTAATTTATATACATTGATGGTTCAAATGTTTGAAAAAACTTATTTGATGTTTCTAGTCATATGTTTTTTTAAGTTTTGTATTTATCAAAACTTTGTTTAGAGCTTATTGTCAAAAAAATACATATTTCATCTTATATGTGTATTGAATCATATCCATACACACTATGCTTCAAATGAGTTTTAATATCATGTTTTTGTATTTGAACAAGTTTTGAAAAAATCAATTTTTCATTTCAAATTTGTTTTTTGAAAAATACCGATTTTTGTTTAAAGCTAAATTTTTATATCACAAAAATGATTCAAAAAGTTTGTAATATGTGTTAATTTTTTATCACACATATTTGTACTTTAAACTATTTCAATAAACTTATTTTTTTAAACTTTATGTAATTTTATGGGATTTTATAGGAGTTTACAAGACCAAGTTTTAGTTCTTTTTTATCCCTGACCTGGCCTTCTGGTGGCCGACCGACCGATCGATCAAGCCAAAAGTCAGTCAACCGAGTGGTCGATCGATGTGTATAGAACGTGTACACAGCCTTGTCTTGAGGGCCGGTTGACCGGACTGTCGACCGATCCAAAGAGTTCACTCTCTGGATCTGGCCCCGGTCGACCGACCGGTCGACCGACAGGTCAAGACATGCATGCGATTGATCGGGCGGTCGACCGACAACCCCAAAGGTCATAAAAATGACCGTTAGCCGGTCGACCGACAGGTCATCTTGCCTTGGGATTTGCCCCAACGGCTAGCTTTTTCTTGATCTATAAATATAGGGCTTTTGGGTGAGTTTTAAACAAGTTTTTCAAGAGCTTTTTTTTCATCTTCAATAGAGTTTTCCCAATAATTTTTTAGAGCTTCATTGTCATATCAAAAGAGAGTTTATCAAGAGTGATTCTTTTGAGTTTTCAAAAAAAAATTCTTGAGTTTTTCATTTCCAATCTATGTAGTTTTCTCACACAAGCCTAAAATTTTCATTGCCATATCTATCCTATATGATCCTTGTTTATGAGAGTGCTTGTTGGTAATCAAGAGAAGAGATCACCAAGTGTTCCAACCATTATATTCGGAGGAGTTGTAGAGGTTGCGGCCTCGGCGAGCATGTGGGTTCGCGTGTGTTGTTCTTGCGGGAACAAGTGAGGGACTTGCAGGTCTAAGAGTTCTTGAGGGAGCTCGTTGTAGGTGTTGTAGCACCGAGTGACCTTGTGGGATCAATTCTAGTGGAAATCCTTCATAGTTTTGAAGGCGGGGATGTAGAGCAAGTGTGCTCGTACCTCGAAACAAATCTCCCGTGTTTGCGATTGCATATCTCTCTCACTTGTGTTTATATCTTGCATGCTATTATTGTTTATATCTTTTACATGCTTGATATTCCGTTGTGCTTCACTTATATATTTGCTTGGGATTGTTTGCTCATACTATTATTTAACCAAGAGAGCCATAGTGGCACCTCAACTCTTAATCTAAAGGAATCTTGAGAAGATAGTTCAGAGCTCTTCACTGGGAATTCGGCTACACTCTTTGGTTATACGTTGTGTGTTTCCCAAATAGTTTTTGTTTGAACAATTAGTTTTAATTCCGCATTAATGTTGTATTAGATTAGCTTGTCACCTATTCATCCCCCTCTAAGTGACTTACACAACATTCTTCTCACAAAATTTAGTAAATTCATCCTTAATTTTTGCTTGAAATAAAAGTTCATCTTTATCACATTCATCCGCACAATATGATTCACTTGCTCCTTTGGAGGTGTATGTGTATCCAAATCATCTCGAAACAATATTAACTCTTGAAAGATCAATTTAGGTTCGAGAATCGGGTCTAGTTCAAGAGCGGGTTCCAAATCAATGAACTTAAGTTCACATTCATGATTTATCCTATATGGAATGTAACCATCCACAATAGGTGATTCAATTCTATAATATATGAGTACGGGAATTAATATTGGCTCGGGAATTGAGTCCAAATTGGGTAGGGACACTGAAGTTAACATAAATTCAAACTTTAGAACTAAATCACAAAGTTGGGATTGGTTTCACATTCACGATCAAGTTCAATCTCATTGAAGTTAAAACTTTCTAATTGGTCCAAGGGTTGTGATTGGTCAAGTTCAAATTGGTATGATGAGATTGAATTTTGGTCAAAATCTTCAAGATATCATGATTCTTCATTCCAATCAATATGGATGGGGCAATCGTGAATGGTCAAAAATGTGTTAGGTAGAGTTTACTCATCTTTATCTTTCACTATGTTAGTCAAATGATTCATTTATGCTTCTAGCCTATTGATAGATTGGGTAGAATAATTTTCATACTAAATCAGGTTTTTCATACTCTCGTCTAAGTCTGTAGATTCTTCTTGTTGTAGTAGGACTTGGAAGGTAGTGTAAGGAACTTGAATTTGAAAATTTCGATGAGCTCGTGTGTCTTCTAATTTTTCAAGTCGTCGCTCGAGCTCTTCTAAGATTTTCATATTATTTTCCCAGTCTATTGATCTTTTTGTTGGTTGCTTAGGAAAAAAAGTATATGATGATGATTGTTAGAAAGGTGGATGACAATATGGCTTATGGGTATTGTATCACCATCGACTCGGTGAAGACTAGAGATAATTATTCCAATTTTGATTATAATAACGGGATTGTGACATATGTTGATTTGGATGAGACCAACCCATTATACTTGGTTGGTTAAAATTTTGTTAATGAAAGCTAGTCCATACCGATTTGATGTAATCCAAATTGAAAGATGTTTGAGTAAAATATGGATTATTATCGTAGTTAGAAAAATTGTGGTTAGAATCCATATCACTCAAGAATTGTTATAACAAATAAACACTCAAATAAACTGAACATAAAAAAAAAATTCTTACCTAAATTAGGTAGACATTAGACCTTGACAATTCTAACTGGTTAGACTGTCTATGGGAGGTATATTACAGACTCCAGCCATAAGCCAGTCGGCCAGGTAGGTGCAAGATTGGTGGAAGGTATTCTTCAAGACGGGCCTAATTCAGTCAAACCACCAACCTTTGAAGTTTTGCCTCTCAATCTCTTATCTTAATCACTGATTTGGCAAGAGTTAAATTCTAACTACTTGCTCCTTAGGTCAATCTATTAATGAGTCCGAGATATCCCTAGGGCTAACATCTACTCAATTTTAAATTTGAATTAGGTTAGTGAGTGCGGAGAGGTTTGTGGGCCAAGGGATGGTAATGACTTCCTGACTTTATTGTTGGTCCCGAGATGATGCCAATTGTTGAACTTTCTCTGTTGGCACTTATGGATCTAAAATACGAAGTCAACACAAATACTAAACAAAGAAGGATTAAAGTTAATCAAATAAATAAACTTGCAATAAAGGAAATCAAATCTCAGAAAAGTTTAGACAAACGCAAACACGAGAGATTTATCCTGGTTCGTTCCTCGTGACCTACATCTAGTCCCCAAGCCACCCGCTTGAGATTTTCCTTTATCCTTGATTTTGTACACCCAAAATCACAACCATGCACACCACTTGACAAATCCCCTTTGCCAAATGTGTACACCTTCTGTTCAACCAAGAGAACAATCACCACCTTGTACAACTTGCTTCTACACCAAGAAGACCCTCTTGTACAATGATAACTTTGAGGATTACAACACTTCCTATAAGCCTTGGTACTGTGTATGAACGTGGACAAGGTCTAGTATAGGAGAAAACTTCAGAGAACTTCACTATAGAGTTGGAATTTGGTGAAGAACTGAAGTGGGAACAGTTTTCAGGATTGGCAGAATTTTTGATTAGAAAACTGAAGATTAGGATTGGTATTTTGCCTTAGATTAACAACCCTATTTATATTTGCACTCTAGGAGTAGTTAAGGTAGTTAATAGGTGCCTTTTGAATGTTCAAACATTGAAGAACATTGCAAAAAAATATCAGAATACAGAACTGTCCAACAGTCAGAAACTGCCTATAGTCGACTTGCCTTTTGAGTTACTCGACTATACAAGGCAAATTTCCAAAGGGTAGTCGACTATAGTGAGGACCAAGTCGACTAGGTCATGATAAGTTCAAGTGACAGTTTTCTGGATAACTGAACCAAGTCGACTGCAACTTCTTTATAAGTCGATTAGGCCAGGGATTAGTCGACTAGGGGAATAGGGTTAGTCGACTACAAGGTCTATTAGTCGACTACACATACTGTCAAGTCAACTAATTGACAAACAGAGAGTTGGGTATAAATTGAGACACAGGATTAGTCGACAAGGATTTGGTCAAGTCGACTACATAATGTATTAGTCGACTATATGGGACTATATGTCGACTATGTATCAAAGATATGTGTGTGTGCATCAAGCTTTTGACATGCTATTTCATAATTACAAAACACATCATATCAACTCTCTTTGGGAAGTCTTGATCATGAAGAACTCTTGATTCGTCGTGTGTTAGAGCTCCAAATGAAATGCTTCACAAATGTCTTCATCGAAACATGTTCCAACATTCTCCCCCTTTTTGATGATGACACGTTGTGTGCACAAGTGCTCCCCCTACAAAAAATAGGTTATATTTTCCTCCCCCTGTAGAAATTGGGTTATAACAGATATAGAAATACTTTGTTCCCCCCTGTAACAAATATATCATATAATGTGTATATATATATTTATGTTCTTATCAACTTTCTTATATGGTACCTGCAAGATAAACGTTAGATGGTACCAATTATAAAAGAACATATTAACCTTTAGGAGTTCAAATCCATTTAGAATTTGGTTTTCACCTGTTAGTATACACATAATTGCATGAATTACATATATCATGAATGTATGATGCAATATAGGTATTTTTATCAATTAGGCTTAAATTCTTTGGAATCCATATAAATTTATTTTTCATTCTTTTTGAAACAATATTAGATTTTCTTTTCACAAAAGAATCATATGGATTACTAGAATATGAAGATTTTTCAATATATCCAATACCATAATGATTATGTGACAATTTTTGAAAAGATAACAAGTCATTCAATTTTTCTTTTCCTTGATTGAACTTAGTCACATTTTTCAAAATATCTTCATATTTCCTATTGAAAACTAACATGTCTTTATCCAATATAGAAATCCTTTCATTCAAAGACATAGTTTCCTTTTTAAGAAAAACATTTTCTTTTATAAACTTCTCATTATCATTTTTCAAAGATGATATTACTTTTTCAAATTCATCTTTTTGAGAGTTTATACAAGAAACTTGTACAGCATAACATGAATTTTCCTTTAAAAGTTTTTCATTTTCTTTTGATAAAACTTTATTTTTCAGGTTTTCATTTTTCAGATCATAAAATAATTCATGAAATGCATCAGAAAGTTCAGTAAATGATACCTCATCATCTTGTAGTACCATGTAACAGAACTTGTCCAGCATAACATGAATTTTCCTTTAAAAGTTTTTCATTTTCTTTTGATAAAACTTATTTTTCAGTTTTTCATTTTTCAGATCTTAAAATAATTCATGAAATGCATCAGAAAGTTCAGTAAATGATACCTCATCATCTTCTAGTGCCATGTAACAGAGATTGACACGTTCTGTGGTTTCTTCTTCGTCAGAGGACGAGGAATCACTGTTTTCCCATGAGGCTTCATAGTCTTTCACCTTTCTGAACTTTTTGCTCTTGTATTTGCTTTTATTCTTGAGCAAAGGGCAATCCTTCTTCAAATGACCTGTTTTGTTACAATTAAAGCATTTAAATTTACCTTGCTTAAGAAATCTCCTGAATTTCTTTGAAAGCATTGCCATCTCCTCTTCATTGTCATCGGAATCGTCCGTGTCGGAGGATGCATGGAAAGCAATTTTTTTCTTCTTTGAGTGGTGTTGTCGTTCCTCCTTCTTTCTTTCTTCTAGTTGCACTTCATATGCCATTAGATTACCAATTAGATTTTCTAACGATAAAGTTGAGAGATCATTCGCTTCTTCAATAGCGGTTGTCTTCTTCTCCCATTCTGGTGTGAGTGCACGAAGGATCTTGCGAACTTTTTCGACTTGGGTGTAGTTCTTTCCAAGGGATGCTAAGGAATTGGTAATGTCGGTGAATCTTGTTACCATTTCTGATATGGTTTCATTCTTCTCCATTTTGAATAATTCAAACCTGTGGACAAGAACAGATATTTTAGATTCCTTAACTTTATTTGTGCCTTCGTGTGTTACCTGAAGAGTATGCCATATTCGATTTGCAGAAATGGCTGTTGACACACGATTGAACTCTTCTTTGGTTAAGGCACAGAACAAGGCATTCATCGCTTTGGCGTCAAGGTTCGCATTCTTCTTTTGATCATCACTCCAAGCGTTGTAGTTGGTTGTTGGCTTGGTGTATGGTGCTCCTACGATGTTCCAAAGTTCGTAGTTGAGCGATTACAAGTAGATCTTCATTCTACACTTCCAATAGTTGTAGTTGGATCCGTCAAATAGCGGTGGACGTTGTGTAGAATGTCCTTCTTTGAATTGTAACGAAGGGAACTCCGTTGCCATCCTTACTTGTTGTTGACTAGGTATGCAGGGCTTGTATGCCGGTTCAGGGTTCAGGCTCTGATACCAATTGTTGGTCCCGAGATGATGCCAATTGTTGAACTTTCTCTATTGGCACTTATGGATCTAAAATACGAAGTCAACACAAATACTAAACAAAGAAGGATTAAAGTTAATCAAAAAAATAAACTTGCAATAAAGGAAATCAAATCTCAGAAAAGTTTAGACAAACGCAAACACGAGAGATTTATCCTGGTTCGGTCCTCGTGACCTACATCCAGTCCCCAAGCCACCCGCTTGAGATTTTCCTTTATCCTTGATTTTGTACACCCAAAATCACAACCATGCACACCACTTGACAAATCCCCTTTGCCAAATGTGTACACCTTCTCTTCAACCAAGAGAACAATCACCACCTTGTACAACTTGCTTCTACACCAAGAAGACCCTCTTGTACAATGATATCTTTGAGGATTACAGCACTTCCTATAAGCCTTGGTACTGTGTATGAACGTGGACAAGGTCTAGTATAGGAGAAAACTTTAGAGAACTTCACTATAGAGTTGGAATTTGGTGAAGAACTGACGTGGGAACAGTTTTCAGGATTGGCAGAATTTTTGATTGGAAAACTGAAGATTAGGATTGGTATTTTGCCTTAGATTAACAACCCTATTTATAGCTGCACTCTAGGAGTAGTTAGGGTAGTTAATAGGTGCCTTTTGAATGTTCAAACGTTGAAGAACGTTGCAAAAAAATACCAGAATACAAAAACTGTCCAACAGTCAGAAACTGCCTATAGTCGACTTGCCTTTTGAGTTAGTCGACTATACAAGGCAAATTTCCAAAGGGTAGTCGACTATAGTGAGGACCAAGTCGACTAGGTTATGATAAGTTCAAGTGACAGGTTTCTAGATAACTGAACCAAGTTGACTGCAACTTCTTTATAAGTCGACTAGGCCAGGGATTAGTTGACTAGGGGAATAGGGTTAGTCGACTACAAGGTCTATTAGTCGACTACACATGCTGTCAAGTCGACTAATTGACAAACAGAGAGTTAGGTATAAATTGAGACACAGGATTAGTCGACTAGGATTTGGTCAAGTCGACTACATAATGTATTAGTCGACTATATGGGACTATAAGTCGACTATGTATCAAAGATATGTGTGTGTGCATCAAGGCTTTTGACATGCTATTTCATAATTACAAAACACATCATATCAACTCTCTTTGGGAAGTCTTGATCATGAAGAACTCTTGATTCGTCGTGTGTTAGAGCTCCAAATGAAATGCTTCACAAATGTCTTCATCGAAACATGTTCCAACATTTATCTTGTTTAAGGATTTGCCCTTGAGTTGATTTAGTGCAAAAGTGTGCATAAAATAGATAAGAATCACTCAAAGTAAATAAATCACAAGTGTTTCCTAATGAAGATACTGTGCAGACTTATCTCATCTCCAGCTCCCTTCAGCAATAATTGAAATTTTAAAAGAAATATACACGTGCCTAAATGCAAGTCTATCTATTTTTTAATTTTCAATCAATTGGTTAATGTTGTCATTTAAAACCAATGTGCTATTATAGATATTAAAGAAAACTGAAAATAGCAGCGACAGAGAATTACCATTCAGAAGCACCTACAGAAGACTCAGCAGGTGGGTCAACCACTTTGCCCCAGAAACGTAGCATGGGCCGTGTTTGCATGGCTTAGTGGTTATCGCATGTGCTCTGTATTCTTGAGTAGAGGCACAGATACGCAAGAACTTGATCGGTCACATGTATTTCATATTTATTGTCACATTACCATATTTATTATCTAAATAAATCATATTAATAAGTCCTATTTTTCTTTATAAAATGCAGGCCCATTGCTAAAGAATAGGAAAGAGAAGCCCAAAAGCCCATCAAATTCTGATTTAATTCAGAATTAATTTGAAATCAGGAAATTAGGGCAGATCATGACAAATTAGAGAGGTTGAAAATCGGTTAAAATGAATCTTCCTAAATCAAGTGGTTAAAGACAAAGATCAAAGGCTCTTTCGTCAAATCCTGAAGCTGAAACGGGAAAACCAGTAGGAGATAAAGTCAAAACACAAAACAAGAAGGTGTACCCCCTGGGTGTGGCCACATGGACACACCCAGGCCGTGAAAACGTAGCCAAAAAGTCGCATTTTCGTGGCCATGTTGAGTTTATTGGGGGAGCGTTTGCTTCTCCTATCTTCGTACGCCCTTTCCCGTTTGGTTTTTGCCTATAAATACTGTATTTTTCAGAGAAAGGGACCGAAAATTAGTTTATGTTTTTCTCTTTATTTTTAAGGTTTAGATTCTTTGTTAGATAGTATAGAGAAGTTGTATCTCTGATTTCTAATATGTAATTCAGTTCAAATACCAGTGAGAGAGAGGAATAGAGTGATTGTATTCTGAAGATTGAAATGACATCAATAAAGGATCAAGCTTTCTCTTCTTCTACTCAAATTCACGGGTATGTATTACCTTATTTACATGTCTTGTTTTTCATCTTCCATGAGTAGCTAAATTTGTTTTCTTGGCTCACAATTGTTCCTCTCTTGATCCCTCTTATTTTTGAATGGTTTTGATGTAAAGACCTAATGGAATCATATGCATGCCTAAACTAAGCCTTTCTTCTTTGAAAGTTTTCTTGAAGGCACATGAGGATGGGTTTGGATTTCTAAACTTCTACTTCTTTTAAAACATCTCTTGAACTTTTTTATTTCATACTTGAAAGACTTAATGATTTAGCATTCAATTCAAGATGATTTCTTAAAAAAAGAGTTAACTTTTCCAAACTATCTTATTTGCTTTTCTTAAAACTTTCTAAACTCAAGTTTAAGTTTTTGCCTGTGATCAAGTTGAGGCATTAAGAATTTCAAGAGAAGAACACATCGTTGAGTAATGAGATAGTGAGCCCAGATCTTTTTTTTATATTAAAATCAATAAAATAATTTTCAACACTCTTTAAAGATCACCTTTTCCAAAGCCTTCTCTAAGTTTTTCAATGTTTCTTTTAATCACTTCCCTTCTCTCCATTCTTTTTTCAACTAAAAAGAAAAAAGAAAAGAAAAACACAACTCTATTCTTTGTTACTTAACAAAAACACCGAAAAGCTTCTATCACATTCCTCCTCATGGACACGACCCGTTAGCCCAAAGTTAGATGGTAATTCTTCTCACTTTCAATTTACGATCAATTTTTGGCGCCATTGCTGAGGAGAGAACGATGTAATTATTTTTTAACAAGTTTGGTGTCTTATTTCAGGGATGTTAAGATTCAGATTTAGCACTCAAGCTTTGCAGGAGAAGACTTGCTATTCTGTGCCCCTACTCTCGAAAGTAGGAAACAGAATTTCAAAAAAATTGCAGCGCAAGTTTGAAAATTTGTGGACTACTAAAAAACTCTTTTTTGTATGACATATTGCTTGCAAAAATAAAGTTTTTTGTATGTTATTATTCTTACTATATCTGATATTCACAATCCCTGTTTTTAATCCAACAGTAATCTGAGTGATTGTTAATTGCTTAAAAAATATTTAGACTTGCATTCTAGGTATTTGTCTAATTATGTTTTTTTACATTTACTGTTGAAGATAGCTGGAGATAAGGTACGTATGCATAGCATATAATTTAGGAAACATTCTTGAGTGATATTTGCTTTTGAATGTTACTTTTCTTTATCTTGCACACTTTGCACAATCAATTTTAAAGGCAAAATCCAAATCAAGATATGGTGGGAAAGTCATTACCCTTTCTTAGCCCACAAACCATCTCCAAGCACGCACAACCTAAGCCTAAGTAAAATCTGATAGATGTTAGCCATAGGGACATCTCGAACTCACTAGGAGATTATCCTAAGGGGGAAGGTGTTAGAATTTGACTCCTGCCAAATCAATGTTTGGAAAGGGATTGAGCGGTGAAACCCCGAAGGCTGATGGTTTGGCTTAATTAGGCTCGTCGCTTTTGCGCGGATACCTCCCATCAATCTTGCCCTGAGCTGGCTGATTAACTTGTGACCAAAGTCTGCATTATACCTCCTGTGGACAATCAACCAGTTAGGAGTTGTCTAGGTTAAGGTTACCTTAGACTAGGCGTGGTTGTTTTCTCTTGTTTACTATTGGTGAACTTGTTTGTGATTGTGTTTGTGTATGCAAGTGTGGTCAAGAAACCCTAATTCATCTAGGTTGACTAGAAACACATCACCACCCAAGTTTGAACCAAGACCAGATCCAGTTATGACTCAACCGACATCTTTGCAGGATAGGTTCTATCCCATTAGAACCTCACTTCCATCTTGCATCCAACTTCTATCGGTTGGTGAATACAATTTTGAGCTCAAGCCTTAGTTCATTAACACACTCCCAAAGTTTCATGGCTTAGAGTCCAAGATGCTTATTTCTTTATAAGAAAATTTGAGGAAGTATGTCTAATGATGAAAATCTCACACCTTGTAGATGATGCTATTAGGTTGAGATTTGTCCCTTTCGCTCTTAAGGACTTAGTCAAGAAATGGCTTTATAGCTTAGCGGCCGGCTGTTCGAAAGGAGGAATTGAATTAAGCAAGAGTTTAGAGTAAACTATTTATGTCCTTATGCTGATGATCAAACTCTGAATATGTGTGAAGATTTACTTTACTCCTTCGAATCACCGTTCATAGCATAAGCTATAACGGGTCGTATCCGCAGGGAGGGCTAGTGATGGAAGCGTTCACGGTTTTTATGTTAAAGTTTTTGAGAAAAAAATGAAGGTTCTTCTTTGTTCAAAAATTGAAAAACAAAATAAAGTAGAAAGAGAGTAAAGAATCTTTGTTGAGTTTTTTTAAGAAAAGAAAAAGAAAGTGAGAAAAACAGAATAAAAAACGGTGATGTTGGAAAAAGAGAAAGTTTTAGAAAAGAGTTTTAGAATTCGATAGAGAGAAAGCCATGACTAACTAACATTCTACACTACTAACTTACTAATCTCGTTGGGTGATTCATGCCTCATGTTGATTCATTGGCAATAGTACATCTTTCTTTGTCAAATCAATATGTTGTCCTAAATTGAGGATGTGCTCTCATCTAGGCTTGGCTAGGTGGCCTCCTTGGATCATCGGCTCCAAATAGATTCTTAATAATAGAACATAAGTATTCACACTTAGGTATGCTAAGAAAGAATGTAATGTTCATTAGTCCATCAAAGTTATAACAAGCTAGCCATGAAATAAGAAACTTGTACAATAGGTGTTAGCATACTAAAGTGATCCATCTTCATGTTTCATCAAGGCACTTGTTCAAGAGACAAGGCTCTAAATGAGGCACAGATGAATCATATGGAGGTCATACAAAGCATTCACTAGAATTGAAACACTAGTCATCTTCATTGGGAATAAAAAGACTTGTTAATTACAAGACTAGAAATAAAAACATCCAATGATTCACATGAGTTAGCAATCACCCAAGAGTTACTAGTTAGTAGTGTTAGAAGTTAGTTAGTCATGTTAATGGATTAGTTAGCCATAGAAAAGAAAAATAAGAAAGAAGACATGGTAGAAAACAAGTGCGAGAAAGTAAAGAACTTGGAAAGTAAATACAATAGAATAAGAAAGATTTGAGAAAGGAAAGTTTGAGCCTTTGTATTAAGTTGTCACTTCTTCAGTTACAGAGATCTCTCTCACCCTTACTCTCTCTTTTCTGGATCTAGAAGGAGAAAATGAATATTACACAAACAAAAATGCCATTCTCTCCTCCCTTTTTCACTGAGGCCCTGGGGTCTATTTATAGGCTTCAGGAGAAGATAACATCCCATAATATTCGTAGGATCAATCGCTTGATCAGCGGCCAAGGTTGTGCCGCGGATTCGTGGCCAGGGCCGCGTTTTCGCCGCAGCATCTTGGCTGTTGCGCCAGCGATTGCTCTGACATTCCATTACGCTGCGGTGCCCAGCTGGAGCTTTTAGAAGTTGGAGAATATGCCTTGGATCATTCCAGAATTATTGTGGGCTCCTAAAAACACCTTTAATTCCTTAAACATTCTAAGATTTGGGCCTTCTTCTCCATTAAAGAATGGATCTGAAAAATAAGAAAGAAAAGCAATAAAAATCCTATTTTTATTAACATAAAACATGGTAAGGTGATATAAAATGATGCAAAATAAACTCCAATCACACCCCTATACCTAGCTTTTGCTCGTCCCCGAAAAAAAAAAAGCAAAGAAAAAGAGAAAAACCTAACTAAATTATTATAACACTTTCGTAGATGACACGATTGCGCTGAGCTTGTGCAACAAGCCGTTAATCTTCTAGGTTACCCTAGAGGAGGAGTGTTGTCTCCTAAGGATTTTCAGCAGATTGCACCCACAAAATCAAAAGAAAAAGAAAAAAATGTTAGTGGCTTTTTTTTAAAAAGAAAAAGAAAAGGAAGAAAAAAGTTTATGATCCATTTTTTTCAAGATTTTCGGTGATCTTTTGGTTTCAGGTTACCCTAAACTTTTCCTTCTTTTTATAAGCCTCCATTCGAAGTTTTGTTTTCAACTTATATTAAGTTTTCAAAAAATAGAGAGAGAACTAGATTTTGTGTCAAGCCTAACATATATACATTTATATGTATGAGGAGTTGTTCTTAGACTATGGTACATTTATTTATATATATATTTATTTTTTTAATATATATAGTTTTATTTTTATTTATTTATTTATATATTTACATTTATTTAATCCCTTAGCTTCATTAGGCTTTCTAATTCACCCATTTAGCGAGCCTTTTACCGATGACTCCAGACCAGACGGTCTTAGGGCACCAGATGAGGATACATCCCTAAGGTTCAAGAACTCGAGTAAACTAGGCCACGAATGCTAAGGACTCAACCACCTTTAGGCGTGACTGGTTATGCTTCTTAAGGCACAACTAACCAGCTTAATTGGTGATCAAGTTTTTATTTATTTATCTATATATATATTTTTCTCTTTTTTATATAATAAATATAAATAAAGTTACTAAGTCCTTGATTAATCCCTCAACAGGAAAATGTATATGGTGCTCAGGAAAAATTCAAAGTCAAATTATCTTTCTATTCTTTTCATTCTTAACCTAAAGATTCAACAATACTTCTTATTTTAACTTATATTAAGAAATCCTAGTTTAGGCTTTCCCTAATTCCTAAGATCAAGTTAATTCTTTAAAAATGGATCACAAAAAATATTTTTTTATTATTTTTTCTTTCTTTTTTATATAAGAAAAGAAAAATCTAAGAAAATCCTAGAAAATCTAGAAAAAATCCTAAAAACTAAAAAAAATCTTATGTTAGTATCTACCCCCCATACCTATCTCATGCATTGTCCCCAATGTATGCATGTAAAATATATGCATGAATTAGGTAAAGAAAAGATGTCACCCCCTCCTTCGGCTCGGACCAGCGGTGGTGCTAGGTCCGGCTGACTACGAACGCCGCAGACCTTCCTCGATGCGGTTTAGGCAAGTGGTCTGCTCCTCTACCTACTTTCGCAGTCTAACTTGACCCGTAAAGATAGTCTTCATGCCTCGCCAAATGGTAAACATGAAGGCTCGTGAATCAGTTGGGGGTCCTGCTGCCAAAAGGTCGAGTCATCATCATCCTCCAAAAGTTCCTCCGAAGAGGACTCAGCCGGGGCATCTTTGGGCTGGACACTAGGGGTCCAGACCACATGGAGACAGCTGTTATAAGCACTTGTTGCCCTCTCTGGTGCAACAAATACTCTATCGTAAGAGTTAAAGACATCATCTGGTAAGAAGTTCTTACACAGACGAGTGATCAAAACTAGATGTGAGTATTTGGCACCGCGTGTGTGCGTGGAGTTTGTGATGATACTGTGAAAGAGGGTCATGTTGATGCAAACGGTGTGCTGCCTAGTCATGAGATCGTGAATGATTTACAGCACCGGCCTATTAAAGGAGGTCATATGGTCAAGCCCAAGGATGTTGCGTTGGATCCAGTGTCCAACGCAATGTATGTTGCAAAACGTAATGCTGGCTTTGAGTCCCCTATCCTGTTTGGTACAGTGGGCCCCCATTACTGTCATGTAGTCAATTAATGGTATGGGTTGCGATGGTATGGGTTGCTGGGGACTTGAGTGCAGTCCTCCAACATATCAATAGTGAGAATAAGGTCCCCAGTAGGCATGTGCACCGTGAATTGGTTGATGTAAAAGTTAATAGAGGCTTGATCAATAGAAGTATAGAAGAGCTTGACAAGCTCAGGGCAATGGTAAGCCTCATGGTCAGAGTTATCGTAGACTAACGCATACCAATTCTATTCATGAATTATATCCAAAAAGATGTGGCCATATCCATGAATATCACTAAATATTCTAGCATTTAGCAAATATAGATTGGGCCATGACTTAAAATACGAAGGATAAGAAGGAAAGTCGCAAACCTCCCCTGGATTACGTGGGGGGAAATCGAAACCAGATTGCAGAGACCAATCTACAGGGAGAACAGGTGATTGGGTTTTAGATTTGAGATCTACAGACAGCAGCGACCTCAAAGAAAGTTGGCGGCGCTCTGGACTTTGCAAAATAGCCGCGGATGTGCGGCTAGGGCCGAGAAAATGTGGCTCTTTCAGGGAGGCAGGGGCTCGGGAAAATTCTGGTGGCGGCACTCTCTTCTCTCTTTTCAGATCGAATTTCAGATGGTAGGGTAGAGAAAGAAAGAGAGGTCGGGGGGATATATAGGGGCCTGAGAAGGGTAGATTTCCAAATTTGCCCTAGGTAAAAATTGAAAATTTCAATCCTAGGGTTAATTCTGGTTATTGAAGGGAAAATAAGTATATAAAGGGAAGAAAACCTAAGTACTATTTAGCACTTAGGTCCATTATTTTTTTATATTTTGTTTATTTTATTTTCTTGTTTTTTCTTGTTCTTTTAATATATTTTTTATTTATTTTTTATTTATTATTATTATTTTATTATTATTTAATTTTTATATTTTTTTTGTTTTGTTTATTTTACAGGGTAGGTCCCAAAAAGATTTACAAGAAACACCGGGGAGAGTGTAGAAGGATTTGGTCACATGTAGACTGGGTCACAAAGACCCAGTTCGAGAATATCGTGTGACTCTGACTCTGTGGTGTAGAATGGCTTAAGTCGTTGGCCATTAACTTTGAACATGTTACCACTCTTTGGATCAAAAATCTCAATATCACCATGAGGGGAGACTGTTTGTACAATTTATGGTCCTGACCACCTGGTTTTTAGCTTACCAGGGAAAAGGTGGAGTCTAGAGTTGTACAACAGAACTTTTTTTCCGAGGACAAAATTCTTCCTATGAATGAATTTGTCATGGAGGAGTTTAGTTCTGTGTTTAGA
This sequence comes from Agave tequilana, assembly GCA_038442645.1. Lineage (NCBI taxonomy): Eukaryota > Viridiplantae > Streptophyta > Magnoliopsida > Asparagales > Asparagaceae > Agave > Agave tequilana. Next base: position 260,824 of record JAVJIF010003423.1, on the reverse strand, counting down.
GATCCGAGTATTATCGTATGCATCATTTCTTAACTCTTCCAGCTTGAAAATCTGCAACTTCCTCAAGTCACCGGCTTTCTTTAAGTCAAAGTTTAACTATTTTATCTCCCACATCGTAGGTGTTCTAGCTCCACAGGAAAATGGCAGGGCTTCCCAAATATAACTCGATATGGAGGCATAACGAGGATAGTCTTGTAGGCGGTCCGATATGCCAATAAGGCATCAACGGTTTGACAGACCAGTCCTTACGGTTCTGTCCTACAGTATTCTCCAATATCAATTTTATTTGTCTATTAGTAACTTCCACTTGCCCATTTGTCTGAGGGTGATAAGCCGTCGACAATTTATGAGAAATGGAGTACTTCCGCATTAGGGTTTTAAAAGCCCGGTTGCAGAAATGACTCCCGTTGTCACCAATTATCGCACGGGGGGGCTCCGAAGTGCAAATGATATTTTCTCTTAATAATTTGATGACAACCCGGTTGTCATTTGTTCTGGTTGGAACAGCTTCAGCCCACTTTGAAACATATTCTACAGCTACCAAAATGAATTGGTTGCCGTAAGAAATAGGAAAGGGTCCAAGAAATCGATGCCCCACAAATCAAAAATTTCTACTTCCAAGATCGGTGTAAGGGGCATCATGTCTCTGCGTGTGATTCGACCCGTCATTTGACATTTGGCACAGAGTTTGAAAAAAGTTTGAGCGTCCTTGAAGAGAGTGGGCCAGTAGAAACCACTCTGAAGGACTTTCTCGGCTGTCTTTCGTGAATCAAAGTGTCCACCACAAGCTAATTCGTGACAAAATGTCAAAACGCTCTGATGTTCATCCTTAGGAAGACACCTTCTAATTATCTGGTCAAGACAATATTTGAATAAATATGGTTCATCTCAAAAGAAAAACCGTATTTGTGTCATAAAGCGGTACTTGTCCTAACCTGACCAATTTGAAGGTGTTTGCCCGATTGCAAGGTAGTTTGCAATATCAGCATACCAGGGCTCTTTACACATTGTGAAGATGTGTTCGTCAAGAAAGTCCTCATTGATTGGTATTGTCTCAGTTGGTGCATTGAGAATTCTTGAAAGATGATCTGCCACCCCATTCTCAATGCCCTTTTTATTTTTGATTTCTAAGTCAAACTCTTGCAAAAGAAGTATCCATCGAATCAGTCTAGCTTTTGCATCCTTATTTTGCATCAAGTATCTAAGGGTGGAGTGATCGGTGAAAATCGTTGTCCTACACCCTAGTAGGTACTGACGAAATTTCTCCAACGCAAACACAACTGCTAAAAATTTCTTTTCAGTTGTTGCGTAATTTAGTTGGGCCTTGTTGAGCGTCCAACTAGCATAGTAAATCACGTGTTGCCTGTTATCAATACGCTGTCCTAGAACAGCGCCATGGCATAATCGGAGGTGTCACACATGATTTCGAAGGGTCTAGTCCAATCAGGCGCTGAGATTATTAGCGCCGAGACAAGTCTTTACTTTAGCTCCTCCCAAGCTTATAGGCATTCTTCATTAAAATTGAAGGGCACATTTTTTCCTAAGAGATTAGTTAAAGGTCTAACAATTTTGCTAAACTACTTAATAAATCTTCTATAGAAGCCAGCGTGCCCTAGAAATGATCTAATGTCTTTTAGGCATTTTGGCTCAGGGAGCTTTACTATTACTTCCACTTTTGATCTATCAACCTCAATTCCTTTGTTTGAAATTTCATACCCCAGGACAATTCCTTGCTTGACCATAAAATGACACTTCTCCCAGTTGAGTGTCAAGTTTTCTCAATGCATCTTTGTAAAACCAACTTCATATGATGCAAGCACTAGTCAAAGGAATCGCTGTATATAGAGAAATCATCGATGAAAATTTTCAAACATCTTTCCACCATATCAGAAAAAAGACTAAGCTTGCAACGTTGGAACGTTGTGGGAGCATTGCATAGGCCGAAGGGCATTCTTCGGTATGCAAATGTTCCTGAGGGACAGGTGAAAGTAGTCTTGTCTTGATCCTGGGGAGCGATAGGGATTTGATTGTATCCTGAATATCCATCCAGGAAACAATAATACTCATGCCTAGCTAGTCTTCTCGAGCATCTGATCTATGAACAAAAGAGGGAAGTGGTCTTTACATTGACAGCGTTCAATTTTTAGTAATCAATATAGACTCGAATCTTCGTTGGAAGATGAGTTTGTATTAATTCTTCTTATAATTTTCTACCACGGTAAAGCCTGCCTTCTTTGGCACAACATGGACTGGACTAACCCATTGGCTATCAGATATAGAATAAATAATTCCTGTGTCTAGTAACTTTAAAATTTCAGCTCAGATAGCCTCTTGCATGATTGGGTTTAGTCGACGCTGTGGGTCGCGTTTTGGCTTTGCATCTTCCGTTAAGTGAATCTGGTGTTATACAATGGATGGACTGATCCCCTTTATATCAGCCATGGTCCAACCAATGGCTTCTCGATTTTCCCTTAACATTGTAAGAAGATCCTCTTCTCGTTGTTCCATAAGATGAGACGCTATTATCAAGGGGAAAGCTTCCTTTTCACCCAAGTACTAGTACTTGAGATGACTAGGAAGGACTTTAAGCTCGGAAGAGGGAAGTGATCTATTGATGGTTATTCTTCTTGTAGGGGAAGGATAGGGTTGCGTTTGTTGCCCACTCCACTGTGGATTCAATGATTTGGTCAAGATTGAAGTCATCAGATTCCAATTCAAATTCTCTGTCAGACTCATATTCAATCTCCTTGTCGTGTTCACTTGTTAATCCTTCAATTAAGTTCACTTCAAACGACTGATCATCCAAGTCTCGAGGTTGTTTTCCCAGGTGGAAAACATTTACCTCTTTCGTCATATCACCAAAAATCAGACTCATCGACCTGTTCCTACAGTTTATGATTACATTTACAGTGGCTAGGAAGGGTCGTCCTAGAATGACAAGGGTCTGCGCTTTTGGATTGTGCACGGTTTGTGTCTCCAGAACGATGAAATCAATGGGGTAAATTAATTTCTCGACCCGCATGAGAACATCTGTAATCTTCCCCTTGGGAATCTTTACATTTCAGTTAGCCAATTGTATAGTAACTCTGGTTGGACGGAGGTCGCCCAGTCTGAGTTGTGTTGGCCCAGAGGCCCTTCACTCTAGTTTTGATGATGATTAACTCATGTAGTTATAGTTTACTAATAATCTTGTGATATTTAGTTTCAGATATTTGATAAAGATATTAGTAGGTGATTAGCTTCAACAAAGATGTTTTTGAGCTTTCACATGGTGATTCAAGAGCTCGAGCGTCAAGTTCACATCTAGCACTCGGTTGGAGTCAAACTCAATGGATCACGTTTGGATTGAGTTGACTTAGAGACGACGTTTGATTGGTAGTGAAAAATGCATTTTTATCATAAAATTTACCATCACATTTTCATATTTATTCATTTAATTCTGCACATTTATTAATATTTTGTGATTTATTGTGTGCAGGCCTCGAGTTCTTATTTTTATAAGAAATAAAGCTTAATGAAGCCCAAAAGCCCATATCCAAGCCCAAGTCCAAGCCCAGGTGTAAAAGTGCAAATACCAAATGTCAAAAGTGCAAATACATAAGGGCCAAAGTTGCAAATACAAAGAAGAGGGAAGGATAGACTTCTATTCAACCCTAAATGCTTGCAGGAAAGAGTTTAAAGATAAATTCGGATTCAGACTGTATATGTTTAGTATTCAGATCATAACTTTTGCTACAGATATGCAAATCCGATGATTCAAAATGCTCCAGAAAGAAGACTTGAAGCCCTACAACTCTTATGTTGATCAAACTTTCCAATTCAGTCCGTAGATAAGCCAATTTCGGCGATCAACAGGATAATAAATTGCAGGACAGATTTGATTTGAACTTCTATGGATAAGTGCCACAAGTCTGGAGATAAGATTTTTTGGGAGAGTTGTACTAGGACTCTACATCTTCCAACTCCTATAAATACCCCTGCAGATGCAACACAGAAAGCGTCCAGAGAAGAGCCAAGGGCCAAAGTTAGGGTTTTTAGGTTTTCTTTCCACCTTTGTATATTTTTTATTTTCTTTTTGTAAAAGCTGAGAGGAGATGATGTATTCATGGAGGAAGGGATCTGCTTGTACTGATGGTGACAGTCGGTGTAAGTGTTATTTTTCCACCATTGTTTAATAATCGAATCAAGGCCTGTTTTATTTATTCTTGTATTATTCTAGTTTCTTTTATTCTTATTTTAATCTTGTATCTACTTTCTTCTATTTGTTCTCTAATGTCTTGCCCACCATGAGATCCAATTGCTTCGAGAATACCTAGCCGAAGAAGGAACCTTGACGGCCCAATGGCGATGAACAGGTCTTCATAGCTTGTTTTTCATTTCGTAGAGTAGATTAAGAAGGCGGACGATCCCATAAGCCGTGCTTGTACACCTTCCAAGAAAAGGGAAATCATCGCAACGGTTCAAACGGCAAGCAGACTAAAGAGATAAGTTTTCTTTCTTTTTCTTTTCTTTTCTTTTTTGTAGATTAAATACAACTCATCTCCATATTCTTTTCTACCACCCATTGTAAATACCACTTCCTTTCTAACTTAACAAATAAAAATAAAAACTTTAGAGAAACTTGCTTAACGCTTCCATCGCAGTCCCTCCCTGAGGATCACGACCCGCATAGCCCTGCTACCGCGGATTAGAACTGAGACTTGCACATCTATTCTTAAAACTAACATATAATATTTTGTGTGCAGGAAAATTCAGTCAACAAATTGGCGCCGTTGCCGGGGAGGGACGGTAAGTTTATCTCTAAAACAAAAATTTAATTTTTAACTAATTCTTTATTCTTTTCTGTTTGCAGGTTTGGAGAACAGGAAACAGAAATACAGCAGCAGCAGTGGACATATAGCTATTCTGTGTCTCTACCCTCGAAGGCAGAGCACCAGAACCTACTGTTTTGCCGCGGATCCGCGGCCAGAGCCGCGAAAACGCGGCAACAGTAGAGAACTACTGATTGATATTTTTGCAGGTTGCTGCAAATTGTAAATTCTGTTTACTGCTCTGTTTATTTTGTTCTGTGATATACCTGAAAATTGCTAATAATTCAACAGTAAGTTATTGGTTGTTAAAAATAAAAATTGATTAGACGTTTGCATATTAGGCACGTGTCTTTTCAATTCCTTTATTTTTACTGTTGAAGAGTGCTGGAGCAAGGTACGTACGCATTGCATGTAGAATAGGACTCATCTCTTGGTTGATTTTCTGCTTTGAGTGAATCTTATCTATTTATCTTGTACACTTGCACTAATTCATCTTAAGGGCATAACCCATTAACAAGATAAGGTGGGGATTTCATCACCTTCCTTAGCCCAAAAATCATATCCCAAGCACTCACTAACCCAAGCCTAACTTAAAAATTAGTAGACGTTGGCCCTAGGGACATCTCGGACTCAATAGGAGATTATCCTAAGGGGGAACAGTGCTGGAAGTTGACTCTTGTCAAATCAGTGTCTAGGAAAGGGATTGAGGGCCGAAAGCCCGAAGATTGGTGGTTATTTAATTAAGGAACGTCTTTGACGGAAAACCTCCCACCACTCTTGCCCTGACCTGGCTGATTAACTTGTGGTCAAAGTCTGCAGCCAACCTCCTGTGGACGGTCTAACCAGTTAGGAGTCGTCTACGTCATAGGTCTACCCTAACTTAGGTTAGAAATTTTTTTTTGTTTGTTGTGTTTGTGTTGGTGTGATATGGCATATAAGAATAATTCCAATTTTAATCCATATTACACCCCTAACTATTATTCGGATATTACCAACCCGGCATACCCTAACTTTGACCAATCTAGTGTGTCGGAATGGTCTTATCCGAATGAATATAACCCACACCCCCATCTTATGACTATAATTTCCATAATAATTTCAACTCGTCACAGAGTTCATGGGGTTTCGAGTCCCCCGAGTCTAATTCTCAACCAAATTGTTCTCCATATCCATCTAGTCCACATTCTTCCCAAGATTCATACTCAGATCCACCCATTCAGAATAGAAAACCATCTATCGGGGAAATGATGAGTATGCACGAGTCCAAGCAACAACCACCATCAATCTTAGACATGATGATGCGTGACTCCACCGATTCACAACTTCATCACGATCTCACTTCCTCTTCCAAATCCAATTCCAAAAGAGGCTTGAAGCCATGACTCAGGCTAGATTAGCTCGCGAGCATGATTTAGATATGATGGTTCAATCTTTGCGTTCTTACAGTTCGGCAAATTCTGATATCGCTGACCACTCTCTTAGAGCCGACGAACCATGTTGCTTTGGACAACAAGATTCTATTTCAGTGCCATCATCTGAACTTGCCGAAACTCCAATTCTTGATAATTTGGCAAGTTTTTCCTTTCCTGAAATAGAACTTGAGGATGAATATGATCATGATCTTCCACTTGATAATTCAATTTTATTTCCTGATCCAATAATGACTCCAGTGTCTCCACCTGATTTCACTTTTCCCGAGTCAACATTGGATCCTATTCCAATTCATTATGAAATTGAATCACCCATTTTAGATGATCATATTGAACTTGACCTAGATTCTCACAATCTCTTTACTTCTGAAACTGATTGTACAATTCTGACGGAAGATGTTGACCTTAGTTTTGAAGAATTGTATGGCGATGAGCTAGAATTCCTTAATATTGGAAGTAAAGAGATATCACCCATATTAGGTCACATTCAATTGTGGGAAGAAGATTGTGGACTTGAGTTTCAATTTCTGGACTTGGACCCAATTCTTGAACCTAGCCCGACTCCTGAGCCCTTACTTGATTTGAGCATTTTCCCTGAGTCGGTATTCGTTCCCGCACCTATATTGTCCAAGTCAATAATTCCATCTTTTCATACTCCATTTTGGGACAAGGAGGTTGAGACAATTAACTCTGAAATTTATTATGAAATTTGAAAATTTGATGGGGTGGAAATACTAAAAAATGATTATATATATATTTTAGTGGGTTATGTAAGGAAAATTTCTGGTGGGTTTCACCAAATTATTTGTTATCTTGATTGGGCCGCATTCCGTGGACCAATTAGACCACCTCCGGAACCACCACCCTAAGGTAACTTCCGCCTTCCCTTGTTCTGTTTCATGCATATATGCATTCATTCATACATTGAGGACAATGCATGAGATAAGTGTGGGGGTGGGCTTTACTAACATACTAACATAGGTAGAAACTAACAAAAAATTTGCTAAAAAAAAAAAAAAAAATCTAAAAAAAAATTTTTAAAAAAAATGTTATAAAAAGAATAATACTTTGACTTATTTTTTTGAAAGAAATCTAAGTTAGTTTTAAGGATTAGGAAAATCATGATTAGGATTTCTAAAAACTTGGTCAAAATAAATAAATTGTTTAAATTTTAGGTATAGGAGAGAAATTGAATAAATAATTAGTCTTGATTTTTACCTTAATGAAATGTGCATACCTAATGCATATCTAGGATTCTAAGACAAAGACCTTGTGCCTCATATAAAAAAAAATATAAATAAAAAAAAATATCGCCAATTAAGCTGATACATGTGCCTCAAGAAGCATAAGTATTCATGCCTAAAGGTGAGTAAATAAAATAAAGTCCTTAGTTTTGGGGCCTAATTCACTCGAATTTGAGTCCGTGGGGTGTTTTCTCACCTGGTGCCCTAAAGCCAACTGGTTTGGGAGTCATCGACTTTAAGTTCGTTACATGGGTGGATTAGAAAGCCTAAGAAGACTAAGAAATATAATATATGTATTAACACATCTAATAATCAATTAGTTAGGTATGAGGGCCTCAAGAAGCCTTGATACTTATACGAAAGAAAATTAGATGAGCTATACATGCCAAAAAAAAATATATTAACACATCTAATAGTCAATTAGTTAGGTATGAGGGCCTCAAGAAGCCTTGATACTTACACGAAAGAAAATTAGATGATGTTATAAAAATAATAAAGAGGCATGAGAGTCCAAGTTAAGGAATTCCTAGATTCACAAGGGTGCGTATGACTTTTGGTAACGAAAAAGACTATATTAGAAATTCAATTTAATCCTTAGCTAAAATGAATAACAATTGACTTTATAAAGACCAGGTTTGAAGAATGAATAAAAATGATAATCCTAAAACTTATAGACTACTTAGTCTCTTCAATAATAATTCAAATATTTTTCTTTTTATGGATTTTGTGGGTGCAATCCGCTGAAAACCCTCATGAGACAACACTCGTCCTCTAGGGTAACCTAGGGGTTTAACGGCTTGTTGCACATGCTAAGTGCAACCGTGATTCCTACGAAAGTGAGTTAGGTTAGATTAATTTTTCTTTTTCTCTTTGATTTTTACTCGAGGACGAGCAAAAAGATAAGTGTGGGGGTGTGATTGGTAGTGAAAATGCATTTTTATCATAACATTTACCATCACATTTTCATATTTATTCATTTAATTCTGCACATTTATTAATATTTTGTGATTTATTGTGTGCAGGCCTCGAGTTCTTATTTTTATAAGAAATAAAGCTTAATGAAGCCCAAAAGCCCATATCCAAGCCCAAGTCCAAGCCCAGGTGTAAAAGTGCAAATACCAAATGTCAAAAGTGCAAATACATAAGGGTCAAAGTTGCAAATACAAAGAAGAGGGAAGGATAGACTTCTATTCAACCCTAAATGCTTGCAGGAAAGAGTTTAAAGATAAATTCGGATTCAGACTGTACATGTTTAGTATTCAGATCATAACTTTTGCTACAGATATGCAAATCCGATGATTCAAAATGCTCCAGAAAGAAGACTTGAAGCCCTACAACTCTTATGTTGATCAAACTTTCCAATTCAGTCCGTAGATAAGCCAATTTCGGCGATCAACAGGATAATAAATTGCAAGACAGATTTGATTTGAACTTCTATGGATAAGTGCCACAAGTCTGGAGATAAGATTTTTGGGAGAGTTGTACTAGGACTCTACATCTTCCAACTCCTATAAATACCCCTACAGATGCAACACAGAAAGCGTCCAGAGAAGAGCCAAGGGCCAAAGTTAGGGTTTTTAGGTTTTCTTTCCACCTTTGTATATTTTTTATTTTCTTTTTGTAAAAGCTGAGAGGAGATGATGTATTCATGGAGGAAGGGATCTGCTTGTACTGATGGTGACAGTCGGTGTAAGTGTTATTTTTCCACCATTGTTTAATAATCGAATCAAGGCCTGTTTTATTTTATTCTTGTATTATTCTAGTTTCTTTTATTCTTATTTTAATCTTGTATCTACTTTCTTCTATTTGTTCTCTAATGTCTTGCCCACCATGAGATCCAATTGCTTCGAGAATACCTAGCCGAAGAAGGAACCTTGACGGCCCAATGGCGATGAACAGGTCTTCATAGCTTGTTTTTCATTTCGTAGAGTAGATTAAGAAGGCGGACGATCCCATAAGCCGTGCTTGTACACCTTCCAAGAAAAGGAAATCATCGCAACGGTTCAAACGGCAAGCAGACTAAAGAGATAAGTTTTCTTTCTTTTTCTTTCTTTTCTTTTTTGTAGATTAAATACAACTCATCTCCATATTCTTTTCTACCACCCATTGTAAATACCACTTCCTTTCTAACTTAACAAATAAAAATAAAAACTTTAGAGAAACTTGCTTAACGCTTCCATCGCAGTCCCTCCCTGAGGATCACGACCCGCATAGCCCTGCTACCGCGGATTAGAACTGAGACTTGCACATCTATTCTTAAAACTAACATATAATATTTTGTGTGCAGGAAAATTCAGTCAACAACGTTCTATAAGAAGACTTCGGTTTGTTTAGTTTAAGATTATTTAGATCTTGTTGTAAAGATTAGATAGTGTTGATATGCTCAAGTTCACTATACACACACACACTTATTTAAGTTTCATGTGTTTTGATTTTTCAGTTTAACTGATCTTGGTTTTTAAGTCAAAACATAGATATACTATATTTCATGTATATTGGATTCCATCCATATACAACATGCTTAAAAGTTATTTAAATATAATGTTTTTCTATTTACATATGTTTTGGAAAAATTGTATTTCAATTTCAAAATCCAAGTTTTGGAAAATACAGTTTTTGGTTTAAGGTAAATTTTTAAGAACACAAAAATGGTTCAAATTGTTTGAAATATGTGTTGAATTTTTGTCACACATATTTGTATTTTAAAGATCTAATAAGAACTAATTTTTGTAGAATTTATGTGATTTTATGGGATTTAATTAAAGATAAAACATCAAGTTTTTAAATCCTATATTAGGTTGGACTGGCTGTTTGCCGGTCGATCGGGTCGGTCGACCGGAGCAGAAATCAGTCGATCGGTCCGGTCGATTGACGTGCACGCAGCCAGGGCTGGTGGACCGGTCGACCGGGCGGTCGACCGTTCAGAGAGCTCTGCTCTCTTGAAATGGCCCCGGTCGACCGATGTGTACAGGACGTGCACGCAGCCAGGGCTTGTGGGCTAGTCGACCGAGACGATCGACCGTCCAGAGAGCTCTGCTCTCTGTATCCAGTCTCGGTCGACGGAGGCACAACGGTCAGAAATCTGACCTTTGGGGCCGGTTGACCGAGCAGTCGACAGGAAGGGCAAACTGCCCTTTCCAGCTGCTAACGGGCAGATTTCATTTGGGCCTATAAATACCCCATATTTGAGTTTGTTTTCAACAAGTTTTAAAGAGCAAAATCCTCATTCTTTCTATTGTTTATATTCAAGTTTTCAAAAGAGTTTTTAAGCCAAAAAGATTTATCTTTTATTTGTTTTCAAGTATTGGAAAAAGCAAAGAAAAAAGAGATTTGGGATATTGATTTGTTCTTCATTTCTATCAAATTCTAGTTATTTTCCCAAGTATTTTTCTTTGTGATTTGATTTCCAACACCTTGATTTCTCACACTTGAGCTTATCAATCTATCCTATCTATAGGATCATTGTTTAGTGAGAAAAGATTTAGGTTGTGGTCTTTATAATCACCAAGTTGTAACACTCCTTGATTTGTGATATCCCTCTAGTGAGAGGTCATAGTGGAGGTTGTTTTGGTATCCCTCTTAGTGAAGAGGTGTTTGTTGGAGTTGTGGCTTTGTGCCTTATCTCTCAAGTGTGAGGTTGATATTTGTTTGGCTAAGTGTCATCCCTCTAAGTGTATAGGTGATTGAGTTTGTTGGTACCCTCCAGTGAGAGGTGGATATTGTGTTGGTTTGTGCCTTACCTCTAGTGAGAGGTTGTATAGTTGAGAGAGGAGTTGTGTACTCCCAAATTATATTTACCCAAATCCTCAGTGGAGGTTCCCTATGTGGGAAGTCCTGTGTGGATGAGTTAGTGAAAGTCCTTCTGTGTGAAGGCGGGGACGTAGAGCTGTGTGCTCGAACCTCGAAACATATCCTTGTGTTTGCGTTTGATCCACTTTCTCTAACTCTCCCTCTTTTATATTGTGCCTTGCATTGATTCATATTGTTCATTCATATTTATATGCTTGGTATTGATTGTGTGTGTGCCTCAACTTGTGCTAAACCACGAGAGCTTCATGTAGCACCTCAACTCTTATTTAGAGGAATTTAGAGGAGATAGTCCGAGCCCTTCACCGAGAATTCGGCTACACTCTTTGGTTACACTAAGTGTGTTGCATTAAGTTTTTAATTCCGTATTATTTGTCATTAGATTAGTCGTATACTTATTCACCCCCTCTCTAGGTATACTTTCAATTGGTATCAGAGCCTACGCTCCTGATATTAGGTTTAACCACGTAGAAGTGAGATCTTGGTTTTGCTAATCTATCATTTTCATTTGCACACATATTGTTTACACACACTCATAGATTGCTTGACCCCTCCTATGTTTGATGTTTCCAACATTGACATGTGGAAGTTTAAGATGAGTATGTATCTAAAAACCCTAGGCTTGCATGTTTTCCTTGCCGCTACCGAGAAATCCTATCTTGGTAATAGCAAGCATATAGAGGCCAGTGCACAAGCCCTAACGGTACTTAGAAGCACATTAAACAAAGAATATTTGTGCATGGTTTCTCATTGTGATTCCACTTTTGCAGTGTGGAACACTTTGATCTCCTCCGAGCTTCAAACGCCAAACAATATGGAGAAGGAATCTAGTGGAGAGGAATCCGAACAATGTTGCTACATGGTCTAAGGGAATGACTCTCTTGAGATATATTCAGAATCTCAACTAGATGATTGTGCTAGTTCTTCCGACGATGATTATATTGATGCCGATACTTTGAATGAAGAACTATCAATTGTTTGTGAAAAATTGCTTGAAAAATATAAAATTTTGAAAAAGAAAAGCTTTAGATTAAATAAAGAAAATAAAGATTTGTTTTCAAACTTGAGTTGGCATTGCAAGAGAAAGTTGAGATTTCAAATGAATGTGACTCCTTGAATTTTAACTTGAACTTACTCTAAATGAAAACAAGATTTTAAAAAATAAAAATGATTGCAATGAGGTTTTGAAGAAAATGAGATCTTATCTTCAAAACTTGATTTTATTATAAAAGAAAATGAATCTTTGAAAAACAAATTATTTCTATTTCAAAGGATTTGGATTTGATTTCTAACAAAAATAAATCTTTGAAAAATGATATTGACACACATGTTTGTCATGCTAGTATAGCTTCACATTCTAGTGTTCCTATCGTATGCACACCTCTTCTATAATTGAAATAATATTTGTATGTTTTAGAAGAGTTGATTGTTTGGGCTCCACTTTGAGCAATGTGCCATGAAACACACACGGTTGGAATCCATGTTTCGAAAGAAACAAGTTCCAAATATGCATGCACACAAATCACGGCATACACATGCTCCTCATGTTCTCACTCATAACACTTTGTATGCTCATGTGTACACATGTACACTTTGTGGACGTAAGGGCCACCTTACTAAGTTTTGTTATGATAGAATACATGATGTAAGTTTAGCAAATAAATTTGTTAGGTTAGGAAAGGAGCTAACCCCCATGGACCCAAAAGAGTATGGGTACCAAAGATCACTCCTATTTTATTTGATGTAGGTGTGGGCTCTCACATGACGTGAGAGTGATGGTGTTTTGAGGTGGATGCGTTACGAGCTTAAAAGTGACAATTTTGGATGTATCACTTTCAAGGGGAGTTTGGTGGGAGGACCACCTAGTTTGGAGACATAGAGATGTACCCTCATGGTTTTGGTAACGATCTCTAACTCTCATTTATGTTTACATACTTTCATTGTTGATTTTAGCAAGTTTTGATGTTTCAGATTTATTATGATAAATGCCATGATAATTAGATTAGTGATATACATAATTAGTATTTGAGATACACCCATGTTTATATGGACCATTATTTTTGTATACTCACTTTAGTTTAACTATTGTGTATGTCCTAATTCTAATACATGTGTATTTACATAATGATCATATTGGTTTATGTTTCATCTTATGCTTCATGATTTGATTACATGTTTAGATGTTAGTTTTCATTAAAACTTGAGTATATACTTGTACAACTAGAGAGCCACAAATTAATTATTATATGTTTGTGCTTGATTGCTCATTTGTACTTATTAGATATACTAGTATAGCCTAGTTTTAATGATTCATGTATTTTGACTTGTATTCCTTATTTTTATGCATGTTTTTCATATTTGTGATTAGCTTCATGTATATGTCCATTTTGTCTAAACTAATAGTTATACATATACATTCTTGAGCCACTTGTCTTCATGCATATATTTTTGTGGACTCGCTCATATTTGAATATGTATGTATACTCTAATTTGTACAAAACATACATATGCCTTGAAATTATATTATTGAAAATTAAATTTTAATGATTTTCGTGTTTTCGTTTATAAAGAAATTTCACATTGAGCTTATTGCCTATTTTCATGATTATGTTTTTCACATAACTCTTATACACTCACTTTACTTCTTGTTTACTCATGATTTGTTTTCATGAGAGTATATGTGCTTATAGACCTTTGAGTGTTTGGTAATCATGTGATTTTCATGTTTCATAGATATTCTCTTGTTTTATTCCTTACTTGAAGGATTTCGTGCTAGTTTACAATTTTATCATATAACTAGTTGCGTATTCTTCATGTGGTAGAGCTTTCAAACGTGTTATAATTATTTTCAAATTTATTTTTGATAACCCCTACCCATTAAGGGCGGTTGGTTGGGCGACCATGCGTTGTATGCATTATTGAAAATCTATTTAAACATGTGCATGAAATGGGTGGTAGGGAGTATGAGTTATACACTGATCCTTATTGTGTTTTTAATTGGTATCACAATTGATATCTATTTTGTATACTCATATTTATTTCTATATATGTATTCTTTAACTTCAAACAATATCAATTAGATTGGTATTTACATTTCTATCATATATGTGTGTTCTGATTGTGCTTACTATATCTCTATATCTTTAAGTACAAATTTGGTTATGCTAAACTTGATTTAGTCCTTAATGACAATTATTTTCAAATTAGTATTTTTACAAACTTATGCATTTTTTCAGGAGTATTTCATAAAGGCGGAGAAAATTCATGTTTTACCTTTCAATCGGTTTTGTTTTCAATTGGTATCTTGCTCCCACTCATTTTGTTGAAAAATGATATCTTAGTTTTTTTGATTTCCTATGCTCCTAATGAAAATTATTTTCAATTGGTATATGTTTCATTTTTAATATTGGTATCATGAATCTTAAATTGATATTATTCTCTATTTGGTATCTCTATTGAAAAATGTTTTTAGTATGTAACCAAAAGATTGGTTATGTTTTTTAATTGGTATCAAAAGTATAAAAATATTTTCATTTAGTACAAATTTTTACAATTGGTATCAAGATTACCTATATGTTTATATCTTTCAATTGATATCAAAATTTTGTTGTTTTGTTTATTTTCAATTGGTATCATAAATTGGTATCTTGATGTTTCGATATATACCTTCATACCAAATTGATATATCTTTCAATTGGTATCATAATATTTTGATTTGTATTGCTTATATGTAAGAGAAGCTTAACATCTTCTCTATATATAGATTCATGTTGAGTGTATGTCATATTGAAGTCATTGACCTTTCTTTGGTATGTAGTGCACGTGTGTAGTAGGAGCTTCACATCTCCTTTTATACATTGCATATTATGCTTTATGTGCTTAGGGTTTAGTCATCTCTTTTTATATAAATGCATGTATGTAGGGGAGTTAACTTCACGTCTCTCCTCTTCATGAATGTATATATACCTTTATTGTTTTGATTTATGTAAAAGGGAGAAAAATATTATTTATGCCATTTTATTGTTTGCACCCCTTTATTGATGAACTGACAAAAAGGGGGAGAGATATTTTGGAGTTTTATATGCATATGAGATATTTTGGAGTTTTATTGCATGTTTGTTTACGCATGTTTGTTTAAAATTTGTTATCTTTTACCATTGGTATCAAAGCATCTTTTGTTGGTATTGGTATCAAGAGCATCTTTTATTGTTTTGTTGGTATCAAGAGTTTTTATTGGTATCAAGAGAAACATGTTTTAAGAACACTTTTATTTTAAAATTGGTATCAAAAGCATATTTATTTCATTGGTATAAAAGATCATGTTTGTTTCATTTCCTTGTTTTATGCATGTTTATGCATATTTATGTTGAGATTTCATTGAATATCTTATTGTTTATTGCTATGCATGAGTTAAGGGGAAGCTTCTATGAAGCTTAACTTTAATCCATGCATATATAACTCCATGAGTTTTGTCATCATCAAAAAGGGGGAGATTGTTGGCCGAGAGGCCCTTCACTCTAGTTTTGATGATGATTAACTCATGTAGTTATAGTTTTACTAATAATCTTGTGATATTTAATTTTAGACATTTGATCAAGATATTAGTAGGTGATTAGCTTCAAAAAAAGGTGTTTTGGAGCTTTCACATGGTGATTCAAGAGCTCGAGCGTCAAGTTCACATCTAGCACTCGGTTGGAGTCAAGCTCGGTAGATCACATTTGGATCGAGTCGACCTGGAGACGACGTTCTACAAGAAGACTTCAGTTTGTTTAGTTTAAGATTATTTAGATCTTGTTGTAAAGATTAGATAGTGTTGACATGCTCAAGTTCACTATACACACACACTTGTTTTAAGTTTCATGTGTTTTAATTTTTCGGTTTAACCGATCTTAGTTTTTAAGTCAAAAATATAGATATACAATATTTCATGTATAATGGATTCTATCCATATACAACATTCTTAAAGTTGTTTAAATATCATGTTTCTGTATTTGCATATGTTTTGGAAAATTCAGATTTTCATTTCAAAATCTAAGTTTTGAAAATACAGTTTTTGGTTTAAGGCAAATTTTCAAGAACAAAATAATGGTTCAAATTTTTTGAAATATGTGTTAAATTTTTATCACACATATTTGTATTTCAAAGATCTAATAAGAACTGATTTTTATGAAATTTATGTGATTTTATGGGTTTTAATTAAAGATAAAACATCAAGTTTTTAAATCCTATATTAGGCTGGGCTGGCTGTCTGCCGGTCGGCCGGAGCAAAAATCGATCGACCGGTCCGGTCGACCGACATGCACAGGACGTGCACGCAGCCAGGGCTGATGGGCCGGTCGACCGAGCCGGTCGACCGGGCCAGTCGACCGGGCCAGTCACCTGACAGAGAGCTCTGCTCTCTGTATCCAGACTGGGTCGACCGGGCCGGTCGATCGGAGGCACAACGGTCAGAAATCTGACCGTTGGGGCTGGTCGACCAGGCGGTCGACCGGAAGGGCAAATCTGCCCTTTCTGGCTGCCAACGAGCAGATTTCATTTAGGCCTATAAATACCCCATATTTGAGTTTGTTTTCAACAAGTTTTAAAAGAGCAAAATTCTCATTCTTTCTAGTGTTTATATTCATGTTTTCAAAAGAGTTTTTAAGCCAAAAAAATTTATCTTTTATTTGTTTTCAAGGGTTGGAAAAAGCAAAGAAAAATAGAGATTTGGTTGTTTTGTTCTTCATTTCTATCAAATTCTACTTGTTTTCCTAAGTATTTTTCTTTGTGATTTGATTTTCAACACCTTGATTTCTCACACTTGAGCTTATCAATCTATCCTATCTATAGGATCATTATTTAGTGAGAAAAGATTTAGTTTGTGGTCTTTGTGATCATCAAGTTGTAACACTCCATGATTTGTGATATCCCTCTAGTGAGAGGTGATAGTGGAGGTTATTTTTGTACCCCTCTTAGTGAAGAGGTGTTTTTTAGAGTTGTGGCTTTGTGCCTTATCCTTCAAGTGTGAGGTTGATATTTGTTTGCCTAAGTGCCATCCCTCTAAGTGTAGAGGTGATTGAGTTTGTTGGCACCCCTCTAGTGAGAGGTGGATATTGTGTGGTTTGTGCCTTGCCTCCAGTGAGAGGTTGTATTGTTGAGAGAGGAGTTATGTACTCCCAAATTGTATTTTGCCAAATCCTCAGTGGAGGTTCCCTGTGTGGGAAGTCCTGTGTGGACGAGTTAGTGGAAATTCTTTGTGTGAAGGCGAGGACATAGAGCTGTGTGCTCGAACCTCAAAACATATCCTTGTGTTTGCATTTGATCTACTTTCTCTAACTCTCTCTTTTATATTGTGCCTTGCATTGATTCATATTGTTCATTTATATTTATATGCTTGGTACTGATTGTGTGTGTGCCTCACTTGTGTTGAACCAAGAGAGCATCATATAGCACCTCAACTCTTATTTAGAAGAATTTAGAGGAGATAGTCCAGAGCCCTTTACCGGGATTCGGCTACACTCTTTGGTTACACTAGGGGCCGTTTGTTTCGCGTAAAACTCCGTAATTCGTAAATGACTTACTACCCAGTTACAACTACGGTGTTTGTTTGGACCGTAATTCGTAAAAGACTTACGTAACTAAACTAACACTCACTTACAACCCAGTTACCGCTCACTTACAGCCCAGTTACAGTTAATTTTGTGGTCATACAAATTTGTAATATTTTTATATTAATATTAAAAAATTTTAATATTTAACTTTTTTAATATTTATTTGCAGTATTAAAACTTTTAAAATCACCAAATAGTTAATTTTGTGGTCAACTTTCTCACTTACGACTTATACATTACGACAACCAAACACCGTAAAGTACAATACACTTTCCCACTTTACAATTTTATATTACCAACCAAACACCGTAAAATTTACATACATGTAACTCATTTACAATTGTAAAAGACTTTACCAATTACAACTACGAATTACGGCCAGTTACGACAACCAAACAGACCCAAGTGTGTTGCGTTAAGTTTTTAATTCCGCAATATTTGTCATTAGATTAGCCGTACACCTATTCACCCCCCTCTATGTGTACTTTCAAGTTGCTGATACACAGAAAAGGGAAGCAATTGATGTTGCCTCCTAGATCAAGTAAGGCCCGATTTATTGTGGACTGCCCTATGATACATGAATGGTTGGACTCTCGGGGTCTTTGTACTTCACAGGAATTGGCCCGGTTAGCAACTCACTTAATTTATGCAAGGAAGACCTTCTTTGGGACATTTGTTTTTCTTTTCTTGGTGCACATATCTTTTAAAAATTTTGCATATGAAGGAACTTGTTGTATGGCATCAAGAAGGGGCACATTGATCTGAACCTGATTGAACATTTCCCTAATCTTCTCCATTTGAGCATTAGCCTTGTTATTTGCTAGCCTATTAGGGAATGGCACAATAGGCTTGTAAGGTTACTTATCTGTTTTGTTTTTGTCATTGGACTTGGAGGTTGACGGTTGTGAACTTGAAGGTGGATCATTTTGAGTTTGTGGTGTAATTATAAGAGAACTTGACACTGGTTTATTGGGAAAAGGATGATTAGAAACCTGATTATCAACTTGTTTTCCAGATCATAAGATATGAACAGTGTTGCATTGTTTTGGACCTATATCTTCAGCTTCATGAATAGGAAAGGGGTTCTTAGGATTGGCAATGGCTGACTAGGTAGTTTTCCCTTTTGTCTTTCATTTAATGAGTTACCCAGTTGACCTATTTGAACCTCCAAACTATTGATATTTTTGTGGTGGGTGTCCATCATTTAGGCCTGGGTTTTGGATAAGGTTTCAATCATTCTTTCCACATCTGACAATTTTTTATCTGGATGATTCTGTTATTGTTGCTGGTACGTGGGCTGGAAGTTATGTTGGTAATTAGATTGAAAATTTGGTTGACTCTGGTGGAAACTAGGTTGATGAGACTGAGTAGGGTATTGGTGTGAAATTGTTACTTTGGTTGCTCATGACCAGACTGACTTCATGAGAAATTTGGATGGTTCCTCCATCCCGGGTTGTATATTTTGGAGTATGGATTGTAGTTGGGCCTGGCATATGCTACATACATGTTTTCAGGGTATATTTGAGCTTGGTAAACATGACACTCCTCAAACAGGTGATTGAGGGCATGACAGTAGGTACAACCTGGATTGATCACTGGTGTTGGGTTGACCTGGTTCACTGAATTTGGTTCCCTAGCCTCGAGTAGTTCTAGCCTCTTCATCAATTGTGTTATTTTTGCCTCGGCAGCTATAGAGGACTCAATTGAATGTATACCAGTTCTGAACGTGGTGGGATTAGTTTTCTCGGGGCAAGACTCCTACTGAAAGGTTGTTTCTTCTAAAGCTTCAAATAGGTCCCAAACCTGGTTCTCATCTTTCTTCAAAAATTCCCCTTGACACTAGTCTCAAGGAGCATCTTAGTTTGGTAGTCTAGTCCGTCATAGAGAATTTGGCACTGCCGCCACTTCTCTATTCCGTGATGAGGACATTGGGCTAGTAAATCCTTAAACTGTTCAAAATACTTCCAGAATAGTTCATTTGTTTCCTGCTTAATTGCATTATGTTTTTTGCTGATGAGGGTTGTTTTATGAATGGGATAGAACTTCTTAAGAAAGTCTTTGACAAAATCATCCCATGACGAGATAGAACTAGCAGGCAGATTATATAGCCAGTTCTTGGCTATGTCCTTAAGCGCGAAGGGAATGATCTCAATCTAATAGCGTCTTCCCCTAGTTAAAAAATTCTCATAATCAAACATACTTCTTCAAACTCACGAATGAAGAAATACGCGTCCTCAAATTCTAGCCCATGAAACTTAGGGAGTGTGTTTATGAACTGAGATTTTAGCTCAAAATTGTTTCCATTTGCCTCAGGTAGAAGAATGCATGAAGGAAGTGAAGTGCGAATTGGGTCGAACTTATCTTGGAGAGTAGTATGGTTCGCCATGATTAGGATTGTATCAGGAAGTGTTGTGCAAGTGAAGTATTCCTAACAAGTCTTGATGAAATAGAATCCCGGTACCACTCTTGCGTGCACAATCATAGACAATGTCCACCCAACAAACAAGCGAAAAAGGAAAATAACAAACAAAAATAAAGAAAAACAATCACAAGCTATCTTACGATCCCTGAACCTAGACGACTCCTAACTGTCGATGAACCGAAGAAGGTTGTTGCTCGAATCAGACCATAGCTAATCAGCCAGCTAGGGGCAAAATACGGTGGGAGGTATCTGTGCGTAAGCAACCAGTTTTTATTACACCAAACCATGGTATCTTCGAGGCTTAACCTCTTAATCCCCACCTTAGACACTGATTTGACTGGAGTATGAATCAAAATTAATTTCCAACCACGGCTAATCTCTTATTGAGTCCGGATATCCGTAGGAGCCAATGTCTATCAATTTTTATTTTAAAAGCTTAGGATTGTGAGTGCTCGGAATGTTATTTTTGGGTCAAGGAAGGGTGATTAAATCCCCATCTTATCTTGTTATTGGGGTGGTGCCCTTAAAATCAATTTGTGCAAGTGTACAGTATATGCAAACAAGATTCAACCAAGAGATGAGTCTTATTCTATATGCTATGTGAATGTACCTTGCTTCAGCACTCCTCAACAGTAAAGTAAATGAATTGAAAAGACACGTGCCTAAAATGCAAACGTCTAATCAATTTTTAAACTTTTCAACAAATGTTTTACTGTTGGTTTATTGCAGGCTCTTGGTGATGGCATACAAAAAATAAATTTGCAGCAAGTTATATTTTTGTAAAACAAGCAGCCCAGCAAAGAAAATTGTTAGTGAACTCTTCCTTGCCGCGGATCCGCGGCTAAAGCCGAGAAAATGCGGCAATTCAGAGGGTACTTGGTCTCTGCTTTCTAGAGTAGAGGCTCAAGACCATTATATGTTACTGCAAGTCTTGTTTTCCTATTTCCTCACCTGTAACCAGCAACAGGAAAGAAAAAATTCATTTTAGTTCTAAAAACTCAATAAAAATCATCGTCCTCCCCGGCAACGGCGCCAAAAAAAATTTCGGAAGGAGGAATTGAATTAAGCAAGAGTTCAGAGCAAATCGTTTATGTCCTTATACTGATGATCAAACTCTGAATATGTGTGAAGATTTACTTTACTCCTTCGAATTACCATTCGTAGCATAAGCTATAACGGGTCATATCCGCAGGGAGGGCTAGCGATGGGAACGTTCACGGTTTTTATGTTGAAGTTTTTGAGAAGAGAAACGAAGGTTCTTCTTTGTTCAAAAATTGAAAAACAAAATAAAGTAGAAAGAGAGTAAAGAATCTTTGTAGTGTTTTTTTTAAGAAAAGAAAAACAAAAGCGAGAAAAACGGAATGAAAAATGGTGATGTTGGAAAAAGAGAAAGTTTTAGAAAGTGTTTTAGAATTCGATAGAGAGAAAGTCGTGACTAACTAACATTCTACACTACTAACTTACTAATCTCGTTTGCCTCATGTAGATTCATTGGCAATAGTACATCTTGCTTTGTCAAATCAATATGTTATCCTAAATTGAGGATGTGTTCTCATTTAGGCTTGGCTAGGTGGCCTCCTTGGATCATCGGTTCCCATAGATTCTCAATAATGGAACCTAAGTATTCACACTTAGGTATGCTAAGCAAGAATGTAAGATTTATTACTCCATCAAAGCTATAACATGCTAGCATGAAATAAGAAACTTGTACAATAGGTGTTAGCATACTAAAGTGATCCATCTTCATGTTCCATCAAGGCACTTGCTCAAGAGACAAGGCTCTAAATGAGGCACACATGAACCATATGGAGGTGATACAAAGCATTCACTAGAATTGAACACTACTCATCTTTATTGGGAATAAAAAGACTTGTTAATTACAAGACTAGAAATAAAAATATCCAATGATTCATATGAGTTAGCAATCACCCAAGAGTTAGTAGTTAGTAGTGTTAGAAGTTAATTAGTTATGTTAATGGATTAGTTAGCCATAGAAAAGAAAAACAAGTAAGAAGACATGGTAGAAACAAGTGCAAGAAGTAAAGAACTTGGAAGTAAATGCAATAGAACAAGAAAGATTTGAGAAAGGAAAGCTTGAGCCTTTGTATTGAGTTGTCACTTCTTCAATTACAGAGATCTCTCTCACCCTTACTCTCTCTTTTCTGGATCTAGAAGGAGAAAATAAAAATTACACAAGAAGACTAGAGAGAACTTAAAGAAATCCTAACTATTTGCCTAAACAAAAATACTATTCTCTCTTCCCTTTTTTATAGAGGCCCCGGGGGTCTATTTATAGGCTTCAGGAGAAGATAACATCCCATAACAGATGTAGGATCAATCGCTTGATCAACAGCCAAGGTTGTACCGTGGATCTGCGGCCAGGGCCGCATTTCTGCGGCAGCATCTTGGTCGTTGCGCAAGCGATTGTTTCTGATATTCCGTTACGCTGCGTGTGCCCAGCTGGAGCTTCTAGAAGTTGGGGAATATACCTTAGATCGTTCTAGAATTTGGCTTCCTTATTGTGGACTCCTAAAAACACCTTTAATTCCTTAAAAATTCTAAGATTTGGGCCTTCTTCTCCATTAAAGAATGGATCTAAAAAAATAAGAGAGAAAAGCAATAAAAATCCTATTTTATTAACATAAAGCATGGTAAGGAGATATAAAATGATGCAAAATGAACTCCAATCACAAGCTCTATCACATCTTGGGATGATTTCATCAAGGTCTTCTTGAAAAAATTCTATCCAATTCATAAGATCGCTCTCATTAGGAAGAACATCATGCAATTCAAGTAAGAACCTAGTGAATCATTTTGGAGGTACTTTGAACGCTTTAAAGACCTCCTTGTTCAATGTCCTCATCATGGAATAGAGAAATGGCGACAATGTCAAATTCTTTATGACGGTTTAAACTACTCAACCAAGACCCTCTTAGAAAGCATATGCCTAGGGGATTCTTGCAGAAGCATGACAATGAAGGATGGGATTTATATAAGAGTCTAGCTGAAAAGACCATCGAATGAGAACCTACTAGTGAAACCTCGAGGAACTCAAACTTCATCTCCTCAAAAGGAGGTCTCCAGTCTATTGAATCATCCATAGCTAACGAGGCTAAGTTAGCTAACCTAGCGAGAAGACTAGAAGCTTTAGAAACTAAGGAACCAAGTCCAGTTTATCAAGTCAGCCCAAACCAATTTCCAACTCCGTGCTGTACTTACGGTCAAGCCATGAATCATGTGTTTGAGGAGTGTCCTGTGTTTCAAGCTCAATAACACTTTCTAGAACCGATCAATACGGTCTTTTCAAGGCCGAACAATAAATCTTATGCACCAACGTACAATTCTGGCTGGAGAAATCACCTGAATTTCTCTGGAGCCAAAATAAAATGATCACTCACGGTCAAATCATGCAAGCCACTTCCATCATGCCAATAATTTTTTCAATCATCAACCAAACTTTTCAAATTTCCATCATAATTCTCCCAACCATCCACTTAACTTTTCAAACTATCAACAAAACTTTCCAACCAAGCTCCACAATCTTCCTTCCAGAATTATCAACTAGAAAGGAGAATGACTGACTTTGAGAGAAACATGGAAAGATACATGAAGAACCAAGATTCTCTCATGCAAACTATGAAATCACCTAGAGGGGGGTGAATAGGTGATGGCTATATGAAATATGACAATAATGCGGAATTAAAAATTCTACTTATCAAATTGCTCAAATAAAAAGACTAGCAATAATAAACACAATAAGTAGTGCAAGAAATAAAGGAGTTTGAGTTTAGAGAAAATTCGAGCAAACGCAAACACGAGTATATGTTTCCGAGGTTCGAGCCACGCTCTACGTCCCCGCCTTCACACTTGAAGGATTTCCATTATTGTTGATCCCACTGGATCGCCATACAAGGACACACTTGTCCTATCTCTCGTGATGCCGCAACACCACCGGAGCACACTAGCTCGCTTGAGGCTGATGCCTCTACAACTTCACTCAAGAAGAAAGATGATCACACTTGATCACAAATAGCTCACTTAGCACAATCCTATAACCAAAATGCAGAAGTAGAACTTGGGATTGTGAAGTGCAAAAACTAGAGTGAAGTAGAGGAGTTAGCTTCAAGAGGGTGTTTGGAAATTTTGGCTTTGGAAATATTTTTCTAAATGAAAGCTTGAAAAATCACTTGTAAAATTGTTGTGAAAATTGTTGTCTTATCATGTTGAAGTGACCACCTATTTATAGGGAATGGAAGACAGGGTAAAACTGGTGGAGAAATTCGTTGGGTAAAGATCCCAATAAAACAGTCAGAAAAATATAGCTGTTAGAGTTTGTCAGACTTTTCTGACAGCTGCCGGTCGACCCGGTCGGTCGACTGCCAACGGTCATATTTCTGACCGTTGGGGGAAACCGGTCGACCGCCCCGGTCGACCCAAACAAACAGAGAGCACTGTCAGTGCCCGGTCGACCCGAGCGGTCGGCCGACGTACACACATGCACAGCGTGCATGTCGGTCGACCCGAGCGGTTGACCGGCCTCTGTCAGGTCTGATAAAGCAGACTCTGCAGAAACCAGAAAAAGGAAATGGGTTTTGATTTTAAGGTTTAAGGATCTTTATAAAAGGGGTACTAGACTTATTAAACCTAAGAGTATGATCATAGATCAATACTTAAACATGTTATATCATTTTGATAGAAAAATCCTTTTTAACAAAAACTTGTTTTTCCAAAAATCATTTTTCCAAAACTTGATATTTCTAAAACTAATTTCCAAAACATGTTAACTCTAAAACCTAAGTTGGAAATAATCTGAAATAGAAATTCTTTTTGAAGCCATGAAGCAAACTAAAATGTGTGTGAGTGACAATCCCATAAATCTACTTCTAACATCTAGGTTTTGACAAAAAGTCTAAAAGAAAAGTAAAATACAAATCTTGGTCTTTTCTTCAATGTCTTGATTCCGCAGCTCTCTATTGTGCTTGGCTTGGGAATGCAAATCTTTAGCGGCGTCCAAACTTGTGAGTCTTGATAGTGGAGCCGTCAAATCAACTTGTTTTGAACCTGAAATTCTTTTAAACAAAATTGTTAAATACATAACTAAATATGGTTTGTTATCATCAAAATATTCATCGGGATATTGGGCTAATGGCCTTTGGGCCAACAATCTCCCCCTTTTTGATGATGACAAAACATATATAGTTATTACAAATATTTTGGGTAAAGACTTCAAGTGAAGCTCCCCCTCAACACATGCATATAATGAAACCATACTCAGACATAGATAAATATCACAAATGATAAACAACAAGTGATAATCCACAATACACATGTCCATGCCAAAAATTACTCATGTCATAAAAGATAACACATTTTTATAGACTAAATAAAACATAAAAGATAACACATTTTTATATTGTTGAGATGTTCAAAATCTTTGAGAATAACACATCTCCCTGAAATGACTGATTTCTTTGAAAGTTGGATGAATCTATTTTCAGCAAGTTCATTAATGAAAGGACGTTTAGGTTTAGGGGTGGAGGATGAGGAAGGAACCACAGTTTTTTCCTTTCTCACTCCTAGATCTTTTAGACATTTTGGTGAAAAAGGATGATTTTAGATTAAAATAGTTAGGGCTTGATCTAATCAACAAGGAAACCTAAAGATCTTGACAAGGTTATGAAGAACTTAAAGCTAGATATCAAGAACAACAAGAAAAATGTGATATTTTTTACCTGAAATAAGAATAACAAACCCTAGATCTGAGAGGACTTCAAATTTCTTCGAAATAGACGGAGAAGAGGCCCTGAAACTGAAGATCCAACACCAAGAGAGGGAATCAAACTCGGATTATGAAGGTATTTGAGTGGATTTGAGAGTTTGAAATTTGAGAGAAAGAGGGGAAAGAAAATCGCCGGTTGAAAGTGAGAGAGAGTGAGAGAAACAGTGTTATAAATAGACAGATTAGGGCATGAAATCGACGCACAGTCGACCTGGTCGGTCGACCCAAAAATCCCGAGAGCTCTGTAACTCAGAGCGGTCGACTGGGTCGGTCGACCCAGAAAACCCGAGAGCACTGACAGATCCAGCGGTCGACCGCAGCGGTCGGCCGGCAACAGAGAAGAATAAAAGGCTATTCTTCTAGGCGAAGTCGGTCGACCGGGACTCAGAGCCGGTCGGCCGGCTTTGCCAAAAACCTGTCAACAGCAAATGCCCTTAAAAAAAATTTTAAAAGGAAATTTTAACAAATAATTAGGATATATTTAACATACAAGATTACAACAATATGTTTTTAAATCTTCATTAAGTTATCATATCAACCAAAAATTCACACAAGACATTTTATTTAATTTTTTTTATACAAAAACAAAGTTTTTAGAGATATTGAAGCCGAATACCCGGTGAAGGGTTCTGAACTTCATCCTCTTGATTCCTCATGAATGAGTTGAGGTGCGCAATTGCCATCTCTAATGTATTTGCTTTGAATATGAAATTTTTACAAAATTTATTTCTAGTTTTGAAATACAATGTGTGTGTGTGTGTGTGTGTGTGTGTGTGTATGTGTGTATATATATATATATATATATATATATATATATATATATATATATATATATATATATATATATATATATATATATATATATATATATATATAATCTAGGCTAGACATGTGGACATTCAATAAATATGGTATAAAAGACAAGATATCAAAATTAAAACATGGCATATACACAATCATGATAGAAATGTAGGTTTACACTAACATATATCAATGTAGCATAAAAGTAAACTAACAATCCTATACATTTGTATATATAACCAAAATTAAAAAACTTTTAAATGGAGAGGTTACCAAACGAGGGCAATCTCCAAAATAGGTGCCTCGATGATAGCGATGCAAGCGCGATGTGTTCTTTGAGCCTTGTTGCATCCACCACCCAGGCACCGCCTCCCCCTAAGTCTTGGAGGATGAAGATCCACCTGTATTATTTAAGTTTGGTGGGTCTTTTGGTACCCATGTTTTCTTGGGTCCTATAGGGTTAGTACCGGGGCGAACCCAAACATGTTTACTTGGTATATTATGTTTAGCATAACAAAATTTTTCTAAATGGCCTTTGCGGCCACAATGCGTGCAAACATAAATCCTACCACTACCATACATAAAAGCATGCTTATGTGTGTGTTCATGTTTCCGTGCATGTTTATGGTGAGTGTGTTTCCCTTGGGTTACTCCTTTGGGAAACCTAGAAGCAAATTTATTTAAATCAAAAGCACACTTCTTTAAAGTATTATCTAAAGTTTCAACACGTTTTTGAATTTCCAAATATTCATTTTTGTTGAGAGTTGAAATGGGGGTTTTTCCTTTACAAGATATTTTATATTTTTCAAAATCAATTTTCATTTTCTCAAAAGCATTAGATAAATCATTTTTCTCTTTTACAACATATCAAATTTGTTTTTCAGTAAATTATTTTCCTTTTTCAATTTTTTTATTTTGAGATTGTGAAATCTCATACCTATGTTGTAATTCTTCGAAAAATTGAGCAAGTTCATCCATGGTTAGCTCATCATCATCAATAGAGTTTTCTAGGCATACCTTTGAAGCATCCTCCCCATGTGCCATGAAGCACATATTGGCGGTGTCGATCTCCTCTTCGGATTCCGACTCCGTATCATCCCACGTGGCCACCATTGCTCTTTTCTTCTTTGGGACATTCTTGGAAGTGGTTGCTTGGAGTGCGGGGCAATCGGCAATAAGATATCCGATCTTCTTGCAATGGAAGTAAGGACTGGGTTCTTCTCTTCTCTTTTCTTTTCATATCTTCCTTGAGGTTTCCCTCTCCGGAAGTTGCTTTTGAAAAACACCTAGAGGGGGGGTGAATAGGTGTAATTGCTAATCTAAGAAACTCAATGCAAACTAAGTGCGCTAAATGCGGAAGCTAATGCAAATGTTGCACAAACTAATACAATACAACAAGTGTAGCCGAATTCCCCTTGCGAGGCTCTGGACTAACTCCTCTTGATTCCCCTTGAAATGGGTTGAGGCGCTATGTGAAGCTCTTGTTGGATGAGTACAAGTTAGGCACACACACACAAGCAATCCAAGCAATATGAAATACACACAATCAAGCCAAGCATATAATAGATATGACAATAGAAATGCAAGGCACAATACAAGCAATATATGATATGAATGAATCAATGCTCAACACAAGCAAGTATGATATGATGATGAGTATGATGCTTTGCACAATTATAAGAGAGAGAGTTAGAGAGACAATGGATCAAAACGCAAACACCAAGATTTATTTCGAGGTTCGAGCACCTTGCTCTACATCCCCGCCTACACCACCGTGTAGGATTTCCACTATCTCAACTCCCACCGAGGGAACCTCTACCGAAGAGGATTTCTTACAACACAAGGAGTACCTAACTCCTCTCTCAATACAACAACCTCCACCGAGGCCAACAACCAACAACAACCAATCCACACACCTCTACCGAAGAGGCTCACAACCAAACTCCATCACCTCACACTTGAGGGATACAAACCAATCACCCGATCACCTCTACCTAAGAGGGATACAACAAGAATAAGGGTGTACAATTTAGAGGTTACAAACAACAACCTCAAAACTCTCTCTTTCTTTCTTTTTCCACAAAACAAAGATCCTAATAGTTTAGGATAGTATGATATAGCTCAAGTGTGGAATCAAAGTGTTTTTGGAAACAAGCAACAAAGAAAAACTACTTGGGAAATCTCTTGTATAAGATAGAAAATGAAATACCAAATCAAAATCCCAAAACCTAGTTTTCTTTGATTTTCCAAAAACCCAAAACAAATAAGATGAAATCTTTTTGGCTTAAAAACCCTTTTAAAACTCTTTTAAACACTAGAGAAAGTCTGGAATTTTTAGCTCTCAAAATCTTGTTCAAAACAATGGAGAAATGGGGTATATATAGCCCCTAGGAAAAACTAGCCGTTAGGCTGATGTGGCAGTCTGACCAACTGCCGGTCGACCGGCCCGGTCGACCGCCAACGGTCAAAAATGTGACCGTTGGGCAGCAGCGGTCGACCGGTCCGGTCGACCGAAAATTCCCGAGAGCAGAGCTCTCAACTCGGTCGACCGGTCCGGTCGACCGACTACATGTGTCGCCAGCGTGCACGATTGTGCACATCGGTCGACCGACCCGGTCGACCGGCCACTTGGTGCGGTCGACCGGTCCGGTCGACCGAACTGGCCTGGCAGGCACAGTGCAGGGTCAGAAAAACAGTGTAAAATATTTTCTAAAAATCTTTTAACACTTCTAAAAAATTCACAAAATTTGTTTTATCATTTTATATTAAAACATACACCTGTGATAAAATTTCAAGACAATATATCAACATATCAATTTATTTTTGTGTCTTGCAAAATTTATCAAAAACAAAACTTGTATTTTTATCAAACTTGATTTTTCCAAAACATGAATAGGATAGTCAAAATAAGTTTGTCTATAAGTTAAGCATGTATGTATAAATAGAAAACATCTACTATACATATAAATCTTGAAAACTTGTTTTGATCAAACTATTCATGAAAACCAAAAACCAAATCATGAAACGTGTGTGTTTTGTGCACTTGAGCATATCAACTAAACTAAGCTTTACAAATGGATCTAAAACTCTATCTAAACTAGGATACCTAAGTCTTCTTGACGATCTTCATCTTCAAGTAGACTTGCTCCAAAACTCCATCCATGGGCTAGACAAAGTATGGGCTAGACAAAGTGTGAACTTGAAGCTTTGGCCCTGGAATCACCATGAATAGCTTCTAAACTCCTTGTTGAAGCTAATCACCAACTAATATCCTGTTAATGATCTGAAACTTAGAAACACAAGAATATTAGTAAACATAACTACATGAGTGTTGATCATCATCAAAACTAGAGTGGAAGGCCATTGGGCCAACAATCTCCCCCTTTTTGATGATGACAAAACTCATGGAGTTATATATGCATGGATTAAAGATAAGCTTCAAGGAAGCTCCCCCTTAACTCATGCATAGGGATAAACAATAAATATATGCAATGAATATTAAACATGAAACATGCATATGCATAAACAATAAATGGTTCTAGATATCAAATGGAATATTCAAGACAAAATAAGCTCTAGATACCAATTACAAAGCAAACTCTATAAATCAATTAAACTTAATATTCTTGAGATTAAAACATAATATATGCATATAAAACATAAATACTTCTCCCCCTTTTTGTCAATCATCAACAAAGGGGTAAACAATCAAAACCATAGATAAAATGAGGGGTAAAAATCTTTCTCCCTTTCTGTCAATCAAAACAATAAAAGACAATGTTCTCCCCCTTTTTGTCTAAAACAAAAAAAAACAAACTCAATAAGGGGTGACTACAAACATGATATCAATTAAAAATATGTCAATGAAGCATCTTGATACCAATAAACAAGAATCAATATATGTTATATGCTATATACATTCATGAAGAGGAAGACGCTAAGTTAGCTTCCCTACACATATGCATTACATGAAGAAGGGATGACAAGCCCCAATTCACATAACACATATTATGTAATGCATAAGAGGAGATGTGAAGCTCCCCCTACACACGTATATCATATAAAGAAGAGTTGTCAAGCTCCTCAATTTATAATATACTCAACATGAATCTATATGTAAGAGAGATGTTAAGCTCTCCTTGCATATAGGAAATACAAATCAAAACTTTGAATATTTTCTTTAAACAAAATTTTGAAAATACCAATTGTAATTAAACATAACAAATTACCAATTGTAAAACAACATAACAAATTTTGAATGTCTAAACACAAATTTTGATACCAATTGTAAGAATATATTTCATTTTGAAATATATAAACAAATTTGATGTTGATATCATATGTTCAAAATAACAACTTTTAATCATAAAGAGTGGGAGTACAAATACCAATTGAAATACAAAATCAAATTTTCTCCCCCTTTATGAAAAAACAAACTAAAGACATGCATAGTCTTGATAACAATTTAAAAGTAATCAATTTAAACAAAATTGAAACTCAAGCACTAGCATAAACACAAACATATATATGTATGAAAGATAGATACCAATAGAAATTGATATACTTAGAATTTAAAGCATACATACATACAAAACATATATGAGTATACAAGAAGATCAAAATGATACCAATTGAAAGAGTTCAATGATACCATTGACATAACAATAAGTTCAAGTGTATACATCATATTATCTACCACCCAATCATAATTCAAGTTTTAAAGATTTTCAATTTAGGGCATACATGAACATGATCTCCCATCCTACCGCCCTTGGATGGTAGGGGTTTTCAAAGATAGATTTGAAAAAGTAGTTTTGTTTGAAAACATCTACCATATGAAGAATACCGCAACTAGTTAAATGGAAAACTTGTCAACTAGCACGAAATCCTTCAAGCAAGGAATAAAACAAAAATGAAATTCACATGATAATCATCACTCTAACCAATAAAGCATAACTCATGAGAAACAAAACATGAGCAATAGATATGAGTGTACAAATAATATGTGAAGATTATAATCATGAAAAATATTTCATTAAGCTCAATTATTCCTTAAAACATAATTCCATCAAAACTATCTAATCTTCAAGGCATATGTATGTCTAATACAAACTAAAGTATACATACATATCCAAAACATAACGAGTCCACAAAATATATGCATGAAGGCACGTGGCTCAAAGAAAGGATACTCATGTATAGTCATAGTTTGGATAAGATGGACATATACATGAAGTTAAATATTAACACATAAACATGAAAACATGTAAGGCTAAATTTTCAACAAAGCAATTTTCATTTCAAGGTATATGTATGATTTGTCAACACAAGAAGTATACATACATATCCCTTAAACACACTTTGAGTCTATAATAGATATTTGCATGAAAGGCAAATGACTCAGGGGTATACATGTATATCTTCAAGTTTGGCAAAATACACATATACATGAAATGGAAACTCATAATCATAAATCGAATCCAAAAATGTGAATACAAGTCTAAAATGTACGAATCATCAAAACTAGACTATACTAGCACATCTAATGGGTTCAAACAAGCATTCAATTCCAACTATATATAGATTTATTTGTAGCCCACTCTATGTACAAGTATACAACTAGTCTTAATGAAAGCTAACACTTAAACATATATTCAAAACGTGAAGCATCAAAACACATATAAAAATCATCATGATAAAAGTCATCATGGAAAACTAAAACATGATTATTATGTGAATTCACATGTATTAGATTCATGATGTACATTATAGCTTAAACTTAAAGTGAGAACACTAAGTATGATTCAAATAAGCATGTGTGTCTCAAATACTATATATGTATGTCAAGGATCTAATAAACATGGAATGAACATACTAATCCATAGACATCAAAACATGCTATAATCAAAGATGAAATATAAAGCGTGTAAACAAATAATAAGGAGTTAGGAATTGTTACCAAAACCTAGAAGGCAACCTCCTTGTCTCCAAAACTTGGTGGTCCTCTCCACCATCTCTTCCCTTGAAAGTGATGCATCCAATTTGATTTCCATGAAGTCCGGAACGCATCCACTCCAAGGTGTCATCACTCTCACGTCATGTGAGAGCCCACACCTACATCAAAAACAATAGGAGGGGTGGTCTTTGGTACCCATACTCTTTTGGGTCCATGGGGGTTAGTCTCATTTCTAACCCAAACAAAATTCTTTGCTAAATTAGGAGTATGTAATCTATCATAGCAAAATTTAGCAAGGTGGCCCTTACGTCCACAATGTGTACATGAGTACACATGAGCATACATGTGTTGATGGTGTCCGTGAGGAGCATGTGTATGCCGTGAAGGGTGTGCATGCATAAAGGATGGAACTTGTTTCTTTCGAACCAAGGTTTCCAACCGAGTGTGGTTCAAGGCACATTGGCTCATAGTGGAGCCCAAACAATCAACCTTCTTCTTAAGCAAACAAATATCATCATTAATCTTAGAAGAAGAAGTGTGGCATGCAATAGGTGAAGTGTGTGATACTACCCTAGCATGGCAAACATGTGCATCAATCTTATTTTGCAAAAAAATATTTTTCTTTAAACAAACATCTAGATCATTTGAAATAGAAATAATTTTATTTTTCAAATCAACATTCTCTTTTAAAACAAAATCAACTTTTGAAGACAAGTTCTCATTTTTCTTCATAAGAACATGGCAATTATTTTTAGATTTTAAAAAATCATTTTCTTTAAGTGCAAGATCAAGTTGAGATTTTAATGAATCCCTTTCATTATAGACCTCAACCTTCTCTTGCAAAACACTATCAAGTCTAGAATGCAAACATTTATTTTCTTTTTCAATATCTAGACTTTTCTTTTTCAACAAGTTATATTTTTCTATTAACTTTTCACACACAATAGATAGTTCTTCATTTAAGGCATGGGGATCAACATAATCATTTGAAGAACTAGCACAATCATTACTATCTAGTTGAGATTCCGAATGTACCTCAAGGGAGTCATTCCCTTGGACCATATAGCATTGTTGTGGTTCGGATTCTCCACTAAATTCCTCCGGTTGATTTGGCACTTGAAGCTTGGAGGTGGTGGTTGTTGTCAATTTGTTCCACACTGCAAAAGCGGAATCAAAGTTAGAAACACGTAAAAGATATTCTTTAGACAAAGTGCTTCTAATAGCCTCTAGGGCTTGTGCATTGACCCCTATATGATTGCAATCACCAAGATAACATCTCTTGGTGGCGGCAAGAAAGACATGCAAACCTAGGGTCTTTAGGTACATGGACATTCTATACTTCCAAACATCAATGTTGGAAGGGTCAAAGCTAGGAGGGGTCATGAAGTCCATGGTATAAACTATATATGAATGTGCAAACAAACAAATGCAAATGAGATTAGCAAGCAAATGGATCACTCCTAGGATGTTAAGCCTAAGTATCAGGAGCACTAGCTCTGATACCAATTGAAAAACACCTAGAGGGGGGGTGAATAGGTGTAATTGCTAATCTAAGAAACTCAATGCAAACTAAGTGCGCTAAATGCGGAAGCTAATGCAAATGTTGCACAAACTAATACAATACAACAAGTGTAGCCGAATTCCCCTTGCGAGGCTCTGGACTAACTCCTCTTGATTCCCTTGAAATGGGTTGAGGCGCTATGTGAAGCTCTTGTTGGATGAGTACAAGTTAGGCACACACACACAAGCAATCCAAGCAATATGAAATACACACAATCAAGCCAAGCATATAATAGATATGACAATAAGAAATGCAAGGCACAACACAAGCAATATATGATATGAATGAATCAATGCTCAACACAAGCAAGTATGATATGATGATGAGTATGATGCTTTGCACAATTATAAGAGAGAGAGTTAGAGAGACAATGGATCAAAACGCAAACACCAAGATTTGTTTCGAGGTTCGAGCACCTTGCTCTACATCCCCGCCTACACCATCGTGTAGGATTTCCACTATCTCAACTCCCACCGAGGGAACCTCTACCGAAGAGGATTTCTTACAACACAAGGAGTACCTAACTCCTCTCTCAATACAACAACCTCCACCGAGGCCAACAACCAACAACAACCAATCCACACACCTCTACCGAAGAGGCTCACAACCAAACTCCATCACCTCACACTTGAGGGATACAAACCAATCACCCGATCACCTCTACCTAAGAGGGATACAACAAGAATAAGGGTGTACAATTTAGAGGTTACAAACAACAACCTCAAAACTCTCTCTTTCTTTCTTTTTCCACAAAACAAAGATCCTAATAGTTTAGGATAGTATGATATAGCTCAAGTGTGGAATCAAAGTGTTTTTGAAAACAAGCAACAAAGAAAACTACTTGGGAAATCTCTTGTATAAGATAGAAAATGAAATACCAAATCAAAATCCCAAAACCTAGTTTTCTTTGATTTTCCAAAACCCAAAAACAATAAGATGAAATCTTTTTGGCTTAAAACCCTTTTAAAACTCTTTTAAATACTAGAGAAAGTCTGAAATTTTTAGCTCTCAAAATCTTGTTCAAAACAATGGAGAAATGGGGTATATATAGCCCATAGGAAAAACTAGCCGTTAGGCTGATGTGGCAGTCTGACCAACTGCCGGTCGACCGCCACCGGTCAAAAATGTGACCGTTGGGCAGCAGCGGTCGACCGGTCCGGTCGACCGAAAATTCCCGAGAGCAGAGCTCTCAACTCGGTCGACCGGTCCGGTCGACCGACTACATGTGTCGTCAGCGTGCACGATTGTGCACATCGGTCGACCGACCCGGTCGACCGGCCACTTGGTGCGGTCGACTGGTCCGGTCGACCGAACTGGCCTGGCAGGCACAGTGCAGGGTCAGAAAAACAGTGTAAAATATTTTCTAAAAATCTTTTAACACTTCTAAAAAATTCACAAAATTTGTTTTATCATTTTATATTAAAACATACACCTGTGATAAAAATTTCAAGACAATATATCAACATATCAATTTATTTTTGTGTCTTGCAAAATTTATCAAAAACAAAACTTGTATTTTTATCAAACTTGATTTTTCCAAAACATGAATAGGATAGTCAAAATAAGTTTGTCTATAAGTTAAGCATGTATGTATAAATAGAAAACATCTACTATACATATAAATCTTGAAAACTTGTTTTGATCAAACTATTCATGAAAACCAAAAACCAAATCATGAAACGTGTGTGTTTTGTGCACTTGAGCATATCAACTAAACTAAGCTTTACAAATGGATCTAAAACTCTATCTAAACTAGGATACCTAAGTCTTCTTGACGATCTTCATCTTCGAGTAGACTTGCTCCAAAACTCCATCCATGGGCTAGACAAAGTATGGGCTAGACAAAGTGTGAACTTGAAGCTTTGGCCCTGGAATCACCATGAATAGCTTCTAAACTCCTTGTTGAAGCTAATCACCAACTAATATCCTGTTAATGATCTGAAACTTAGAAACACAAGAATATTAGTAAACATAACTACATGAGTGTTGATCATCATCAAAACTAGAGTGGAAGGCCATTGGGCCAACAGCTTTGCCTCCCCTTCTTGTAGAACATTTTGCCCACCTTCCGGATGAGCATGGCAAAGTCCTCATCGCAATCTTCCGATGAGTCATCCTCTTCATGAATGGTTGGAGTGGCTTTGAAGGCGAGTGCTTTCTTCTTTGGCGCCTCCCTTTCTTCTATTATTTTCATCTCCATCTCATGTGTCTTGAGATTTTCGATGAAACCGGAGAAGTCCATCTCCTCCCTATCGTTGAGTTCTTTGAGAGTGGTTGCCTTTACTTCCCATGCTTTGGGAAGAGCTCTAATGACCTTCCTTATCTTTTGGTCATTGTCGATTGCGTCACCTAAAGAAGATAAGGCATTAGTAATCTTGGTGAAACGCGTGAGCATGTCATCAATGCTCTCATTATCAAACATATAGAAATTCTCATATTGAGAACGCAACAAGTCAATCTTAGATCTTTTGACTTGTGACGTTCCCTCATGAGTCACAATTAAAATGTTCCAAACTTCAAATGCGGATTTGCAATTAATGATGCGAGATAGGTCATCCTAATTTAGAGCTTGGGTCAAGGCAAATTGGGCTCTAGTATTTGCTTCATAGTCCTTGGTGGTGTCCTCGGACCATGTTTTCTCATCTGTGAGAGGTTCTATAAATTCTTTTGTTATGGCCCTAGCAACCCTAACTCCTAGGGACTTAAGGAATAGGTTCATCTTGACTTTCCAAATGAGAAAGTTCAAGCCATCAAATTTGGATGGGGACTTGATGCTAGAAAAATCAATGGATGCCATGAAAACAAATGAAGAATGCACAACAAATATAAATGCACAAAAAGATATAGCCAAATATAAGGATCTCCCTAAGGTGGTTAAACCAAATTAAGGGTTAGGCTCTGATACCAATTGAAATCACCTAGAGGGGGGGTGAATAGGTGATGGCTATATGAAATATGACAATAATGCGGAATTAAAAATTCTACTTAACAAATTGCTCAAATAAAAAGACTAGCAATAATAAACACAATAAGTAGTGCAAGAAATAAAGGAGTTTGAGTTTAGAGAAAATTCGAGCAAACGCAAACACGAGTATATGTTTCCGAGGTTCGAGCCACGCTCTACATCCCCACCTTCACACTTGAAGGATTTCCACTATTGTTGATCCCACCGGATCCCAAATATAAGGACACACTTATCCTATCTCTCGTGATGCCGCAACACCACCGAAGCACACTAGCTCGCTTGAGGCCGATGCCTCTACAACTTCGCTCAAGAAGAAAGATCATCACACTTGATCACAAATAGCTCACTTAGCACAATCCTATAACCAAAATGTAGAAGTAGAACTTGGGATTGTGAAGTGCAAAAACTAGAGTGAAGTAGAGGAGTTAGCTCCAAGAGGGTGTTTGGAAATTTTGGCTTTGGAAATCTTTTTCTAAAATGAAAGCTTGAAAAATCACTTGTAAAATTGTTGTGAAAATTGTTGTCTTATCATGTTGAAGTGACCACCTATTTATAGGGGATGGAAGACAGGGTAAAACTGGTGGAGAAATTCGTTGGGTAAAGATCCCAACAAAAACAGTCAGAAAAATATAGCTGTTGGAGTCTGTCAGACTTTTCTGACAGCTGCCGGTCGACCCAGTCGGTCGACCGCCAACGGTCATATTTCTGACCGTTGGGGGAAACCGGTCGACCGCCCCGGTCGACCCAAACAACAGAGAGCACTGTCAAGTGCCCGGTCGACCTGAGCGGTCGGCCGACGTGCACACATGCACAGCGTGCATGTCGGTCGACCCGAGCGGTCGACCGGCCTCTGTCAGGTCTGATAAAACAGACTCTGTAGAAACCAGAAAAAGGAAATGGTTTTGATTTTAAGGTTTAAGGATCTTTATAAAAGGGGTACTAGACTTATTAAACCTAAGAGTATGATCATAGATCAATACTCAAACATGTTATATCATTTTGATAGAAAAATCCTTTTTAACAAAAACTTGATATTTCTAAAACTAATTTCCAAAACATGTTAACTCTAAAACCTAAGTTGGAAATAATCTGAAATAGAAATTCTTTTTGAAGCCATGAAGCAAACTAAAATGTGTGTGAGTGACAATCCCATAAATCTACTTCTAACATCTAGGTTTTGACAAAAAGTCTAAAAGAAAAGTAAAATACAAATCTTGGTCTTTTCTTTAATGTCTTGATTCCGTAACTTTCTATTGTGCTTGGCTTGGGAATGCAAATCTTTAGCGGCTTGCCGTCAAATCAACTTGTTTTGAACCTAAAATTCTTTTAAACAAAATTGTTAAATACATAACTAAATATGGTTTGTTATCATCAAAATATTCATCGGGATATTGGGCTAATGGCCTTTGGGCCAACAAACTATACAGAGGCTAGAGGTTCAAATGAACAAATTTGCCACTCTATAGAATGAGAGACAAAATGGTACCTTACTTAGTCAGCCAATAACGAATCCTAGGAATTCTCAACAAGCTCATTTGGCTAAGGATCAATCATTGAATCAATGTAATGTTGTTCATACATTGAGACTGGGAAAGAAAGTTTATAATCAAGTGTCAACACCATCTAATCCCATTCAGCACAACCACAATCAAGCATCCACCTCATCTAATCCCAATCCTTTCAAATCTAACAAATCTGAAACAGATAAGTCAACCAATCAGGTGCACCAGCCTATAGTACCATTTCCTAATAGGCTCAAAAACAACAAGCAAAATCCACACATGGATTAGATAATTAAGATCTTCAATCAAGTGAAGATAAATGTTCCACTTCTTGATGCCATTCAACAAGTCCCATCCTATGCTAAGTTTCTTAAGTACATGTGCACCAAGAAGAGAAAGACTAATGTACCCAAAATTGTCTTCTTAGCCACTAACATTAGTGAGCTATTGTCAGATTCGATCCCTATCAAGTACAAGGATCCAGGTTGTCCCACCATTGCTTGCACCATAGGACAAGCCGAAATTAGTCGTGCACTTCTTGACTTGATACTTGCCCCCATTCTCAGTTTATCAACAACTCGGGTTGGGCGATCTTAATCCAACTCGAGTCACTATCCAACTAGTTGACCATTCAGTAAAAGTTCCAAAGGGAGAAATTAATTATTGTTGGTCCCGAGATGATGCCAATTGTGGATCTAATATACAAAGTCAACACTCACACAAGAATATTAGTATAAAGAAATAAAAGTACTTGCAATAAGAAAATAACAAATCACAGAAAAGATAACAATCGCAAACACAAGTGATTTATCCTGGTTCGATCCTCGTGACCTACATCCAGTCCCCAAGCCTCCCGCTTGAGATTTTCCTTTATCCTTGACTTTGTACACCCAAAATTAACACCTTACACACCACTTGACAAATCCCCTTTGCCAAATGTGTACAACTTCTCTTACAACTAAGAGA
Organism: Agave tequilana; assembly: GCA_038442645.1. Taxonomy (NCBI): domain Eukaryota; kingdom Viridiplantae; phylum Streptophyta; class Magnoliopsida; order Asparagales; family Asparagaceae; genus Agave; species Agave tequilana. The sequence continues at coordinate 220,990 of JAVJIF010003423.1, read as the reverse complement.
ACAAACCACCTTGTACAACCTCTCTTCTACACCAAGAAGACGCTCTTGTACAATGCTTCCTTTGAGTGATTACAACCTTTCCTATAAGCCTTGAATCTGTATGTGCTTGTGAACAAGGGCTATTATAGGTTGACTTTCAGAAATCTTCACAAAAGAGTAGGAATTGGTGAAGAACTGGAAGTGGGAACAGTTTTCAGATAACCAGAATATTTTTCAGAGTTTTGGTCAGAAAACTATGTATTTTAGTTGGTATATTTAGCCTAAGATAACAACCCTATTTATAGCTGAACTCTAGGGTTAGTTAGGGTAGTTATTAGGACCATTTTGAATGTTTAAACGTTGGATAACGTTGAAGGAAATACCAGAAAAAAGAAACTGTCCAACAGTCAAAACTGCCATTAGTCGACTTGAGATATGGGGTTAGTCGACTAGGGTAGGCAAATTTCACTGGGTTAGTCGACTATAGAGAAGACCAAGTCGACTAGGTCAAGTTTGAATCAATAGACAAGTTTCTGGAAACTGAACTAAGTCGATCAGAACTAATTTATAAGTCGACTAGGCCATCTATTAGTCGACTAGGGAAAAGTATAAGTCGACTACAAAAGTCTATTAGTCGATTAGGTATCCTGTTAAGTCGACTAACAGAGACAAACAGAGAGTTGGGATCTTATAGGACAAAAGTCTAGTCGACTAGGGAAATTGATAAGTCGACTATACCATGTATAAGTCGACTATCATAGGCTATAAGTCGACTAAGTGACTATGATATGTGTGTGTGTGTGTGTGTCAAGGCTTTTAACATGCTATTAACCATTACAATACATATCATTAGCAACTCTCTTTGGGAAGTCTTGATCATGAAGAACTCTTGAATAGGCTTGTGATAGAGCTCCAAATGATATGGCTTCACAAATGTCTTATCAAAAGGAAGTTCTAACATTCTCCCCCTTTTAGATGATGACACTTTGTGTGCACGAATGCTCCCCCTGCAGAAAATAAGTTATATTTTCTCCCTCTGCAGAAAATGGGTTATAACAAATATAGAAACACTTGTGTTCTCCCCCTGCAACAAATATATCATAACATGTATATATATGATAAATATTTGAAGTATTGTTCTTATCAAACTTCTTATATGGTACCTGAAAGATAAACATTAGATGGTACCAATCATAAAAGTAAAGCATTAACCTTTAGGAGACCAAAACCAATTTGAATTTGGTTTCCATCTGTTAGTATACACATAATTGCACGAATTACATATATCATGTATGTATGATGCAATATAAGTATTTTTGTCAAATATGCTTAAGTTTTTAGGAATCCATATAAACTTATTCTTAATTCTTTTTGAACTATTACCAGATTTTCTTTTCACAAAAGAATTATATGGATTACTAACATATGAAGATTTTTCATAAAATCCAAGACCATAATGATTATGTGACATTTTTTGATATGATAACAAATCATTCAACTTTTCTTTTCCTTGATTAAACTTATCACATTTTTCAAAATATCTTCATATTTTATTTTGAAAACTGACATGTCTTTATCTAACACAGAAATTCTTTCAATTAAAGACACAGTTTCCTTTTTAAGCAAAATATTTTCTTTTATAAAATTCTCATTATCCTTTTTCAATGATGATATCACTTTTTCAAAATCATCTTTTTGAGAATTTATAGAAGAAACTTGAGAAACATAACATGAATTTTCTTTGAAAAGTTTTTCATTTTCCTTTGATAAAACTTTATTTTTCATTTTTTCATTCTTTAGATCATTGAATAATTCATGGAATGCATCTAAAAGTTCAGTATATTGTACCTCATCTTCTTCTAGTGCCATGTAACAGATGTTGGCATGTTTAGTGGTTTCTTCTTCGTCAGAGGAAGAAGAATCACTGTTTTCCCATGATGCTTGGTAGTCTTTCTTCTTTCTGAACTTTTTGCTCTTGAATTTACCTTTGTTTTTGAGCAATGGGTACCTTCTTCATATGACCTGTTTTATTGCAATTAAAGCATTTAAACTTACCTTGCTTCAAGAATCTTTTGAATTTTCTTGAAAGCATTGCCATCTCCTCTTCATCGTCATCTGAATTTTCCGTGTCGGAGGATACATGGAAGGCAAGTTCTTTCTTCTTTGAGAGAGATTATTGTTCGTCCTTCTTTCTTTCTTCAAGTTGCACTTCATATGCCATTAGATTACCAATAAGATTTTCTAATGTCATTGTTGAGAGATCATTCGCTTCTTCTATTGCAGTTGTCTTCTTCTCCCAATCTGGTGTGAGTGCACGAAGGATCTTGCGAACTTTTTCGACTTGGGTGTATTCCTTTCAAAGGGATGCTAAGGAATTGGTTATGTCGGTGAATCTTGTAACCATTTCTGAGATGGTTTCATTCTCCTTCATTTTGAATAATTCAAACCTGTGGACAAGAACAAAAATTTTAGATTCCTTAACTTTATTTGTGCCTTCGTGTGTTGCCTGAAGAGTGTGCCATATTTGATTTGCAGAAGTGGCTGTTGACACACGGTTGAACTCTTCTTTGGTTAAGGCACAGAACAAAGCATTCATCGCTTTGGCGTCAAGGTTCGCATTCTTCTTTTGATCATCACTCCAAGCATTGTAGTTAGTTGTTGGCTTGGTGTACGGTGCTTCTACAATGTTCCAAAGTTCGTAGTTGAGTGATTGCAAGTAGATCTTCATTCTACACTTCTAATAGTTGTAGTTGGATCCGTCAAATAGCGGTGGCGTTGTGTAGAATGTCCTTCTTTGAATTGTGACGAAGGGAACTCCGTTGCCATCCTTGTAGATTGTTGATTGGGTATGCAGGGCTCTGATACAAATTGTTGGTCCCAAGATGATGCCAATTGTGGATCTAATATACAAAGTTAACACTCACACAAGAATATTAGTATAAAGAAATAAACGTACTTGCAATAAGGAAATAACAAATCACAGAAAAGATAACAATCGTAAACACAAGTGATTTACCCTTGTTCGGTCTTCGTGTCCTACATCCAGTCCCCAAGCCTCCCGCTTGAGATTTTCCTTTATCCTTGACTTTGTACACCCAAAATGAACACCTTGCACACCACTTGACAATTCCCCTTTGATGTGTATAACTTCTCTTACAACCAAGAGAACAAACCACCTTGTACAACCTCTCTTCTACACCAAGAAGGCACTCTTGTACAATGCTTCCTTTGAGTGATTACAACCTTTCCTATAAGCCTTGAATCTGAATGTGCTTGTGAACAAGGGCTATTATAGGTTGACTTTAAGAAATCTTCACAAAAGAGTAGGAATTGGTGAAGAACTGGAAGTGGGAACAGTTTTCAGATAACCAGAATATTTTTCAGAGTTTTGGTCAGAAAACTATGTATTTTAATTGGTATATTTAGCCTAAGATAACAACCCTATTTATAGCTGAACTCTAGGGTTAGTTAGGATAGTTATTAGGACCATTTTGAATGTTTAAACGTTGGATAACGTTGAAGGAAATACCAGAAAACAGAAACTGTCCAACAGTCAGAAACTGCCATTAGTCGACTTGAGATATGGGGTTAGTCGACTAGTGTAGGCAAATTTCACTGGGTTAGTCGACTATAATGAAGACCAAGTCGACTAGGTCAAGTTTGAATCAATAGACAAGTTTCTAGAAACTGAACCAAGTCGACCAGAACTAATTTATAAGTCGACTAGGCCATCTATTAGTCGACTAGGGAAAAGTATAAGTCGACTACAAAAGTCTATTAGTCGACTAGGTATCCTGTTAAGTCGACTAACAGAGACAAAGAGATAGTTGGGATCTTATAGGACAAAAGTCTAGTCGACTAGGGAAATTGATAAGTCGACTATACCATGTATAAGTCGACTATCATAGGCTATAAGTCGACTAAGTGACTATGATATGTGTGTGTGTGTGTGTGTCAAGGCTTTTAACATGCTATTAACCATTACAATACAAATCATTAGCAACTTTCTTTGGGAAGTCTTGATCATGAAGAACTCTTGAATAGGCTTGTGATAGAGCTCCAAATGATATGGCTTCACAAATGTCTTATCAAAAGCAAGTTCTAACAATGATGTCCTTATTCGGGTCGGGGAGTTTATTTACCCCGTTGATTTCATAGTTCTAGAGACATAACCTGTGTCCAAGCCTAGGGCACAAACTCATGTTATTATAGGGCGACCATTCCTTGCTACTGCCAATGCCATCATCAATTGTAGGAATGGGTCCATGAGGTTAACCTTTGGGGACATGACTAGAGAAGTCAATGTCTTTAACCTAGGAAAACAACCTCGTGATGTTGAGGACCAAACATTTGAAATCAACCTCATTGAGAACTTAACAAGTGAACACAGGGAAGAATTAAAACTAGAAACTGAATGTGACTTAAGTTAGAGTCTGACGACTTTAATCTTGATCAGGTTGCTGAGTCTGCTGTGAATTGGGCCTCGAACCCTATTTCACCAAATATGGAGCCAACAAACTTGACTCATCCTTCCAGTGAGCATTCCTCTTCCTTAGAATTGAAAGCCTTACTTGGACATCTCAATTACGTCTATCTAGGCGAACAAGAGACCTTTTATGTCATCATTGCCTTCCATTTAAATGACGGGCAAGAAGAAGATCTTAAAGCAATTCTAAGAAAATAGAGGGAAGCCATTGGTTAGACTATGACTGATATAAAGGGATTGAATCAAACCATAGTTCAACATTGCATTCATCTTAATGAAGATGCAACACTAAAAGAGACCCGCAACGTAGGTTAAACCCTATTATGCAAGAGGCTGTTCATGCTGAAATTGTGAAACTCTTAGACAATGGGATAATCTATCCCATTTCTGATGGCCAATGGGTCAGTCCTGTCCATGCGGTTTCAAAGAAATCTAGTTTCACCGTAGTGGAAAACGAGAACAAAACGAGTGGGTCCAAACTCGACTTTTCACGAAAATTCGAGTTTGCATTGACTATAGGAAGCTTAATGTTGCAACTCGTAAGGACCATGTTTCATTTCCCTTCATTGATCAAATGCATGAACGTTTGGCAGGCCACGAGTATTACTGTTTCTTGGACGGTTACTCAGGGTATAATCAGATTCCTATTGCTCCTGAGGACCAAGAAAAGACTATGTTCACATGTCCATTTGGAACATTTGTTTATCGTCAAATTTCTTTCGGCTTATACAATGCCCAGCAACGTTTCAACGTTGCATGTTGAGTCTGTTTTCTGATATGGTAGAACGATTCTTAGAAATCTTCATGGATGATTTCTCCATCTATGGAGATTCATTCACTCAATGTTTCTACCATTTGGAACTTGTCCTCCAACGTTGTGCTAAGAAAAACCTGACATTGAACTGGGAGAAATCCCACTTCATGGTAAAACATGGAATTGTCTTGGGTTATGAAATCTCCAAGAAAGGAATTGAAGTGGATAGAGCCAAGATTGAGGTTATTGCTAAGCTTCTCATGTCCAAATGTATGAAGGATATTTGATCCTTCTTAGGACACGCCGGTTTTTACCGAAGATTTATCAAGGATTTTAGTAAGATTGCTAGACTCTTGACTAATCTGTTAGCTAAGGACGTGTCCTTCACTTTCGATACTGAATGTATGAATTCTTGGGAGAAGCTTAAGAGAGAACTTATTTCTTTACCAATTATATTTGCACTGGATTGGTCTAAGCCATTCGAAATCATGTGCGATGCTTCTGATTTTGCCATAGGCGCTGTCCTAGGACAACGTATTGATAACAAGTAGCACATGATTTACTACTCTAGTAGGACTCTCAATGTACTCAATTGAACTACACTACTACTAAGAAGAAATTCTTTGTAGTAGTGTTTGCCTTAGAGAAATTTCGTCCCTACCTACTAGGGTCCAAAACCACCATTATCACCGATCATTCTACGCTTAGGTACCTCATGATGAAGAAGGTTGCCAAGGCCCGACTCATTTGTTGGATCCTCCTTCTTCAAGAATTCGATCTCGAGATTCGAGATAAGAAAAGCGTAGAAAATGTCGTTGCTGACCATCTCTCACGAATCTCAAATTCTCCATGCAACGAATTGCTCATAAATGAGGACTTTCCTAATGAAAATCTCATAGCTATCTTTAGGGAACTTTAGTTTGCTGATATAGTGAATTACTTAGTCACAAACCAAACTCTGTCTTATTGGTCCAAAAAATATATATATACTGGTTCTTATCTCAAGTCCGGTATTTCTTTTGGGAGGAACCGTATCTTTTTAAGTACTATTCTGACCAAATTATTAGGAGATGCATTTCCAATGAAGAGATTAAGAGTGTTTTATCCTTTTGTAATGAACTTGCATGCATGGACACTTTGGTCCCCGCAAGACTACTGAAAAAGTGCTACAAAGTGGGTTCTATTGGCCCACTTTATTCAAAGATGCTTATAAGTTTTGCAAGACATGCCCTAGATGCCAGATGGTGGGAAGGATCTCAAAACGAGATATGATCCCCCTCAGCCCAATTCTAGAAATAGAACTCTTTGATGTTTGGGGCATCGACTTTATGGGTCCATTTCCTAACTCATTTGGAAACCAATACATTGCTGTGGACTATGTGTCCAAGTGGCTAGAAGACATTCCTAGTATAACTAATGATAACAAAGTTGTCATAAAGTTTTTGAAAGAGAATATTTTCTCACACTTCGGAACCCGTCGTGCTATCATCAGTGATAATGGTACTCACTTTTGCAATAGATCCTTTGAAGCTCTTATGCGAAAGTATGTCATAACTCACAAGTTGCCCACACCTTATCATCCGCAAACCAGTGGGCAGGTTGAGTTCTCCAATAGACTAATCAAGCTTATTTTGGAGAAGACTGTGAACCAAAATCGGAAAGATTGGTCCACCAAACTTGTGATGCCCTATGGGCCCACATGACCGCTATCGAGACAATTCTAGGGATGTCTCCTTATAGGTTAGTCTTTGGGAAGGCTTGCCACCTACCAGTTAAGTTAGAACACCGGGCCTTATGGGCAATCAATCAGTTGAATTTTGACTTGACTAAGGACGGTGACCTTCAGAAATTACAAATTTTCGAATTAGAGGAGTTGAGAAATGAGGCCTATGAAAATGCTAAGATCACTAAAGATAGAGTTAAGATTTTTCATGATAAACAGATCATAAGAAAAACTTTAGTCCCTGGACAAAAAGTCTTACTCTACAATTCTAGGCTTCATCCTTTTTCAGGAAAATTAAAATCAAGATGGACTGGGCCATTCATTGTAAAAACCGTGTTTCCACACGGTGTTGTAGAGATCAGTGACACCAAGAATGGAAATGACTTTAAGGTAAATGGTCAATGCCTTAAAACTTTCTTAGAATCGGTGCCGGTAAATGAAAGGGCTATGGGTCTTTTCGACCCAGTGTATCGATAACTTTCCTCTTTTAATTTTATTTCATGCATCTATACATTTCTTTCATACATTGGGGACAATGCATGAGATAAGTATGCGGGAGGGCTCTAACATGTCTAATATAACTAAAAAAAAAGAAGAAAATAGCAAAAATATATAAAAAAAATAGAAAAAAACTTTTTCAAAGGTATGAACAATATTTTGATATATTTTTTGTAAGAAATTAAGTCAATTTTAAGGAATTGGAAAATTATAATTAGAATTTCTTATACTTGAAAATCATAATTAGGATTTCTTATACCTGGTCAAAATAAGATAACTTGTTTGATTTTCAGGGTTAGGAAGAAAATTGATGAAAGTAATTTAGTCTTGATCTTTACCTTGAAGAAATATGCACACTTTATACGCTTACACACTTAGGATTCAAAGACAAAAATTCTTATGCCTTATAAAAAACAGAAATATATATATATATATATATTATATATATATATATATATATATATATATATATATGAGTAGTCTTCGTGTGAGAAACTTTCTCACACGAAGACCGTGAGAAAACTATATAGGAGCTTTTATGTGGATGATCCGAACCGTTCATCTTGATCTATATACTTTATTTAGACTATCAATTAAAAATCACGCGAGTCCGAGCTTTTTTACCCATACAACATGTGGTTACAAAACATATGTTATATTCACCGTAGAATGAAGATGCCACTTGATGCATCGGTAAAAAAAGTTGGAATCGCGTGATTTTTTATTAGTAGTCTAATTAGAGTATGTACATCATGATGAACGGTTCGGATCATCCATAAAATCTCTCTTATATGGTTTTCTCACGAAGCTTATTATGAGAAAGTTTCTCATTTGAAAATTTTCCTCTATATATATATATATATATATATATATATATATATATATATATATATATATATATATATATATATATATATATATATGCAAATCTAATTATTAATTAGCTAGGTGCTTTGGCCTAAGCAAGCCTTGGTATTTATGCAAAAGATAATTAGATAAGTTTGAAAAAATATATATATAAATCCTCTGATTAAGCTGGGAATTTGTGCTTCATGAAGCATAAGTATTCACGCCTAAAAGGGGTACATTTTATAAATAAAAACCTTAGTTTCGTGGCCTGTCTACTCGAGTTTTAAGCCCTTAAGGGTGTTTTCTCACCTGGTTCCCTAAGACTATCCGTTTGGGTGTCACCGACTAAAGGCTCATTACATGGGCAGATTAGAAAGCCTAATGGAACTGAGGAATAAATGCCACCAAAAATAAATATAAATAAGACATAGGAGTTAATGTTAAAGAATCCTTAGTCAAACTTTACGGTCACGATGGTGCATATGACACTAGGTAAAGTAATAGACTAGATGAGAATATAATTTAACTCCTTACTTTGATTGATAAAATGTTTTTGAATAGAGACTAAGTTTAGGAATGAAAAGTTTGATATTTCTATAACTTATAAATTACTTGAACTCTTACAAATATACTTCAAATATTTTTTCCTTTCAAAATGCTTTTCAAAATACTAAAATTTTTTCTTTCTTTATGGATTTTGTGGATGCAATCCACTGAAAACCCTCATGAGACAAAACTCATCCTCTAGGGGTAACCTAGAGGTTTAACGGCTTGTTGCACTGCTCAGTGTAATCGAGTGACCTGCAAAAGTGGTCTAATAATTGATTAGGATTAGTTTTAATGTTTTGCTCGAGGGCGAGCAAAAGATAAGTATGGGGGTGTGATCGGTCACATATATTGCTTATTTATTGTCACATTATCATGTTTATTATCTAAATAAATCATATTAATAAGTCCTATTTTTCTTTATAAAATGCAAGCCCATTGCTAAAGGATAGGAAAGAGAAACGAGCCCAAAAACCCATCAACTTCTGATTTAATTCAGAATTAACTTGAAAACAAGAAATCAGGGCAGATCATGACAAATCAGTAAAGTTGAAAACTGATTAAAATGAATCTTCCCAAATTAAGTGGTTAAAGCCAATGATCAAAGGTTGTTTCGTCAAATCCTAGAGCTGAAATGGGAAAACCAGCAGGAGATAAAATCAGAACACCAAATAAGAAGGTGTACCGCCCCAGGTGTGGCAACTTGGCCACACCTAGGCCGCGAAAATTCGGCCAAAGCCATGTTTCTACGGCCTTGTTGAGTTTGTTGGGGGAGCGTTTGCTCCCCCTATCTTCGTACGCCCTTTCACGTTTTGTTTTTGCCTATAAATACTGTATTTTTTCAGAGAAAAAGGGACCAAAAATTAGTTTAAGTTTTTCTCTTTGTTTAGAAGGTTTAGGTTCTTTGTTAGATAGTATAGAGAAGTTGTATCTCTATTTTCTAATTTGTAGTTTAGTTCAAATACCAGTGAGAGAGAGAGAGGAATAGAGTAATTTTAATCTGAAGATTGAAGTGACATCAATAAAGGATCAAGCTTTCTCTTCTTCTACTCAAATTCATGGGTATATCTTGCCTTATTTACATGTCTTATTTTTCATTTTTCATGAGTAGCTAAATTTGTTTTCTGGGTGCACTATTGTTCCTCTTCGATCCCTTTTCTTTTTGAATGGTTGTGATGTAAAGACCCAATGGAATCATATGCATGCCTATACTAAGCCTTTCTTCACTGAAAGTGTTCTTGAAGGCACAAGAAGATGGGTTTGGATTTCTAAACTTCTACTTCTTATAAAATATCTCTTGAACTTGTTTTTATTTCATACTTGAAAGACTTGATGATTTAGCATTCAATTCAAGATGATTTCTAAAAGAAAAGAGTTAACTTTTTCAAACTATCTTATTTGCTTTGCTTAAAACTTTCTAAACTCAATTTTAAGTTTTTGCCTATGATCAAGTTGAGGCACTAAGAATTTCAAGAGAAGAATACATTGTTGAGTAGTGAGATAGTGAGCCCAGATCTTCTTCTTATATTAAAATCAACAAAATAACTTTCAACACTCTTTAAAGATCACTTTTTCCAAAGCCTTCTCTAAGTTTTTCAAATTTTCTTTTAATCACTTCCCTTCTCTGTTGGCCCAAAGGCCCATCACTCTAGTTTTGATGATGATTAACTCATGTAGTTATAAGTACTAATGATCTTGTGTTTAATTAGTCTCAGATTTATGATCAAGATCTTAGTTGGTGTTTAGCTTCAACAAAGGATTTAAAGTCAAGTTTTGGAGCTAGCACAGTATTATTCAAGAGCTTATGCATCAAGATCATATCAAGTACTCAAGAGGAGTCTAGCTCTTTGGATCGAGTTTGGACCAGGTCAAGAGGAGAAGAAGACTTCAAGTGAAGACCTTCAAGATCAAGACTTGAGTCTAGATTTGTTTATTAAGATTTTGTTTAGATTAAAATGTAAAGGATAGAATAGTTGGTGGATTGCTCAACTATACCATACACACACACACTCTTGATTTAGATGTGTTTTCATAAAAGAATTTTTATTTTGAAAAAAAATACAAAAGAGTTTTCTTTTTGAAAAATACTGGTTTGGTTTTTGGTATTCAAAGTATATATGTTTTAACCATATTTTAGATCGTAATTCAAAAACATAGATATTTCATCATGTATGTGTAGTGGATCATTTCCATACACTCTAAGCTTTAAAAGAGTTTAAAATATCTTATTTTTGTATTTGGAGAAGTTTTGGAAAAATCTAGTTTGGAAAAATACAGATTTTGTTTTTAGCCAAAATTTCTAAGTTATAAAAATAGTTCAAATTGTTTGTAACATGTCTTGATTTTACTCAAACATATTTGATTATCAAAGTATAATACTGAAACTATTTTTGTAAATTTTTCGTGAATTTATGGGATTTTATTTTAAATAAAAAGTCAACCTTTTAAATCCCTATAACTGACCTGTCCTGGCTTCTGCCGGTCGACCGGACCGGTCGACCGAGCTAGGAGTCGGTCTACCGACTCGGTCGACCGACGTGCACAAACGTGCATGTCGGTCTGGCTAGAGGGTCAGTCGACCGAGCCAGTCGACCGTCCAGAGAGCTCTGCTCTCTAGAAAGGCCCCGGTCGACCGGGCGGTCGACCAGACAGAGAGCCTGCTCTCTGTATCCAGGTCATGGTCGACCGGGCCGGTCAACCAAGGCTCCAATAGTCAGAAATCTGACCGTTGGCGGTCGACCGGCCGGTTGACCGACAGCCGTCAGGGCTGAAAAATTGCCCCAACGGCTAGTTTTTCTAGCCCATAAAGAGGGGGCTTTGGGGGATTATTTTGAATAAGATTTTGAAGTGAGTTTTGAGCCAGTTTTTCCAACTCTATTAGGTGTTTATCTCCACTTGTTTAAGAGCCAAAATTGCCATATCAAAAGGAGAGATTTTCAAGAGTATATTGAAAAGTGATTTCTTTAGTTTTCCTCTACTATTTCAATCCTAGTTTTCTCACACAACACTTGAGCTATCCATTGCTATATCTACCTATAGGGATCTTTGTTGTGAGAGGATTTTAGGTGATCAAAGTGTTGTGTCACCAAAGTTCATCTTTGTATTTGAGGAGGCGGACTTGCGGGTTCCCAGAGTTTCGAGTTCGCGTGTGAACTCTTTGTTTGAGGTGCGGCCTCGGCGAGCTAGTGGGCTTGCGGTGTGTTTGTTCTTGCGGGAACAAGTGAAGGGACTAGAGAGTCCAAGGAGTTCAAGTGTGAACTCACCTTGTAGGTGTTGCGGCACCGAGTGATCCGGTCGGATCGGTTTATAGTGAAAACCTTCATAGTGTTGAAGGCGGGGATGTAGAGCAAGTGTCCTCGAACCTCGAAACAAATCTCCCGTGTATGCGATTGCTCTCTCTCTATCTCTTACTTGTCTTTATATCTTGCATGCTTATTTTGCTTTCATCTTTATATGCTTGATATATATTGTGTGCTTAATTGTTATATGCTTGGGGATTGTTTGCTAACACTTGTATTCAACTAAGAGAGCCAACGCGGCACCTCAACTCTTATTTAGAGGAATCTTGAGGGGTTAGTCCAGAGCCCTTCACGGGGAATCCGGCTACACTCTTGTGTTATACGTGGTGTTTAGTTCAAGAAGTTTTAATTTGCATTAAATAAGTTTTAATTCCGCATTAATTGACCATTAGATTAGCTAGTCACCTATTCACCCCCCTCTAGGTGATTACAGTTGGTATCAGAGCTAAGTGCTCTTGATTTGGGTCTTACAACCTAGAGTTAAAGATCCTTATTTTTAGCTAATCACAATATTTGTTCACACACCATGGATTTCATGTCACCTCCTACCTTTGACATTCTTAACATCCAAACTTGGAAGGTTAAAATGTCTTTGTACCTCAAAGGCCTAGGCATTCATGTTTATCTTGCTACCACTAAAGATTCATATGTTAATAATAGCAAGTATATTGAGGCTAATGCAAAAGCCATCCATGCTTTGAAGAGTACCCTAAATGATGATTATTTATCTAGGGTTGCTAATCTTGATTCGGCTTTTGTAGTTTGGAACACCATCATCTCCCTTGGCGAAAAAGAACAATATTATGCGGGGAGCGACTCGGATGTTGGAAGTGACACTTTCAATGTATGCTACATGGTCCAAGGGGATAACCCCCTTGAGGTAAACACCAAATCCGAGCTAGATGAAGATGTTGATATGTCTTATGATGAGCTTGAATCTTTTTGTCAACAACTTCTTGAAAAATATGACATGATTAAAAAGGATAACAAGAACTTGAAAAAGAAATTTGATTGCATGTTAAAAGAAAATGATTCTTTTAAAAATAAAGTTGCATGCATTGAAAAAGAAAATAAAATTTTGAAGAATGAAAATGTTTCCTTGCTTTCTAAATTGAATGATCTTTGTGAAGGAAACACTACCTTGAAAAATAAAATTGTTTTGGTGGAAAAACAAAAAGAAATTGCTTTGTATGAAAACACTTCTTTGAAAAGAAAAGTGGTTGAAAAAGAAAAAGTAAATATTTCTAAAAAGAAAAAGGTTGTTGATCATGCTCTTCATGCCACAACCATTGATAAAAATGAAGTTAAATTTTTGAAAATAGAATTGATTATTTAAGCTCAACTTTGAGCAAATGTGCTTTTAATCATTCTAGATTAGAGTCCTTGTTTTCAAAGAAACAAACTCCACATACTCATGCACATCACCCACAATATGCATATGCACACTTCGCACGCCATGACCACACTCATACACATATGCATCCTAGAGTGTACAAGTGTACACATTGTGGTCGCAAAGGCCATTTAGCAAGATTTTGTTATGATAGAATAAATTTTTCAAATTTTGCTAACAAAAATGTTTGGGTTCCTTACAATGCTAACCCTCAAGGACCCAAAAGAAAATGGGTACCAAAATCCCCACCTTGTGCTTTTGATGTAGGTGCGGGCTCTCACAAAACGTGCGAGAGTTGGTGCCTTGATGGTGGATGCACATGGACATGATGGACATACATTTGATGCACCGCTATCAAGGAAGTTTGGTGGGACAACCACCATGTTTTGGAGACTTGGAGCATAGTTCTTTGGTTTGGTAACTATCTCTAAAACTCTTAATTTATTTACATGCTTTTTCATATATGATATTTTTAGCATGTTCATTTGCTTTGTGCTTCATGTGGTAAATACATGATTAGATGTAGTATTTGTCAAAACTTGTGTATATACATGTACAAGTAGTGAGCAACATTAGATTCATATATGTTTGCACTTCATTGTTCATTTATACACACTATATGCACATGTATAGGTTAGTTTTGATGATTTCCTCATTTATATACGTTTTGCCTATTTTCATGTTTTGCTTCATGTATATGCAACTTTTATTCAAATCTAATAAATATACATGTATACCCGTGAGTCTCTTGCCTTCATGCAAATCATATTATAGACTCTTTTTATGTTTGGGATATGTATGCATATTATTAGTTTTAGATAAAAACATACATATACCTAGAAGTTTGTTTTAAGATGAAAAATGAATTTTCATGATTTTCATCTTTATATGAAAAATGAATTTTCATGATTTGTTTGATAAAATGATATTCATGTTTGTTTTGAGCTATATTGACTAATTTCATGAATATGCTACTCACATGATTATGGTACACTCACATTTAATTTGTTTTCTCATGACTATGTTTTCATGAGTCTTTATGAGCTATATAGATTTTGAGTGTCAACCTTTATGTATTTAGTATGTCTCATGATATACATATGATTTGGTTTCATGTTTTGAAGGATCTTTAACTAGTTTTTCAAAAATTACTTTAACTAGTTATTTATTCCTCAATGTGGTAGTGTTTTTCACTATAAAAATATTTTCAAACACCTATTTTTGAAAACCCCTACCAACCCCCAAATGGGCGGACGGATGGGCGACCATGCCTTGTATGCTCAAACTATATATCTTTTATCTTGTGCATGAAAAGGGTGGTAGTTAGGAGTTATATACTTGATTTACATCATATTTTCAATTGGTATCACACTTGATTCTTTTGTATATACTCATTTTTTTATATATGTATGCTTTCAATTTCAACTTATATCAACTTCTATTGATATTATCATTTTTTCATACATATATATGATTTGTTTGTGTTTGATTTAAAATTGGTTTGCATGTTTAAAGCACAAAGTTTGTTTATGCTAAGCTTGATTCAAATCTTTATTTTCAATTGGTATCTCAATTGATATTTTAATAAGCTTATGCATTATTTTTAAAATTGGTATTTTTATTGATATCAAAAATATGTAATAATCTTCAATTGGTATCAATATGATTTTATTTTTGGTTTAAAATTCAAAATTTGTAATGTTTATTTACAATTGGTATCTTAAAATTTGATTTACTAAGATATCTCAAAATTTGTTTCATTGAGAAAAATTCAAAATTTTGTTTTAATGAGAAAATTAAAAAAGTTTTGATGTGTTTTGCCTATATGCAAGGGGAGCTTAACATCTCTTCTACATATAAATTCATGTTGAGTGTATCTTATATTGAGGAGCTTGACAACTCTTCTTTATGTGGTACACGTGTGTAGGGGGAGGTTCACATCTCCTCTTATGCATTGCATATTATGCGTTATGTGAGTTAAGGCTTGTCATCCCTTCTTCATGTAATGCATATATATAGGGAAGTTAACTTAGCGTCTTCCTCTTCATGAATGTATATCGCATATATCTCTTTATTGGTTGATTTGTTTTCACCCTTTATTGATTTTTTGTTTTTGACAAAAAGGGAGAGAACATTGTTTTGTTTTTACTTTAACCCCTTTGTTGATGATTGACAAAAAGGGAGAGAAGTATTTTAGATATATATGCATGTTTTGGAAAAGAATTTCTTGTTTAAGCATATTGTTTTATTTTGCAAATAGGAGAAAAAGAATTTGATGAGTTTTTATGCTTGATTGGCATGTTTATCTCCTTATATTTGCATACTGTTTAGTTAGTTTATGTGCTTTATTGCCATATCTTATTTATTTATTATGATGCATGAGTTAAGGGGGAGCTTCTATAAAACTTTACTATAATCCTTGCATATATAACTCCATGAGTTTTGTCATCATCAAAAAGGGGGAGATTGTTGGCCCAAAGACCCATCACTCTAGTTTTGATGATGATCAACTCATGTAGTTATAAGTACTAATGATCTTGTGTTTAATTAGTCTCAAATTTATGATCAAGATCTTAGTTGGTGTTTAGTTTCAACAAAGGAATTAAAGTCAAGTTTTGGAGCTAGCACGGTTTGATTCAAGAGCTTATGCATCAAGACCACATCAAGTACTCAAGAGGAGTCTAGCTCTTTGGATCGAGTCAAGACGAGAAGAAGACTTCAAGTGAAGACCTTCAAGATCAAGACTTGAGTCTAGGTTTGTTTATTAAGATTTTGTTTAGATTAAAATGTAAAGGATAGAATAGCTGGCGGATTGCTCAAGTATACCATACACACACACACTCTTGATTTAGATGTGTTTTCATAAAAGAATTTTTATTTTGAAAAAAAATAAAAAAGAGTTTTCTTTTTGAAAAATACCGGTTTGGTTTTTGGTATTCAAAGTATATATGTTTTAACCATGTTTTAGATCTTAATGTCAAAAACATAGATATTTCATTATGTATGTATAGTGGATCATTTCCATACACTCTAAGCTTTAAAAGAGTTTAAAATTTCTTATTTTTGTATTTGGAGAAGTTTTGGAAAAATCTATTTTGGAAAAATACAGATTTTGTTTTTAGCCAAAATTTCTAAGTTACAACAATAGTTCAAATTATTTGTAACATGTCTTGATTTTACTCAAACATGTTTGATTATCAAAGTATAATACTGAAACTATTTTTGTAGATTTTTCGTAAATTTATGGGATTTTATTTTAAATAAAAAGTCAACCTTTTAAATCCCTATAACTGACATGTCCAGGCTTCTGCCGGTCGACCGGACCGGTCGATCGAGTTAGGAGTCGGTCGACCGACTCGGTCGACCGACGTGCACAGACGTGCACGCCAGTCTGGCTGGAGGGCCGATCGACCGAGCCGGTCGACCGTCCAGAGAGCTCTGCTCTATGGAAAGTCCCCGGTCGACCGGGCGGTCGACCGGACAGAGAGCCTGCTCTCTGTATCCAGGCCACGGTCGACCGGGCCGGTCGACCGAGGCTCCAACGGTCAGAAATCTGACCATTGGCGGTCGACCGGGCCGGTCGACGGACAGCCGTCAGGGCTGAAAAATTGCCCCAACGGCTAGTTTTTCTAGCCTATAAAGAGGGGGCTTTGTGGGACTATTTTGAACAAGATTTTGAAGTGGGTTTTGAGCCAGTTTTTTCAGCTCTATTAGGTGTTTATCTCCACTTGTTTAAGAGCCAAAATTGCCATATCAAAAGGAGAGATTTTCAAGAGTATATTGAAAAGTGATTTCTTTAGTTTTCCTCCACCATTTCAATCCTAGTTTTCTCACACAACACTTGAGCTATCCATTGCTATATCTACCTATAGGGATCTTTGTTGTGAGAGGATTTTAGGTGATCAAAGTGTTGTGATCACCAAAGTTCATCTTTGTATTTGAGGAGGAGGACTTGCGGGTTCGCGGTGTTTCGAGTTCGCGTGTGAACTCTTTGTTTGAGGTGCGGCCTCGGCGAGCTAGTGGGCTTGCGGTGTGTTTGTTCTTGCGGGAACAAGTGAAGGGACTAGGGAGTCCAAGGAGTACAAGTGTGAACTCGCCTTGTAGGTGTTGCGGCGCCGAGTGATCCGGTGGGATCGGTTTATAGTGGAAATCCTTCATAGTGTTGAAGGCGGGGACATAGAGCAAGTGTGCTCGAACCTCGATACAAATCTTCCGTGTTTGTGATTGCTCTCTCTCTCAATCTCTTACTTGTCTTTATATCTTGCATGCCTATATTGCTTTCATCTTTATATGCTTTATATATTTTGTGTGCTTAATTGTTATATGCTTGGAGATTGTTTGCTAACACTTGTATTCAACCAAGAGAACCAACGCGGCACCTCAACTCTTATTTAGAGGAATCTTGAGGAGTTAGTCTTGAGCTCTTCACGGGTAATCCGGCTATACTCTTGTGTTATACATGGTGTTTAGTTCAAGAAGTTTTAATTTGCATTAAATAAGTTTTAATTACGCATTAATTGACTATTAGATTAGCTAGTCACCTATTCACCCCCCCTCTAGGTGATTACATTCTCCCCATTCTCTTTACAACTAAAAAGAAAAAAAAGAAAAATACCAACTCCATTCTTTGTTACTTAACAAAAACACCGAAAAGCTTCTATCGCATTCCTCCACATGAACACGACCGTTAGCCCAAAGCTAGACGGTAATTCTTGTCACTTTCAATTTACGATCAGAACTGCTCTACACCCTTCAGTTTTTTGAAACCTATTCCTGGACACACAAACAGAGAAAAATTTGTTAGAAAGCAAATTGTACCATTCTCTCCTCGGCAACGACGTCAAAATGTGAGTTACAGAGAAAAGAGAGTAAAAGAGGGTTAAGGTTAAGAAGTTTTTTTATTTTCTCGCAATTAATCCTCTGTAGCAAGAGCTAAATAGGTTGACCTGTAGGGAGAGATAAGATGGAAGCATTTCGATACGATTTATCTATGTAGAGTTTGGAAAGAAAGATGATGGTTATAAAAGAGTTGAATTAATAAAAAGAGATATCATAGCCCACTAATTCTCTACCACCACTAAGTACTAGTCTATGAAGCATAAACATCATATTGTACCAAGAAAGCTTGATCCTAGAATGCTGCTTTAAATTCAAGCAAGATGAGTAAGATAGAAAGCAAACCCTAATTAAAATGCACTAGATAAAATTAAATATTAATTTATCAAAGTTTCTAACTATAGCATAAGAAAAATCGTTTTAGACTTAACATTAAGCTATCAAAGTATCTAATCATAAACAATGAATAACCATTAAATTGTGCAACCCTAAAACTAGTTTAACTTAATTCATCACTAATCTTTAAGGATCTTAACATAACCTTATGGTTTCAAATAGGCATAGAACTCAATCAATTCTTCTTATAGAACTAGACATAGTTGGTGAAGAGATTAGCAAACTATAAAGAGAATTAGTTACTCATATTTATGATTAAACTAGACATGGTGATTAAAGGATGCATAAAATAAAACAAATAAGAATTGAAGAATAAAAATTAAAAGAAGAAAAGAGATATGGAATGAAAATAGGAACCTTTATTGAATTGTCACCGGTTCAATACAAAAGCCTTTCTTCTCTTTACAACTCTTCTTCAAAGTAAAAACTCAAAAATAGAATGGAATTTCAGAAAGAAAAAGACCTAAAGAAAATCCTAAACTTAATCTTCTAACATGCCTCCCCTCTATTGCTTTGCCTCTCTATTTACAGGAGATTCTAATGGTAGAATCCCTATAGAACATACCCACCCAACCGCCACGCACCGCTTCAAGAAAGTCGCGTTTCTGCGACTTTTCAGGAGGAAACGCGACAATGTGGTGGAGTCATGGCACACATTTTGGGTTGTGACTTTATCTCATCTGTCCATGTGGAGATTGTAACACCCTGTACCTAAAATACGTCCCAGATACGTATCCCAATTTTTAGTCATATTTTCTTATTTTTCTAGTATCGATGTATGTTCGTATAGCGATACAGCTTCATTTGACCTTCTTAGTTGTCTAATTTGATCAATTTTAGTTTCAAATATTATTTATCAATATTTGAGATTTTTCATGATTTTTCAGAATTTTTTTGAATATTTTAATAAAAACCCCTAAAATCGGTGTCAATCGGTACGCCGATTGATTCTCAGAATTTTAAATTATAAATGGAGTCAAATTCCTAGAAACTACTTTCACATTATCTCTTAGAATAATATTTACTATCTTAATGTATTTTTTGGAATTTTTCTGAATTTATCAAAACTGGCCAGATTAGGAGTCAACCGGTATTGATGGTTGGTTTCAAGATTTTTAATTTGAAAATACAATAGAATTTCTTGAATCTGATTACACCATAATATTCAATATAATATTCTTTATTTTCGAGAATTTTTGGGGAGCTTTCTGAGATACTTGATTTTCGAGCTTTTCTGGTATTTTTCTAAAAACTTTCCACATCTGCGACCAAACCCGGGATTTCACCATTTCAGTTATTTTTCATTTCTATTCCAATTACTTTTTCTTTTTCCTTTTCCTTCCAACAACTTCCAAACACTCTTTTATTCTTCTAAACCTTTTGTAATCACCTAGAGGGGAGTGAATAGGTGACTAGCTAATCTAATGATGAATTAATGCGAAATTAAAACTATTTATGTAAACTAAAAACTATTAGCTAAACACACCAAGTATAACACAAGAGTGTAGCCAAATTTCTGGTGAAGGGCTCTGCACTATCTCCTCAAGATTCCTCTAGATAAGAGTTGAGGTGCCACTATGGCTCTCTTGGTTGAATACAAGTATGAGCAAACAATCCCAAGCATATATCAATTAAGCACAAATATATCAATCATATAAAAGAGAAACAATATAAGCATGTTGAAAAACACCTAGAGGGGGGGTGAATAGGTGTGATTGCTAATCTTAAAAATTTTAACTCTCTAAATGCGGAACCTAAAACAAGTGAGGCTCAACTTAGTACAATTCAACAAGTGTAGCCGAATTCCTCTTGCGAGGCTCTGGACTAAACTCCTCTTGATTCCCCTTGATATGGGTTGAGGCGCTATGTGAAGCTCTTGTTGGATGAGTACGGGATTAGCACACACAAGTAAGAAATAGATGATATGAAGAATGATGCAAACACAATGATATATGGCAAGAATTACAAGCAAGCAAATAGTAGCACAAGAGATTTAAACAATATCACAAGTATGCAATAGAAAGCAATAAGGAACTATTGAAAAGTAAAGCAAGAATTGGACGCAAAGGCAATCGCAAACAAAGTGATTTGTTTCGAGGTTCGAGCCACCGCTCTACTCCCCGCCTTCACCTCCGTGAAGGGTTTCCACTATCTACCGAGGACGCCTTTACAATTTGGTCTACCGAAGACCGAGCACCGAGCTCCACCGAGTACAAAGGACCTCTACCGAAGAGGTTGCTCCACAAGGAAGGGATTACAAGAACAAAGTGATCACAACAAGATCACTACACTTTTTCTCAAACTCTTTTACAAACACTCTCACTTCTATTACAACTTCACTATAGAATGAGTATAGGATTTTTTGGCTCTATGAAGTGTGGTGAGAAAAACTTCAGTTGTAGAGTGATATTAGTAATCAAACACAACTGAAAAACAAGCTCAAAAAGAATTGGAATGAAAGCTTTAAACTCTTTTCTTTTCTCTTTTGAAAACAACACAAACTTGAGGATTTTTCTTAATAATATGCAAGAGAGACTTCTCCTCTATTTATAGGGTTAGAAAATAGGTTAAAAACAATTTCTTTACACCTAATTTGACCTGCAAAAGCTCCCCAACAACTCTCCAAAAATCTGTTAAAGCTGAAAACAAAAACAGTTTTTCAGAATAGCCCAAAGAGGAAAGAGCCGTTAGGCTACAGCAGGCTTGGCGGTCGACCGGTCCGGTCGACCGCCAGCCCAGCTGCAAAGAGCCGTTGGCTCTCGGTCGACCGGTCCGGTCGACCGTCCCAAAAGAGGAAACACAGTTTCCTTCTTCCGGTCGCTGTCCGGTCGACCGAAAAAACCTGTGAGCAATTTGCACACCGTCGGTCGACCGGTCCGGTCGACCGACAGACATGCACAAACAGTGCATGTCCAGACACATCGCCGGTCGACCGGGCCGGTCGGCCGGAGTTGCCTGAAACAGAAAACTGGGCTGGTTTTGAGTTAGAAAAATTTTGAGAAATATTTTAAAAATACATATAGCTAAGTATTATGCAAAAAATAGTTTATACACATGTTTTATACAAGATTTTCAAGATATAAAGTTTTTGGTACATGTATATATAAACTAAGGCATAAAACTTAGAAATAACCATTTTCAAAACATAGGAAATATATGAAACAAGTGTGTGTGCAAATCCTAGAGCCAAATTTCATATACTCAAACTTTAACATTCTATTTCTTACAATGTTTCTAAGGACTTCAAGATCTTCAATAAGCTTCTTCATATAATCTTCAACACTTGTTCCTTGAGCCCAATTGGAGTTGACTTGAGTCCAAATCCTTGTATTTGTGAGAGAAGACTTCTAGAATGAATAGAAATCTGAAACACACTTAAACAACAAATGTTATTAGTACAAATAATTAATATGTTTTGTAATCATCAAAATACACTAATCATGGGTGATTGTAACCTTGGGCCAACAATCTCCCCCTTTTTGATGATGACAAAACATATAAGTTATTTAAACAATTAAAGGAAGAAGAGCTTGGAAAGCTCCCCCTCAAACAATGCTATGTAAAAAATAACTATTAGTGAGATACATGAAGCATTTGTCAAAAAACTTAAACACCAATTGAAATCAAACTTAATCTTATATACCAATTATATACCAATTAAACTTATACTTTTTCTCTTTAAACTTATAGTAAATAAACTAAACTCAAACTATAAGCAAGCTTAACTTAAACACTTAAAACTTATATATTTTTTCTCCATGAAATGAAACTCAAATAGTATCAAACTTAAACTTTTAAATCAACTTTTAAAAATTAAGCTTATATATTTTTCTCCCCCTTTTTGTCATACATCAAAAAAGGGTTAAAATCAAAACAAAACACCAAAATAGAAATATGTTTAAGAATCTATCATGCAAACATTCAACTCACCACAAATAAAAGAAAATCTAGCATAATCTAGAGGTTTAGTAAAAATATCGGTAAGTTGAAAATCGGTAGAAACATAATCAATTTCAATATCACCTTTCTCATAATGATCTCTAAGAAAGTAATACCTAATGTCAATGTGTTTGGTTTTACTATGTTGATTTGCATTCTTTGTCATGTGAATAGTACTAGTATTATCACAAAATATTTTAACATGATCAAAGTGTAAATCATAGTCAAGGAGAGTATGTTTCATCCAAAGAACTTGTGCACAACAAGCTCCGGCTGCAACATACTCCGCCTCGGCGGTTGAAAGGGCTACCGAATTTTGCTTTTTGGAAGACCAAGATACAAGACAATTACCCAAGAATTGACATGTTCCACTTGTGCTCTTCCTATCTACCCTACAACCCGCATAGTCGGCATCCGAAAAACTCTTCATTTCAAATAATACGGTTTTAGGATACCACAAACCCATTTCAATAGTGCCCTTAAGGTATCTAATTATGCGTTTAACCGCAATTATGTGAGATTCTTTAGGACAAGATTGAAAACGTGCACAAAGACAAACGAAAAACATAATATCCGGCCTACTAGCCGTCAAATACAATAAACTACCTATCATGCTTCTATAAAGTTTAATGTCTACACTTTTACCTTGTTCATCCTTGTCAAGCTTTGTAGTTGTTGCCATGGGAGTTTTGCTTACTTTAGATTCTTCAAGCCCAAACCTTTTGATTAGTTCCTTTGTGTACTTGGCTTGATTGATGAAGATCCCATCCTTCTTTTGCTTGATTTGGAGCCCAAGGAAATAGTTGAGCTCCCCCATCATAGACATTTCGAATTCATCCTTCATGCATGATTCAAAAGCTTTGCAAAGAGATTCATTAGTAGAACCAAAAATAATATCATCCATATAAATTTGCACAATAAGAATATCCTTTTCTACATGTTTTGTAAACAAAGTTGTGTCAATTTTACCTTTCTTAAAACCATTTGAAATCAAAAATGAAGAAAGTCTTTCATACCAAGCCCTAGGGGCTTGTTTTAAACCATAAAGAGCTTTATCTAATTTAAAAACAAAATCCGAATGTGTAGGATCAACAAACCCGGGGGGTTGTTCAACATACACCTCCTCTTCAATAAATCCATTTAGAAAAGCACTTTTAACATCCATTTGAAATAATTTGAAATCTTTATATGAGGCAAATGCTAGTGTCATCCGTATGGCTTCAAGCCGTGCTACGGGTGCAAAGGTTTCTTCAAAATCGATCCCTTCTATTTGAGTGTAACCTTGGGCAACTAACCTAGCCTTGTTTCTAACTACATTACCCGATTCATCCAACTTGTTCTTAAAGATCCACTTAGTACAAATTGTTGGTCTATCGTGGGGCCTAGGAACAAGGTGCCAAACT
The DNA here is from genome assembly GCA_038442645.1 of Agave tequilana. Lineage (NCBI taxonomy): Eukaryota > Viridiplantae > Streptophyta > Magnoliopsida > Asparagales > Asparagaceae > Agave > Agave tequilana. The sequence continues at coordinate 196,889 of JAVJIF010003423.1, read as the reverse complement.
TGGTTGCGCTCAAATTGATTGAGCTCCTCTTGCATGGCTAGCAACCAATATGAATCGGCCTCGGCTTCGAGGACATTTTTGGGTTCAATATGAGAAATGAATGCATAGTTACCACAATAGTCATGAAGTCTAGAGCGAGTAGTTACCCCTTTTGATACTTCACCTATGACGAGGTCCTTGGGATGATGTGGGTTGTATCTCCAATCCTTTGGTAGTGGTTGAGTAGGCTCCACCTCATGTGTTTGATTTTCATTTCCTTGTGCCTCTTCCACCTTAGTTTCGCTTCCTTCATCATCCTTTGGTTTGTCTCCCATAGTAGAAGCATCTTCCAAGGTCACTTTCTCCAAACCTTCATCCAATGCATCTATTTCTACAACATTCTTAACAAACTTGTTAGATTCCTCAAACTTAACATGAATAGACTCTTCAATAGTCAATGATGATCTAATGAAAACTCTATAAGCCTTACTAGTGTTTGAGTAACCTACAAAAATAGCCTCATAAGATCTAGCATCAAACTTTTCTAAATTATCTTTTGTATTTAAAACAAAACATTTGCATCCAAAAACTTTGAAATAAGAAACATTTGGTTTTCTAGAAAAGTACATTTCAAAAGAAGTTTTAGTAGTATTTTTACATAAGAAAACACGATTTGATATATAGCATGATGTATTTACGGCCTCGGCCCACAAATAATGTGGTAGACCATATTCACTTAGCATTGTCCTAGCCATCTCTTGTAATGTTTTATTTTTCCGTTCAACTACTCCATTTTGTTGTGGAGTTCTAGGACAAGATAGTTCATGCTTTATTCCATGTTCATCACAAAAAGTGGTAAAGGGTTGGTTAATGAATTCACCTCCTCTATCACTTCTTATTCTCAAAATCGAAACATCTTTTTCTTTTTCAACTCTTTTCTTAAAAGTTTGGAAATACGAAAATGCTTGGTTTTTGTGTTCAAGAAAGAAAACCCAAGTAAACCTTGAAAAGTCATCAACCAAAACATAAGCAAATCTATTCCCACTTAGACTTTTGGTTTGTGTAGGGCCAAAAAAGATCCATATGGATTAACTCCAAAGGACGTGATGTCATGATATCCTTAATTGACTTGAAAGAAGACTTAGTTTGTTTCCCAAATTGACATGCGTCACAAACTCGGTCCTTTTCAAAATTCAAGCAAGGAATACCTTTCACCATTTCCTTTGTGTTTAACCTAGAAATGTGATCAAAAGAAATATGGCCTAATCTCCTATGCCACAACCAAGAGTCATCATCGAGGGCTTTCAAACAAGTAATATTACAAGACATATTTAACATATCAATCATATAAACATTATTTTCACGAAAACCGGAAAATACACAAACATTAGAAGTTCTATCAATTACTTTACAAGCAATATTATCAAAAACAACATCAAAACCTTTATCACAAAGTTGACTAACACTCAAGAGATTATGCTTGAGGCCTTCAACTAAAACTACATTTTCAATTAAAGGAGAGGTGCCAAGTTTTACATTACCAATACCGATGATTTTACCCTTGGCGTCATCTCCGAAGTTGACGGTGCCACCTTCATGATATCTTGATAGGGTTGCAAAGTTGTTGATGTCCCAAGTCATGTCTCTTGAGCAACCGCCATCAAGATACCACAATCCTCTACGTCGTTGGGATTTGGAAAGTACCTACATCATTTAACATAATTGTTGATTTTGGTACCCAAACTTTCTTGGGTCCTTTAAAGTTAGTGCCTCGAACCCAAACATTATGACGTGATACGTTTAATCTATCATAGCAAAAATTGGCTAAGTGCCCTTTCCGTCCACAATGTGAACATGAGAACACTCTACCATACATGAATGCATGATGTGTATGTGTAGTGTGAGCATGTTTTGGGGTTTTGCCATGTTGTTTAGGTTGTGTAGCATGAACATGAACATGAGCATGAGCATTTTTCTTTGGGGCTTGTTTCTTAGGAAACATAACCTCAATTTTCTTCTTGTTAAACTCACAATTTTTCAAAACAATACTTAATGAGTCTAATCTTTCCTTAAGTATAGAAACTTCATTAGAATCAATTAGTGGGGCCTTACCTTTGCAAGAAATCTTATATTTTTCAAAATCATTTTTAGTAGTGGCCAAGGTGGAAACCAAATCATCCTTTTCTTTTGTAAGAGTAAAAACTTGATGACTTAAAGATTCATTTTCCTTTTTCATTTTTAAATACTTTTTCTTTAAGAAATCATAATTTTGTGACAACTCAACAAAAGCCTCTTCTAATTCATCCATAGAAAGCTCATTATCATAGGAAGGGGAAGAGGTTACCTTGCTTGTGCCTTCATTAGCCATGAAGCACATGTTGGCGGTGTCTATTTCTTCCTCGGATTCGGTCTCCGAATCCCAAGTTGCCTTCATAGCCTTCTTCTTGTAAGGCTTCTTTGAAGTGGAGGGCTTAGCTTTGTCCGGACACTCCGCAACAATGTGTCCGGGCTTTTGGCAATTGAAACAAGTGATCCTTCTTTCTTCTTTGCCTCCTTGCCATCTTCTTCTACCTTGGTACTTCGCCTTGTTGTACATCCTCCGGACATTCTTAACAAGGAGTGAGAGCTCCTCATCATCTTCTTCTTCATCATCCTCATCGGAGTGTGTAGCTTGACTCTTGAAGGCGATAGTCTTCTTTTTGGAAGGAGCCATATCCTCCCTTGCTTTCCTTTCCATCTCATGGGTTTTGAGGTTCCCAATGAGACCTATAAGCTCCATCTCTTCATTGTCGTTGAGTTCCTTCAAGGTTGTTGCTTTAACTTCCCATGAAGGAGGAAGAGCTCGGATGATCTTCCTTACTCTTTGATCATTGTTGATATCTTCACCTAAAGAAGAGAGTCCATTAGTAATCTTGGTAAATCTTGTAACCATATCATCTATGGTTTCATTTTCTTGCATGCTAAATGTTTCATATTGAGACCGAAGAAGGTCAATCTTAGCCTTCTTTACTTGTGAGGTCCCCTCATGTGTGACTATCAAGTGTGACCAAATCTCATATGCGGATTTGCAATGGATAACCCTAGAAATGTCATCATCATTAAGGGCTTGTAGAAGTGCATAGCTTTGGCATTGGCATCGAATTCCTTAGTCTCTATTTCGGACCAAGTGGATTCATCACCGGGGGGTACACTAAAGGACTTAGTCACGGCTTTTGCAACTCGGCTACCGAGAGATTGCAAAAACACGGTCATCTTAACTTTCCATATGGGAAAGTTAAGTCCATCAAACTTAGGAGGGGTCTTAATTCCATCGGCCATTTTTACTATATGAATATGAATGAAATGATTAGCAAATTAGGATCTTCTCTAAGGTTGTTAAACCAAATCCTAGAGTCCAAGCTCTGATACCAATTGAAAAACACCTAGAGGGGGGGTGAATAGGTGTGATTGCTAATCTTAAAAATTTTAACTCTCTAAATGCGGAACCTAAAACAAGTGAGGCTCAACTTAGTACAATTCAACAAGTGTAGCCGAATTCCTCTTGCGAGGCTCTGGACTAAACTCCTCTTGATTCCCCTTGATATGGGTTGAGGCGCTATGTGAAGCTCTTGTTGGATGAGTACGGGATTGGCACACACAAGTAAGAAATGGATGATATGAAGAATGATGCAAACACAATGATATATGGCAAGAATTACAAGCAAGCAAATAGTAGCACAAGAGATTTAAACAATATCACAAGTATGCAATAGAAAGCAATAAGGAACTATTGAAAAGTAAAGCAAGAATTGGACGCAAAGGCAATCGCAAACAAAGTGATTTGTTTCGAGGTTCGAGCCACCGCTCTACTCCCCGCCTTCACCTCCGTGAAGGGTTTCCACTATCCACCGAGGACGCCTTTACAATTTGGTCTACCGAAGACCGAGCACCGAGCTCCACCGAGTACAAAGGACCTCTACCGAAGAGGTTGCTCCACAAGGAAGGGATTACAAGAACAAAGTGATCACAACAAGATCACTACACTTTTTCTCAAACTCTTTTACAAACACTCTCACTTCTATTACAACTTCACTATAGAATGAGTATAGGATTTTTGGCTCTATGAAGTGTGGTGAGAAAAACTTCAGTTGTAGAGTGATATTAGTAATCAAACACAACTGAAAAACAAGCTCAAAAAGAATTGGAATGAAAGCTTTAAACTCTTTTCTTTTCTCTTTTGAAAACAACACAAACTTGAGGATTTTTCTTAGTAATATGCAAGAGAGACTTCTCCTCTATTTATAGGGTTAGAAATAGGTTAAAAACAATTTCTTTACACCTAATTTGACCTGCAAAAGCTCCCTAACAACTCTCCAAAAATCTGTTAAAGCTGAAAACAAAAACAGTTTTTCAGAATAGCCCAAAGAGGAAAGAGCCGTTAGGCTACAGCAGGCTTGGCGGTCGACCGGTCCGGTCGACCGCCAGCCCAGCTGCAAAGCCGTTGGCTCTCGGTCGACCGGTCCGGTCGACCGTCCCAAAAGAGGAAACACAGTTTCCTTCTTCCGGTCGACCGGTCCGGTCGACCGAAAAAACCTGTGAGCAATTTGCTCTCCGTCGGTCGACCGGTCCGGTCGACCGACAGACATGCACAAACAGTGCATGTCCAGACACATCGCCGGTCGACCGGGCCGGTCGGCCGGAGTTGCCTGAAACAGAAAACTGGGCTGGTTTTGAGTTAGAAAAATTTTGAGAAATATTTTAAAAATACATATAGCTAAGTATTATGCAAAAAATAGTTTATACACATGTTTTATACAAGATTTTCAAGATATAAAGCTTTTGGTACATGTATATATAAACTAAGGCATAAAACTTAGAAATAACCATTTTCAAAACATAGGAAATATATGAAACAAGTGTGTGTGCAAATCCTAGAGCCAAATTTCATATACTCAAACTTTAACATTCTATTTCTTACAATGTTTCTAAGGACTTCAAGATCTTCAATAGGCTTCTTCATATAATCTTCAACACTTGTTCCTTGAGCCCAATTGGAGTTGACTTGAGTCCAAATCCTTGTATTTGTGAGAGAAGACTTCTAGAATGAATAGAAATCTGAAACACACTTAAACAACAAATGTTATTAGTACAAATAACTAATATGTTTTGTAATCATCAAAATACACTAATCATGGGTGATTGTAACCTTGGGCCAACACATGTAAGATATAAACACAAGTGAGAGAGAGAGCAATCACAAACACGGGAGATTTGTTTCGAGGTTCGAGCACCCTTACTCTACGTCCCCACCTTCAACACTATAAAGGATTTCCACTATAAACGATCCCACCCGATCACTCGGTGCCGCAACACCTACAACGAGTTCACACTAGAAGTCCTTGGACTCACTAGTCCCTCTCTTGTTCCCGCAATAACAACACACGAAAACACACTAGCTTGTCGAGGTCGCACCTCTTCACCGAGCTCCTATAAGAACTCAAAACAACACGAACCCGCAAGTTCGCCTTCTCAAATATAAGATGAAACACTTTGGTGATTTCAACACTTTGATCACCTAAAACTCTCTCACAACAAAGATCTCTATAGGATTGGTGTAGCAAAGGATTGCTCAAGTATGTGTGAGAAAACAAGATAGAATGGTGGAGGAAAAGCTCAAGAAATCTCTTTTTCAAAACACTCATGAAAACCTCTCCTTTTGATATGGAAGTATTTGCTCTAAAATAAGTGGAGATAAACACTTAGAAAGGTAGGAAAAACTAGCTTGAAAATTCACTTCCAATCTTATTGAAAACCGCCCAAAACAGTCCCAATTTATAGGCCTAAAAATATAGCCGTTGGGGTCCAACTCAGCAGAAAACTCTGCTGTTGGTCGACCGCCCGGTCACTGCCAACGGTCGGATTTCTGACCGTTGGGAAGAGCGGTCGACCGAAAACTGGGCTATGACCTAGCGGTCGACCGCCCGGTCGACTGGGGTATTTATAGAGAGCAGAGCTCTCTGGCGGTCGACCGTGCTGTCGATCGGCCCTTGGCTGTGCACGTTTGTGTACATCGGTCGACCGGCCGGTTGACCGCCAGACAGCCTGGTCAGCAATTGTAAAGGGTTTAAAACTTAGTCTTTTTACCTTTAATAAAATCCCATAAATTCTACAAAAATAAGTTCATGAATATACTTTGATATACAAACATGTTTGATTAAAAATCAAAACACATTACAAAGATTTTGAACTATTTTTGTAATATAGACATTTTGGCTTAAACAAAAATCTATATTTTTAAAATCGATTTTTTCAAAACTTCTCCAGATACAAAAACAAGATATTTTAAACATTTTGAAGCTTAGTGTGTATGGATATGATCCACTACACATATATGATGAAATATCTACGTTTTTGACAATAAGCTCTAAATAAGTTTTGATAAAACACATGTATATTTTGAAGCTTAAAAATCAAACCGGTATTTTTTATAACAAAAACTCTTTTATGAAAACACATATAAATTTTGTGTGTGAGTGTATATGAACTTGAGCAATCCACCAACTAATCTATCATTTACATTTTATCTAAAAATAAAATCTTGACACTTACAAAATCCGACACAAGTCTTCTTGAAAATCTTCTTCTCCTTCTTGACTTGGTCCAAATCTTGATCCAATGAGTTAAACTCCTCTTTGAGTACTTGATGTGATCTTAATGCACGAGCTCTTGAATCAACACGTACTAGCTCTAAAACTTGACTTCGAATTCTTTGTTGAAGCTATACACTTCCTGAGATCTTGATCAAATATCTTAGACTAAATAAACACAAGATCATTAGTATTATAACTACATGAGTTAATCATCATCAAAACTAGAGTGATGAGATTTCGGGCCAACAATCTCCCCCTTTTTGATGATGACAAAACTCATGGAGTTATATATGCATGGATTAAAGTTAAGCTTCATAGAAGCTCCCCCTTAACTCATGCATAACAATAAATAAATAGATATTCAATGAAGTGGATAAACTAAACAAACATATATATGCATAAACAAGGAGATAAACATGCATAAATCAAAAAATTCTTCTCCCCAAAAACCTTCTCCCCCTTTTTGTATAAAACAAGACAAGATAATCCTTCTCGCCTTTTTTTGTATAAAACAAGAAAATGAAATAAACATGCAAATATAAATCATCAAATATTTCTCCCCCTTTTTGTCATTTCATCAACAAAGGCGCGAAAACAAAGCAAACAATAAAGATAGATATGTGATATACATTCATGAAGAGAGAGACGTGAAGTTAGCTCCCCATGCATACATGTATTACATGAAGAAGGGATGACAAGACTCTAACTCACATAAAACATAATATACAATGCATAAGAGGAGATGTCAAGCTCCCCCTACACATGTGTACCATATAAATAAGAGATGCCAAGCTCCTTAATATAAGATATACTGAACATGAATCTATATATAGAAAAGATGTTAAGCTCCCTTTGCATATAGACAATTCATATCAAAAATTTTAAATCATTTTTAAAACAAATTTTGTTTTGAATTTTCTTAAGTCAACAAAACAAATTTTGAGATACCACTGAAAGTAAAACATTTTGTATTTTTGATACCAATTGAAATATATTGTAAATTTTGATACCAAAAAAAATGTTAATTGAAATACCAATTGAAACTAATGCATAAACTTATAAAGATACCAATTTATTTTTAATTTTAAGTCAAGCTTAGCATAAACATAATTTGTGCTTTAAACATGTAATGGATATTGTAAATCAAGCACAATCAAAACATATATATATATATGTATGAAAAAGAAAATACGAATTGAATTTGATATTATTTGAGATTTTGAAACATACATATATAGAAAACAAATATGAGTATACAAAAAAAGTAAAATTCCATGAAGAACATGAGTATACCTCATACCTATCCACCCTATTCATGCACATGTTAAAAAGATTTTCAATTTTGAGCAACAAGGTATGGTCGCCCATCCAACCGCTAAGGGTAGAAGTTTTCAAAAAATATGATTTAAAAATAGTTATAAATTTGAAAATACTACCAAATGAAGAATAAATAACTAGTTAAAGTAATTTTTAAAAAACTAGTTAAAGATCCTTCAAACATAAAGCCAAATCATATATATCTCATAAAACATTGTTAAGTACACAAAGATTGTTACTTAAGATCGATAAAGCTCAAAAATGTGCTCATAAAACAAGTATATGAGTAAACAAAAAGTAATATGAGTGCACAAGAATCATGTAAATAGCATTTTCATGAAAATGATCAATAAGGCTCAAAATAAACATGAATTTATTTTTATCAAACAAATATGAAAATCATAAAAATCAACCATCAAGGTATATGTATGTTCTATCAAAACTAACAATATACATACATATCCTAAATACAAACGAGTTCATAATGTAATTTGTATGAAGGCAAGTGACTCAAAGGTATATATATTTATTAGTTTTAGACAAGAATTAACATATACATGAAGCAAAACATGCACAAAAATAGGGAAAACAAGTGTAAATGAAGGAATCATTAAAACTAGGTTATACATGTACATGTAATGAGTACAGAAGATCAATGAGGTACAAACAAATAAGAATCAATTATTGCTCACTACTTGTACAAGTATATACACAAGTTCTAATGAAAAGTTCATCTAAACAAGTATTCACCACAGGAAGCGCAAAACCAAAACATGCTAAAAACATTCATATCAAAGCATGTAAACTAAATGGGAGTTTAGAGATAGTTACCAAACTATATGAACTATTCTCTAAGTCTCCAAACCATGGTGGTCCTCCCACCAAACATCTTTGATAGTGGTGCATCAATTGTAGTGTCCATCAAGCTCATGCATCCACGACCAAGGCACCAACCCTCTCACGTCATGTGAGAGCCCACACCTATACCAAATACAAGAGGTGAAGATTTGGTACCCATTTTCTTTTAGGCCCATGAGGGTTAGCATTATTCAGAACCCAAACATTTTTATTAGCAAAATTTATAGAATTTACCTTATCATAACAAAACTTTACTAAATGGCCTTTGCGGCCGCAATGTGTACATTTGTACACTCTAGAATGCATATGAGATGAGTGTGATCATGATGTGCAAAGTGTGCATATGTATGCCGTGGGTGATGTGCATGAACATGTGGAGCTTGTTTCTTTTGAAACAAGGTTTCCAATCTATTATAATTAAATGCACAATTGCTCAAGGTTGAGCTTAAATAATTTATTCCATTTTTTAAAAATTGAACCTCATTTTTATCAATGGTAGCATGAAGAGCATGGCAAGTATGAGAATCAACAATCCATTTCTTTTTAGAAATATATTCTTTTCCTTTTAAAACAATTTTTCTTTTCAAAGAGTTGTTTTCTTCTAAAACAATTTCTTTTTCTTTATCCACCAAATTAATTTTATTTTTCAAAGAATTATTTCCTTCACAAATATCATTTAATTTAGAAAACAAGGAAATATCCTCCTTTTTCAAAGATTCATTTTCTTTAGAAATGTTTTCCAATTTATTTTGAAAAGAATCTTTTTCTTTTGAAATGGACTCACATTTATTTTTCAATCTTTTATGGTCCTTTTTAAGCAAATCATATTTTTCAAGAAGTTGTTGATAAAATGAAGCAAGCTCATCATAGACATGTCAACATCCTCATCAAGCTAGGATTCAGAATTTACCTCAAGGGGGTTATCCCCTTGGACCATGTAGCACAAGTTGGAAGAATCACTTCCATCATCCGAGCCGCTCCTCGCATAGTATTGCTTTTGTTCAACAAGGGAGACTAAAGTGTTTCATACTATAAAAACCTAATCAAAGTTAGAAACCCTAAATAAATAATCATCATTTAGGGTTGACTTTAAAGCATGGATGGCTTTTGAGTTAGCCTCTAAATGTTTGCCATTTAAATAATATGAATCTTTAATTGTGGCAAGGTAAACATGAATACCTAGGGCTTTGAGGTATATAGACATCTTAATTTTTCAAGTTTAGATGTTAAGAATATCAAACATGGGAGATGACATGAAATCCATGTGTCTGTGTACAAATATTGTGATTAGCTAAAAATGAGGATCTTTAACTCTAGGTTGTTAGACCCAAATCAAGAGTACCAAGCTCTGATACCACTTGTAATCACCTAGATGGGGTGAATAGGTGACTAGTTAATCTAATAATAAATTAATGCAGAATTAAAACTATTTATGTAAACTAAAAACTATTAAGCTAAACACACCAAGTATGATACAAGAGTGTAGTTGAATTCTCGGTGAAGGGCTTTGGACTATCTTCTCAAGATTCCTCTAGATAAGAGTTGAGGTGCGCTATGGCTCTCTTGGTTGAATATAAGTGTGAGCAAACAATCCCAAGCATATATTAATTAAGCACAAACATATCAAGCATATAAAAGAGATAAACAATATAAGAATGCAAGATATAAACACAAGTGAGAGATAGAGAGAGCAATCGCTAACACGGGAGATTTATTTCGAGGTTCGAGCACCCTTGTTCTACATCCCCGCCTTCAACACTATGAAGAATTTTCATTATAAACGATCCCACCAGATCACTCGGTGCCACAGCACCTACAACGAGTTCACACTAGAACTCCTTGGACTCATTAGTCCCTCTCTTGTTCCCGCAAGAATAACACACGCAAGTACACTAGCTTGCCGAGGCCGCACCTCTACATCGAGCTCCCACAAGAACTCGAAACAACACGAAACCGCAAGTTCGCCTCCTCAAATACAAGATGAAATACTTTGGTGATCTCAACACTTTGATCACTAAAACTCTCTTACAACAAAGATCCCTATAGGATTGATATAGCAATGGATAGCTCAAGTATGTGTGAGAAAACAAGATAGAATGGTGAAGGAAAAACTCAAGAAATCTCTTTTCAAAACACTCTTGAAAAGCTCTTCTTTTGATATGGAAGTATTTGCTCTAAAACAAGTGGGGATAAACACTTAGAAAGGTAGGAAAAACTAGCTTGAAAACCCACTTCCAATCTTATTGAAAACATCCCAAAATATCCCCAATTTATAAGCCTAAAAAATATAGCCGTTGGAGTCCAACTCAGTAAAAATTCTGCTATCGATCGACCGCCCGATCGACCGCCAACGGTCAGATTTCTGACCGTTGGGAAAAGCAGTCGACCGGTCGGTCGATCGAAAACTAGGCTATGACCTAGCGGTCGACGGGGCCATTTACAGAGAGCAGAAGCTCTCTGGCGGTCGACGTTGCGGTCGACCGGCCCTTGGCTGTGCACGTTTATGCACATCGGTTGACCGCCCGGCCGACCGACTTCTGGCTCGGTCGATCGGCCGGTCGACCGCCAGACTGCCTGGTCAGCAATTGTAAAGGGTTTAAAACTTGGTCTTTTTACCTTCAATAAAATCTCATAAATTCTAAAAAAATAAGTTCATTAATATACTTTGATATACAAATATGTTTGATTAAAAATCAAAACACATTACAAACATTTGAACTATTTTTATAATATAGAAATTTTGGCTTAAACAAAAATCTGAATTTTTCAAAATTGATTTTTTCAAAACTTCTCCAGATACAAAAACAAGATATTTTAAACACTTTGAAGCTTAGTGTGTATGGATATGATCCACTACACATATATGATGAAATATCTACGTTTTTGACAATAAGTTCTAAAATAGGTATTGATAAAACACATGTATATTTTGAAGCTTAAAAATCAAACCGGTATTTTCTATAACAAAACTCTTTTATGAAAATACATATAAATTTTGTGTGTGAGTGTATATGAACTTGAGCAATCCACCAACTAATCTATCCTTTACATTTTATCCAAAATAAAATCTTGACACTTACAAAACCCGACACAAGTCTTCTTAAAATCTTCTCTTGAAAATCTTCTTTTCCTTCTTGACTTGGTCCAAACCATGATCCAATGAGTTAGACTCCTCTTTGAGTACTTAATGTGATCTTGATGCATGAGCTCTTGAATCAAGACGTGCTAGCTCTAAAACTTGACTTGAATCCTTTGTTGAAGCTTAACACCTACTAAGATCTTGATCAAATATCTGAGACTAAAAAAACACAAGATTATTAGTATTATAACTACACGAGTTAATCATCATCAAAACGAGTGATGGGGCTTCGGGCCAACACCTTTCAACTTTCTTCCTTCAAAATCCTTCCTCTAAAATATCCTAACCCATCCTTATCTCCGCCACATGAAAAATCCGGCCGAAGCCACCTTACCCCTCTCCATTTTATAGAAAAAACCTAACTTCTTTCCCTTCTCCTTCCTTTTATACTCCAAATCCAAAAACAACTCCATCCTTCCCCTTTCCTTTTTATTTCTCCATCAAAATCCTACAACCACCAACTCCTTCAACCCCACAGTAACTACAATCCCTACAACACATCTCCATCATCTTCTCCCTCCTCCTTCTCCATTTATTCCACCACAAACTCCAAAACTCAACCAAAATTTCACCATCTTCTTTTCCTTCTCCAAAACAACCATCACCAATAAATCCTTCCACCAAACCACCTCCACTCCATTTCCACCTGGGCCGGCCATGACCCTAAGCCTAGAGCCGGCCCCCCTACTCCGATAACGTCTCCGACGACTATTCTGGTGACTATTCCGACAATTAATTCACCATCTTCAACTGCATCATCTCCACCACTACATACAACTCCATCATTATTGCCACCTCTTCTATTCCTCTCCATCACCACCATATTCACTCTCACCATCACAATACCAACTCAATCATTCTTATTTCAACCTCCAACATCACCATCATCATCATATCCTTCAACTTTCTTTTCATTTCTCCTTCAAAATCCAACTTCTCCATTACCACCAACTACAAACACCATCACACCCTCTTCCACTCTCCCTCAACTCTCTCCCCTAGGTCGGCCACCCCCCTTAACCTCCCTAGGTGGTGGTGCACCTCCCTAGGGCCGACGACAACCAAGAGGCCAAGCACTTCTCCTTCTCTCGCTTAGTGTATTTCCCAGAATGCACGACATCTTCCTTGAAAATTGTATTTAAGGCGTGTGATTTTCCTCGCATTATTGAGCTTGTATTGGATTTGGTATTGTGTTGCAATTTGTATCAGTCTGGTGTGACTGTACGGGTGTGGGTGTGTTATATTTAGTGGATATGTCATGACTTATATTGGACTGATGTACTGTAATGCTTGTAATAGTGTAGATGACATCATACTTATGCATGTGTGGTACTAACAGTGCAGGTACCCTTGTACCGACTCTAAGTTTCTGCCCACTCTCGAGCTAGCTACCCAATAGGTTTAGGCCTTGCACCCTTATGGGTTTCTTAGTTGCTACCGAGAGTGCGCTTAGACCCTGGGCCTACTCTAGCCTTCGGGCTCTCGCCCACTTTCTTGAAAGAGGAGTGCGCATAGACCACCAGGTCTTTTATGCTCTGCCTGATAGGCGTGCTTAGCATTCAGCGCTTTATCACACGATGGGAGGCTCTTTTCCTTTTCTCTTCCGCAGCGGCCTTCCTTTTGCCATGTCATCGACTGTACCTGATTGGTCGCTAATGTTGCATATTTAATATCATATTTCCATACTTATTTTAGAATAAAAGCCTGTATTGTCCTAATTAATTGCTTAATTTATTTGCAGGCCCATTCTTTAAGGAGATGAAGAGAAATGAGCCCAAAGCCCACCAAAATTCTGAATTAAATCAGAATTAATTCACACTCAGTAAATCAGGGCAAAATCAAGAAGTTGAAAACTGGTTGAGAAGAATCCTCTCAGAATCGATCGGTTGAAGCAAAGATCAAGCAAGTTTGATTCAGATTCTGACTGGATACATTTTAGTATTCGAATCATAACTTTTGCTACAGAATCTCAATTCTGATTATTCAAGATGATCCAGAAAACAGACTGACAGAGCTACAACTCTTATGTTGATCATTATTTCTAATTCTGTCAGTTGTTAAGTGATATTCAGCAATCAACACGCCAACAAACTGCAGATCAGAACTGAATATCCACCTCTACCCTCTCCATTTCTCCTAAAAATACCTGCACTCAAAGGCAAAAGGAGGCCAATGCAGATTAAGATTTTAGACTAGTTTTTCCATTTTGTAGTTTAGTTTTATGTAACTTGTATGTAGCTTAGGGTAGATGATGATTCATGTAAGTAAGAGAGAGAGGCTGATGTTGAGAGTGACACCGATGTACTCCTCCTCCTTTCTTTCATTGTCTCAGTAAGCAATAAAGGTAACATTTGTTTATGTTTGTATCTTTACTTTACATTTGTTTTGCTTTTCGTTTTCCTCTTCTACTTCACCTTGGTTTTATGTGTTGAGTCTACAAGTGAAGTCCAAAGCATGTATCACTAAGCTACGTGAGAGCCAGCGATAGTTCATGAAGACGATCTCCTCTTCCAAGCTTCGCATCACTTCGTACTTCATATGCTTGACGATATAATGTGCACGGGGACTGAGTTCAAGTTTATGATCTATGCGTTGAATGCCTCCGAAGCAAAGGTAGAACTTGCGCAGGTTTCCAAGTAAGTCATCACCAAACTAGGTAAGTAATTCTTAGCTTTCTTTCTTTCTTTTATCGCATAGTATAGATCGCCAACACGATTTCTTTCACCACTTCTTCCCAATCGTTTCCATTCTTTTCCTCCACTTCAGTTGTACATATTCGCTTCATTGTTTTCTGATTTTCCACCTTCTTCATCTCTCGTTTTCTTCTTACTTTAACCATTAACTTTCTTTTCCTTTTTCTTAACTTTAAAAACAGAGAAGAACCTTCGCTTATTTTCATAAGATTTCAATAAAGACACGTAAAGCTTCCATCGCAAACCCTCCTTGTGGATCACGACCCGCATAGCCACTTGCTATAGCGGAAGAATTGAGCACTTGCACATTCCTTTCTTAAGTTCTATAATCTCGTATTTTGTGTGCAGGTTTTGCCTCAATCAAATTTTGGCGCCGTTGCCGGGAGGGTAAAACGGTTTTTATTGAAATCTGAATTTTTATTGCAAATTTTTTTAGAACTAAGCGAATTTTCTTCTCTGTTGCAGGTTACAGGGCAAGCAAAGCAGAAAATTATTATTGCAGTGACATACAAGTGGCCTTGGGCCTCTGCTCCAAAAAGCAGAGACCAAAGGCCCTCTGAATTGCCGCATTTCCACGGCAAAAGCCGCGGATCCGCGGCAAGGACGAGTTGACTACTAACAGCTTTTTGCAGGGCTACTTAGTTTACAAATTCTAGTTTGCTGCAACTTTCATTTTTCTTATATGCCATAACATAAGCCTGCTAATAATCAATAGTAAAAGATTCGTTGAAAGTTAAAAATTGATTAGACATTTACATTCTAGGCACAAGTCATTTCAATTCTTTTACTTTACTGTTGAAGAGAGCTGGAGATAAGGTATGTATGCATAGCATATAGTTTAGGAAACATTCTTGGGTGATTTTGCTTTTGAATGCTACTTTCCTATATCTTGCACACTTGCACGAATCAATTTTAAGGGCAAAACCCAAATCAAGATAAGGTGGGGATTTGATCACCCTTCCTTAGCCCAAAACCATCTCCAAGCACTCACTAACCCTAGCCTAACTTAAAATGAGTAGACGTTGGGCCTAGGGATATCTCGGACTCAATTAGGAGATTATCCTAAGGGGAAAAAATGTTGGAATCTAACTCCTGCAAAATCAGTGTCTAGGAAAGGGATTGAGGGCCGAAAGCCCGAAGGTTGGTGGTTATTTAATTAAGGAACGTCTTTGACGGAAAACCTCCCACCAACCTTGCCCTGACCTGGCTGATTAGCTTGTGGTTAAAGTCTACATTAGACCTCCCGTGGACAGTCTAACCAGTTAGGAGTCGTCTAGGTCCTAAGTCTACCCTAACTTAGGCTAGAAATTTTTTTTTTGTTTGTTTATTTGTTTGTTTTTCTTTGTTTGTATTCTATTGTGTGATATGGACTATAATAATAATTTTTTCAACTGCAATAATAATCCATATTACACACCGACTTCATTTTCGGATATTACCAACCCGGCATATCATAACTTTGACCAACCTAGTGTGCCGGATTGGTCTTATCCGAATCAATATGACCCATACCCCCCATCTAATAACTATAATTTCCATAATGACTCCAACTCTTCACCGAGTCAGTGGGGATTCACCTCCCCCGAGCATAATTTCCAATCACCTTGTCCTCCTTCTCCACCTAGTCCACAATATTTTCACGAGTCATACTCAGTTCCACCCGTCCAAAATAAGAAACCATCAATTTTGGAAATGAGTATGCGTGAGTCCAAACACAAATCCCAAGATCTGATGGACTCACAATTTCACTACCACTTCCAAGACAATTCTTCATCTTTTCATCAAAACAATGAACATATCACCTATGAAGAGATGCTTGAATCCATGACTCAGGCTCAAAACACTCGTAATCGTGACATAGATATGATGGTCGAATCACTACGTTCCCATCGTCCTGATGTCACTAACCATTCTGTTAGAGCCGATGAGTCATGTAGTTTTGGAAATCAAGATTCTATTTTAGAACAACCATGTGAACTTACCCAAACTTCAAATGATATTGATAGTTTGGCTAGTTTTCCTTTTCCTGAAATAGAACTTGAAAATGATGATGATCCTGAACCCCAACTTAATGATTCAATTCTATTTCCTGATTCGATTATGACTCCGGTATCTTCACCTGACTTCAATCTTTTCCCGGAGTCAACATTGGATCCTGTACCAATTCATAAAGAAATTGAATCACCCATCTTAGAGGATCATGTTGAACTTGACCAACTTTACAATTTTGAAAATCCTATGGATAAATTGGCAAGTTCTCCATTTTTTGATATTGAACTCAATGAGATATGTGACCTAGATTCTCACATATGTGATCCAGTTCAACTTTCTGAATCAATATTGACTCCTGTTTTATTACCAAACTTGAATAATATTCTAGAGTCAGTTTTGATTCCTCCACCTATCATTACTGAACTGGAATCACCCATATTAGGTGACATTCCATTGTTGGAAAATACATGTGGACTGGAGCTTCAACTTCTTGACTTGGACCCAATTTCTGAACCTATTTCGACTCCTGAACCTTTACTTGACTTAAGTCACCTTCCTGAGTCGGTATTAGTTCCTGTCCTTCCTGAGTCCAAGTCAACTGTTCTATCATTTCATACTCCATTCTGGGACGAGGTGGTTGACAAATTTGACTCTGAAATCAACTATGGAATTTGGAAATTAGATGGGGTTAAATACTTAATAAAAATCCTTCAGGGATACACAATTTTAGTGGGCCATATTAGTGTAATTGCTGGTGGGTTCCTCCGAGACCCAAGAAAAGTTGATTGGGCCGCGTTTCGTGGACCAATCAGACCACCACCGGAACCACCACCTTAAGGTAACATTTTCCTTCCCTGTCGTCTTTTTCATGCATCTATGCATTAATTCATACATTGAGGACAATGCATGAGATAGGTGTGGGGGAGGGTCTAACATAACTTTTCTTTTTCTTTAAAAAAATAAAAAAAAATAAAAAAAATTGACATTTTTCTTTACTTTTAAAAACTTTTTGAAAAATAGAAACAATATTTTGACTTATTTTTGTAAGAAATTAAGTTAATTTTAAGGAATAGGAAAATCCAAATTAGGATTTCTTATACTTGGTCAAAATAAGATTATTTGTTTTATTTTTAGGGCTAGGAAGAAAATATGTCAAAGTAATTTGGTCTTGATCTTTACCTTGATGAAATATGCACACTTCATACACTTACACACTTAGGGTTCAAAAACAAAGATTCTTATGCCTTATAAAAAAAAACAAGTCTAATTATTGATTAGCTAGGTGCTTTGGCCTAAGCAAGCCTTAGTATTTATACGAAAGATGATTAGATAAGTTATAAAAAATATATATATATATACAAACAAATCTAATTATTGACTAGCTAGGTGCTTTGGCCTAAGCAAGCCTTAGTATTTATGCGAAAGATGATTAGATAAGTTTGAAAAGAAAAATCCTCTGATTAAGCTGGGTATTTGTGCCTAATAAAGCATAAGTATTCACACCTAAAAGAGGTTCATATAATAAAATCCTTAGTTTTGTGGCCTTATTTGCTCGAGTCCTTAAGTCCTAGGGGTGTCTTCTCACCTGGTGCCCTAAGACCGTCTGGTTTGGGAGTCATCGATTAAAGGCTCGTTACATGGGCAGATTAGAAAGCCTAAACTAAGGAATAATACCACAAAAAATATATATATATATATATATATATATATATATATATATAAATAAATGAGGCATAAGAGTTAGAGTTAATGAACCCTTAGTCAAAAATTTCACAGTCACAAGTGCATATGACTTAGGGTAAAGTAATAGACTAGATGAGAAGTACAATTTGACTCCTTACTTTAATTTGATAACAAATTTTTGAATAGAGACTAAGTTTAGGAATGAAAAATTAAGTTTTCCTATAACTTATAGATTGCTTAGATCTTACAATTATATGCCAATATTTTTCTCTTTCAAAATGCTTTTCGAAAATACTAACTCTTTATTTCCCTTTCTTTATGGATTTTGTGGGTGCAATCCGCTGAAAACCCTCACGAGACAAAACTCGTCCTCTAGGGGGAACCTAGAGGTTTAACGGCTTGTTGCACATGCTCAGTGCAATCGCGCGACCTGCGAAAGTGGTCTAATAATCCTTAGTATAGTTTAGTTGTTTTGCTCGAGGACGAGCAAAAGATAGGTATGGGGGTGTGATTGGTCGCTAATGTTGCATATTTAATATCATATTTTCATACTTATTTTAGAATAAAAGCCTGTATTGTCCTAATTAATTGCTTAATTTATTTGCAGGCCCATTCTTTAAGGAGATGAAGAGAAATGAGCCCAAAGCCCACCAAAATTCTGAATTAAATCAGAATTAATTCACACTCAGTAAATTAGGGCAAAATCAAGAAGTTGAAAACTGGTTGAGAAGAATCCTCTCAGAATCGATCGGTTGAAGCAAAGATCAAGCAAGTTTGATTCAGATTCTGACTGGATACATTTTAGTATTCGAATTATAACTTTTGCTACAGAATCTCAATTCTGATTATTCAAGATGATCCAGAAAACAGACTGACAGAGCTACAACTCTTATGTTGATCATTATTTCTAATTCTGTCAGTTGTTAAGTGATATTCAGCAATCAACACGCCAACAAACTGCAGATCAGAACTGAATATCCACCTCTACCCTCTCCATTTCTCCTAAAAATACCTGCACTCAAAGGCAAAAGGAGGCCAATGCAGATTAGGATTTTAGACTAGTTTTTCCATTTTGTAGTTTAGTTTTATGTAACTTGTATGTAGCTTAGGGTAGATGATGATTCATGTAAGTAAGAGAGAGAGGCTGATGTTGAGAGTGACACCGATGTACTCCTCCTCCTTTCTTTCATTGTCTCAGTAAG
Organism: Agave tequilana; assembly: GCA_038442645.1. Lineage (NCBI taxonomy): Eukaryota > Viridiplantae > Streptophyta > Magnoliopsida > Asparagales > Asparagaceae > Agave > Agave tequilana. The sequence continues at coordinate 177,397 of JAVJIF010003423.1, read as the reverse complement.
CAATAAAGGTAACATTTGTTTATGTTTGTATCTTTACTTTACATTTGTTTTGCTTTTCGTTTTCCTCTTCTACTTCACCTTGGTTTTATGTGTTGAGTCTACAAGTGAAGTCCAAAGCATGTATCACTAAGCTACGTGAGAGCCAGCGATAGTTCATGAAGACGATCTCCTCTTCCAAGCTTCGCATCACTTCGTACTTCATATGCTTGACGATATAATGTGCACGGGGACTGAGTTCAAGTTTATGATCTATGCGTTGAATGCCTCCGAAGCAAAGGTAGAACTTGCGCAGGTTTCCAAGTAAGTCATCACCAAACTAGGTAAGTAATTCTTAGCTTTCTTTCTTTTCTTTTATCGCTATAGTATAGATCGCCAACACGATTTCTTTCACCACTTCTTCCCAATCGTTTCCATTCTTTTCCTCCACTTCAGTTGTACATATTCGCTTCATTATTTTCTGATTTTCCACCTTCTTCATCTCTCGTTTTCTTCTTACTTTAACCATTAACTTTCTTTTCCTTTTTCTTAACTTTAAAAACAGAGAAGAACCTTCGCTTATTTTCATAAGATTTCAATAAAGACACGTAAAGCTTCCATCGCAAACCCTCCTTGTGGATCACGACCCGCATAGCCACTTGCTATAGCGGAAGAATTGAGCACTTGCACATTCCTTTCTTAAGTTCTATAATCTCGTATTTTGTGTGCAGGTTTTGCCTCAATCAGTACCTGATTTCTCTCCCCTCTTCATTGCTGTGGGAATAAGGAAAAGGACTAAGATTTGAGAGTCAGAGGAACAGAAGAAGACAAGAAAGAAGAAGACTCAGAGGTATAAGAAAAATGCCCAAAGCCTTATAGTATTGCCTTCTTAACCCTAGAGGAATGAACAATCGCTCGATCAGGGTCCTACACATATCACGGCAGATCAGATCAAAACCTTCGCTTCAGATATATAAAACCCATCTCGAGCGCCATGTCCTAAAAAGTGATGATAACTTGATCGACTGACAGCATATGGGACGCACATTTAAGGCTATGCCAGCCTACATATGCACATATCTGCAGGACAGAAAACTGAAACGGTAGCGAATTGATCCGAGCCTGGGTCCAGAGTTCTCTTCTCTATTTTCTCCCCTCTCTCTATCAAAGTTCCCGAGAACCTAGAACTCCTGAGGAAGGTGTTTGCAAAATGAAAGAGCAAGGAGAATTTACCGTGTAGCTTTGGGCTAACGGGTCGTGTCCTCGAGGAGGAATGCGATGAAAGCTTTTCGGTGTTTTGTTTAGTAACAAAGAATTGTGCTCGTTTTTTAGTTGAAAAGAAGAATGGTGAGAAGGGAAGTGATTAAAAGAGAAATTGCAAATTTGGAAAAGGCTTTGAAAAAAGAGAATTTTGTATAAAGCTGGAAAAGTGATTTGTTATTTTTTAGTAAAGAAGAGAATCTGGGCTCACTATCTCACTATTCAATGATATGTTCTTCTATTGAAATCATTAGTGCCTCAACTTGATCATAGGCAAAAACTTAAGATTGCTTTTAGAAAGGTTTAAGCAAAACACATAAGATGTCTGGAAAAGTTAATTCTTTTCTTTAAGAAATTATCTTGAGTTGAATGTTAAATCATCAAGAGATTCAAGTATGAGATAAAAACAAGTTCAAGAGACGTTTTTTAAAAGAAGTAGAAGTTTAAAAATCCACACCCATCCTCATGTGCCTTCAAGAACACTTTCAAAGAAGAAAGGCTTTAGTTTAGGCATTCAAATGATTCATTGGGTTTTTTTCATGAAAACCATTCAAAAAGAAGATGGATCAGAGAGAGGAGTAATAGTGAGCCCAGAAAACTGATTTAGCTACTCATGGAAGACAAATAACAATGCAAGTAAATAAAACAAGACATACCATAAAGTGAGTGGAAGAAAATGTAGCTTGATTCTTATATTGATGTCACTTCAACTTCAGGTTACAAGCACTCAATTCCTCTCTCTCACAGGTAATTGTACTGAACTACAAATTGTAAAATAAACATACAACTTTTATACTATCTAACAAAGAGCCTAAACCTTAAAGTATAAACAAAAATTCTAATCCTAGTCTTCGTTCTTTTCTTCTCTGTTAAAACTGGTATTTATAGGGAAAAACTAGAGGGGAGAGATCGTCGGAAGATTGGGGAGCAAACGCTCCCCCAACAAACTTCAACAAAGCCGCGAAAACGCGGCTAGGGCCGTGTTCTGCGGCCCTGATGGCCACACCCAAGTGGTGGAACTCCCCTCTTTTGTGATTCACCCATATCTTCTGCTGGTTTTCTCGTTTCAGCTCCAGGATTTGATAAAACAGCCTTTGATTGTTGGCTTTAACCGCTTGATTTGGGAGGATTCATTTCAACCGGTTTTCTACCTCTCTGATATTCTAAGATTTGCTCTGATTCCTTGATTTCGAATTTATTCTAAATTAAATCAAAATTTGGTGGGTTTTTGGGCTTATTTCTCTTTCCATTCTTTTAGCAATTGGGCCTACATTTAACAAAGAAGAAGAAGACTTATAAATAGGATTTATTAGATAAAAAGTATGATAATGTGACAATCTATATGCAATATATGTGACTGATCACGCCCTCACACTTATCTTTTTCTCGCCCTCGAGCAAAACATCAGACTAATTCTAATCAATTATTAGACCACTTTCGCAGGTCACTCGATTGCACTGAGCATGTGCAACAAGCCGTTAAACCTCTAGGTTACCCCCTAGAGGACGAGTTTTGTCTTGTGAGGGTTTTCAGTGGATTGCACCCACAAAATCCATAAAAATTGTTAGTATTTTCGAAAAGCATTTTCAAAGGAGAAAATATTTGAAGTATATTTGTAAGATTTTAAGTAATCTATAAGTTATAGGAATATCAAATTTTTCATTCTGAAACTCAGACTCTATTCAAAAACATGTCATCAATCAAAGTAAGGAGTCAAATTGTACTTCTCATCTAATCTATTAATTTATCATGAGTCGTATGCACCATCGTGACTGTGAAGTTTGACTAAGGGTTCTTTAACATTAACTCCTATGCCTTATTTATATTTATTTTTGGTGAAATTTATTTTTCAATTTCATTAGGCTTTTTAATCTGCCCATGTAACAAGCCTTTAGTCGGTGATACCCAACCGGACAGTTTTAAGGCACCAGGTGAGAAAACACCCCTAAGGACTTAAACACTCGAGCAAATAAGGCCACGAAACCAAGATTTTTATTTATAAAATATACCCCTTTTAGGCATGAATACTTATCATGAGGCACAAATACTCAGCTTAATCGGAGGATTTATATATATATATTTTTTGAAACTTATATAATTATCTTTTGTATAAATACCAAGGCTTGCTTAGGCCAAAGCACCTAGCTAATCAATAATTAGATTTGTTTATTTTTTCATACATATATACTTTTTTAATAAGGCATAAGAGTCTTTGTTTTTAAACCCTAAGTGTGTAAGTGTATAAAGTGTGCATATTTCATTAAGGTAAAGATCAAGACTGAATTACTTTGACAAATTTTCTTCCTAACCCTAAAATCAAACAAGTCATCTGACTTTGACCAAGTATAAGAAATCCTAATTATAATTTTTTGATTCCTTAAAATTGACTTAATTTCTTACAAAAAATATATCAAAATATTGTTCTAACCTTTCAAAAAGTTTTTTTTAATATATATATTTTCCATTTTTTATTTATATTAGTCATATTAGAACCCTCCCCACACTTATCTCATGCATTGTCCCCAATTTATGAAAGAAATGTGTAGATGCATGAATTAAAATGGAAAAGAGAAAAGTTACCGATACACTGGGTCAAAAAGACCCATAGCCGTTTCATTTACCGGCATCGATTCCAAGAAAGGTTTAAGGCGTTGACCATTTATCTTAAAGTCATTTCCATTCTTGGTGTCACTGATCTCAACTGCACCGTGTGGAAACACGATTTTTACAACTAATGGCCCAGTCCATCTTGATTTTAATTTTTCTGGAAAAAGATGAAGCCTAGAATTATAGAGTAAGACTTTTTGTCTAGGGACAAAGGTTTTTCTTATGATGTGTTTATCATGAAAAATCTTAACTCTATTTTTAGTGATCTTAGCATTTTCATAGGCCTCATTTCTTAACTCCTCTAATTCGGAAATTTGTAACTTCCGAAGGTCACCGGCCTTAGTCAAGTCGAAATTCAACTGCTTGATTGCCATAAGGCCCGGTGCTCTAACTCAACGGGCAGGTGACAAGCTTTACCATAGACTAACCTATAAGGAGACATCCCTAGAATCGTCTTGAAAGCGATCCCGTAAGCCCATAGGGCATCTACAAGTTTGATGGACCAATCTTTCTAGTTTTGGTTCACAGTTTTCTCCAAGATAAGCTTGACTTGTCTATTTGGAACCTCAACCTACCCACTAGTTTGAGGATGATAAGGTGTGTACAACTTGTGAGCTATGGCATACTTTCGCATAAGAGCTTCAAAGGATCTATTGCAAAAGTGAGTGCCATTACCACTGATGATAGCACGAGAGGTTCCGAAGCGTGATAAAATGTTCTCTTTCAAAAACTTTATGACAACTTTGTTATCATTAGTTTTACAAGGAATGACTTCTACCCACTTGGACACATAATCCACAGCAACCAATATGTATTGGTTTCCAAATGAATTATGAAATGGACCCATAAAGTCGATGCCCCAAACATCAAAGAGTTCTATTTCTAGAATGGGGTTGAGGGGCATCATATTTCGTTTTGTGATCCTGCCATTTGGCATCTAGGGCACGTCTTGCAAAATTCATACGCATATTTGAACAAAGTAGGCCAATAGAACACACTTTGTAGCACTTTTTCAGCAGTCTTCTGGGGACCAAAGTGTCTACCGCATGCAAGTTCGTGACAAAAGGATAGAACACTATTAACCTCCTCATCGGGAATGTATCTCCCAATAATTTGGTCAGAACAGTACTTAAAAAGATACGGTTCCTCCCAAAAGAAATACCGGACTTGGGATAAGAACCGGTATATATCGTTTTTGGACCAATGAGACGGAGTTTGGTTTATGACTAAGTAATTCACTATATCAGCAAACCAAGGTTTTCTAGAGATAGCTAAGAGATTTTTATCAGCAAAATCCTCATTTATGGGTAATTCGTTGCATGGAGAATTAGGGATTCGTGAGAGATGGTCAGCAACGATATTTTCTACGCCTTTCTTGTCTCGAATCTCGAGATCGAATTCTTGAAGAAGGACAATCCAATGAATGAGTCAGGCCTTGGCATCCTTCTTCATCATGAGGTACCTCAGTGCAGAATAATCGGTGAAAATGGTGGTTTTGGACCCTAGTAGGTAGGGACAAAATTTCTCTAAGGCAAACATTGCTGTTAAGAATTCCTTCTCAGTCGTAGTGTAGTTCAATTGAGCATCGTTGAGAGTCCTACTAGAGTAGTAAATCACATGCTGCTTGTTATCAATGCGTTGTCCTAGGACAGCGCCTATGGCAAAACCGAAAGCATTTCACATGATTTCGAACAGCTTAGACCAATCCGGAGCAGATAAGATTGGTGCAGAAATAAGCTCTCTCTTAAGCTTCTCCCAAAAATTCATGCATTCAGTATCGAAAGTGAAAGACACATCCTTAGCTAACAGATTAGTCAAGGGCCTAGCAATTTTGCTAAAATCCTTGATAAATCTTCGGTAGAAACCAGCGTGTCCTAAGAAGGATCTAATGTCCTTAACGCATTTGGGCATGGGAAGCTTAGCAATAACCTCAATTTTAGCTCTGTCCACTTCAATTCCTTTCTTGGAGATTTCATGACCCAAGACAATTTCATGTTTTACCATGAAGTGGCATTTCTCCCAATTCAGTGTCAGATTTTTCTCAGCACAACGTTGGAGGACAAGTTCTAAATAGTGGAGACATTAAGTGAAAGAATCTCCATAGATGGAGAAATCATCCATAAAGATCTCTAAGAATCATTCTACCATATCAGAGAAAAGACTCAACATGTAACGTTGAAACGTTACTGGGGCATTGCATAAGCCGAAAGGCATTCGACGGTAAGCAAATGTCCCAAATGGACATGTGAACGTAGTCTTTTCTTGGTCCTCAGGAGCAATAGGGATCTGATTATACCCCGAGTAACCGTCCAAGAAACGATAGTACTCGTGACCCGCCAAACGTTCAAGCATTTGATCAATGAAGGGAAGTGAAAAATTGTCCTTACGAGTTGCAGCATTAAGCTTCCTATAGTCAATGCAAACTCGAATCTTCGTGGGAAGTCGAGTTTGGACCAACTCTTTGTTCTCGTTTTCCACTACGGTGAAACCGGATTTCTTTGGAACCGCGTGGATAGAACTGACCCATTGGCTATCAGAAATGGGATAAATTACCCCATTGTCTAAGAGTTTTACAATTTCAGCATGAACTGCCTCTTGCATTATAGGGTTTAACCTACGCTGCGGGTCTCTTTTAGGAGTGGCATCTTCATTGAGATGAATGCGATGTTGAACGATGGTCGGACTTAATCCCTTTATATCAGTCATAGTCCAACCAATGGCTTCCCTATGTTTTCTTAGAATTGCTTTAAGATCTTCTTTTTCCCCATCATTTAAATGGGAGGTAATGATGACAGGAAAGGTCTCTTGTTCGCCTAGATAGACGTACTTGAGATGCGCAGGTAAGGCTTTCAATTTTAAGGAAGAGGAAGGCTGGTTGGAAGGACTAGTCAAATTTATTGGCTTCATTATTGGTGAAATAGGGTTCGAGGCCTAATTCACATCAGAATCTACAACCTGATCAAGATTAAAATCGTCAGACTCTAACCCGAAGTCACACTCAGTTTCTAGTTCCAATTCATCCCTATGTTCACTCGTTAAGTTCTCAATTAGGTTGACTTCAAATGTTTGGTCCTCAAGATCGCGGGGTTATTTTCCTAGATTGAAGACATTGACTTCTCTAGTCATGTCCCCAAAGGTTAACCTCATGGACCCATTCCTAATTGATGATGGCATTGGCAGTAGCAAGGAATGGTCGTCCTAGGATAACAGGAGTTTGAGCCCTATGATTGGAGTTGGACACAGGTTGTGTCTCCAGAACTACGAAATCGACAGGGTAAATAAACTCCCCTACCCAGATCAAGACATCATTAATCTCCCCTTTTGAAACTTTTACTGAACGGTCAGCCAGTTGGATAGTGACTCGAGTTGGACTAAGATCGCCCAACCCGAGTTGTTGATAAACTGAGAATGGAAGCAAGTTGATATTTGCCCCCAAGTCAAGAAGTGCACGACTAATCTCGGCTTGTCCTATTGTGCAGGAAATGGTGGGACTACCTGGACCTTGTACTTGACAGGGATCGGACCCGGTAGTAGCTCACTAATGTTAGTGCCTAAGAAGACCTTTTTTGGTACATTAGTCTTTCTCTTCTTGGTGCACATGTCCTTAAGAAACTTAGCATAGGAAGGGACTTGTTGGATGGCATCAAGAAGTGGCACATATATCTTCACTTGATAAATATCTCAATTATCTTGTCCATGTGTGAATTTTGCTTGTTGTTTTTTAGCCTATTAGGAAATGGTACTATAGGCTGGTGCACCTGACTGGTTGACTTATCTTTTTCAGATTCGTCAGATTTGGAAGGATTTGGATTAGATTAGGTGGATGCTTGATTGTGGTTGTGCTGAATGGGATTGGTTGTCGTTGACACTTGATTATCAACTCTCTTTCCTGACCTCAATGTATGAACAACATTACATTGATTTAATGATTGATCCTCAGCCAAATGAGCTTGTTGAGAATTCCTAGGATTGATTATTGGCTGACTAGGCAGGGTACCCTTCTGTCTCTCATTCTGTGGAGTGGCTAGTTGGCTCATTTGAACCTCTAACCTCTGTATAGTTTGCATGAGAGAATCTTGATTTTTCATGTATCTTTTCATGTTTCTCTCAAAGACAGTCATTCTCCTTTCTAGTTGAGGATTCTGGAAGGAGGATTGTGGAGCTTAGTTGGGAAAGTTTTGTTGATAGTTTGAAAAGTTAGGTGGATGGTTGGGAGAATTATTATTGAAATTGGAAAAGTTGGGTTGATGATTGGAAGAATTATTGGCATGATGGAAGTGGCTAGCATGATTTGACCGTGAATGGTCATGGTTATTTGGCTCCATGAGAAATTAGGGTGATTTCTCCAGCCAGGGTTGTACGTTGGTGCGTAAGGATTATTGTTCGGCCTTGAAAGGGCCACATTCATCGGTTCATGGTATTATTGCTGAGCCTGAAACACAGGGCACTCCTCGAACACATGATTCATGGCTTGGCAGTAAGTATAGCCCGGAGTTGAAAATTGGTTTGGGCTGACTTGATTGACTGGACTTGGTTTCTTAGTTTCTAATGCTTCCAGTCTTCTTACTAGGTTCGCTAACTTAGCCTCATTAGGTATGGATGATTCGATAGAATGGAGACCTCCTTTTGAAGAGATGGAGTTTGGATTCCTAGAGGTTTCACTAGTAGGTTCCCATTGGATGGTTTTTTCAGCTAGGTTTTCATATAAATCCCATCCTTCATTTTCATCCTTCTGCAAGAATCCCCCTTGGCACATACTTTCTAAGAGGGTTTTGGTAGAATAATCTAGACCGTCATAAACAATTTGGCATTGTCGCCATTTCTCTATTCCATGATGAGGACATTGGACAAGGAGGTCTTTAAAGCGTTCAAAGTACCTCCAGAACGGTTCACTCGGTTCTTGCTAGAATTGCATGATGGTCTTCCTTATGAGAGCGGTCTTATGAATTGGATAAAATTTCTTCAAGAAAACCTTGATGAAATCATCCCAAGATGTGATGGAGCCGGCCGCTAAGCTGTAAAGCCATTTCTTTGCTAAGTCCTTAAGAGCGAAAGGGACAAATCTCAACCTAATAGCACCGTCTACAAGGTGTGGGATTTTCATCATTAGACATACTTCCTCAAATTCTCTTATGAAGAAGTAAGCATCTTCAGACTTTTAAGCCATGAAACTTGGGGAGTGTGTTGATGAATTGAGGCATGAGCTCAAAATTGTATTCACCAACCGATGGAAGTAGAATGCAAGATGGAAGTGAGGTTCTAATGGGATAGAACCTATCCTGCAATGATGTTGATTGAGCCATTACCAGATCTTGTCTTGGTTCAAACTTGGGTGGTGATGTATTTCTAGTCAACCTAGATGAATTAGGGTCTCTTGACCACACTTGCATACACAAACACAATCACAATCACAAACAAATTTACCAACAGTCAACAAGAGTAATTAACCAAGCCTAATCTAAGGTAACCTCAACCTAGACAACTCCTAACTGGTGATTGTCCACAGGAGGTATAATGTAGACTTTGACCACAAGCTAATCAGCCAGGTCAGGGCAAGAATGGTGGGAGGTTATCCGTCAAAGACGTTCCTTAATTAAGTAACCACCAACCTTCGGGCTTTCGGCCCTCAATCCCCTTCCTAGACACTAATTTGGCAGGAGTCAAATTCCAACACCTTCCCCCTTAGGATAATCTCCTAGTGAGTTCAAGATGTCCCTAAGGCCAACGTCTATCAGATTTTACTTAAGCTTAGGTTGTGCGTGCTTAGTGATTGAGGTTTTACCTGCACACAAAATACCAAATTCAGAACTAAGAATAAAAAGTGCAAGTTACTCAATTATACTGCAATAGCAAGTGGCTATGCGGGTCGTGATCCACAAGGAGGGACTAGCGATGGAAGCTTGTTTAGCAAGTTCTCTTTTATGCTACCATTAATGGTTAAAGTTCTTCTTTAGTTTCTTAAAAAAAAAAAGAAAAATAAATTACAATAAAGTTAGGCAGAAAGTGAGAGATTGGGAAGATGGAGAAATCAAAATTGGATATGTACAAAAAAATAGAAAAGGAGTGATAAAAGAAGTGGGTGTTGTTGGTGTTGGTGATCTAAACTAAAGAAATAAAAGAAAAGAAAGAAAAGATTAAAGAAATACTTACCTTCTTTGGTTGATGACTTACTGGAACCCTTACATGTTCTACCTTGCTTTGGAGGCGTTCAACGCATAAGCCATAAGATCGAGCTCAGTCCCCATTCGCATTACATCATCAAGACGAACAAGAATGAAATGATATGAAGTCTTGAGGAGGAGAACGTCATCATGAAATATCGTTAGCACTCACACAAACATTGTTATACTGATGCTACTAGATTCACTTGAATGCTCATCATAACCAAAAAGAGAAAAAGTAGAAAGAAGAAGAAGGAAACAAAAGTAAAGACGAACATAAAAAAAAAGTTACCTTTTATTGCTTGCAGAAAGGATGGAAGAAAGGAGGAGGTACATCGATGTCACTCTCAACATAAGCCTCTCTCTCTCTTACTTACATGAATCTCAATCTAACCTAAGCTTACAAAGAAATTAAAATTACATAAAAAGAAAACAAAAGCCTACACTACAAAGAATGAAAAACTGGACTAATTCCTATCTCTGCATGGTCGTTCTTTGCCTTTGAGATTGCAGGTATTTATAGAAGAAATGCAGAGGTTAGAGGAGTATGAAGATAGGAAAAGCTGGCTATTTCTGAATTTGAATCCTCCCCTTATCTTCAAACTTGATTTGATGTAGATATTCAGTTCTGATCTGCAGTTTGTTGGCGTGTTGATTGCTGAATATCACTTATCAAATGACAGAATTAGAAATAGTGATCAATATAAGAGTTGTATCCCTATAAGTCAACTTTCTGGATCATCTTGAATCATCAGATTTGAGATTCGGTAGCGAAAGTTATGATTCAAAGACTAAAATGTATCTAGTCAGAATCTAAGTCCAACTTGCTTCATCTCATCCGTTGATCTTCTCTCTATCTATTTATCTCTCTGCATTTGATATTATCCTTGGTTGATCTTTAGCTAACCAAAATGGATTTATAAAAATCTGAATTTTATCGATTTCCATTTGGTGTTATCTTTCTGAGTTGCTCTAATCTTCAGCTGAACATTTGCCCCAATCCTTGATTTGTTCTAAGAGTCTGTTTGGTTGTCGTAACTGGCCGTAATTCGTAAGTGGTAATTGGTAAAGTCTTTTACAGTTGTAAATGAGTTACATGCATGTAAGCTTTATGGTGTTTGGTTGGTAATATAAAGTTATAAGTGGAAAAGTGTATTGTGTTTTACGATGTTTGGTTGTCGTAATGTGTAAGTCGTAAGTGAAAAAGTTAACCACAAAATTAACTATATGGTGATTTAAAAAGTTTTAATATTGTAAATAAATATTAAAAATGCTAAATATTAAAAAAATTAATATTAACATAAAAAAATAATACAAATTTGCATGACCACAAAATTAACTGTAACTGGGCTGTAACTGAGTGGTAATTGAGTTGCAAGTGAGTAATAATTGGATTGTGTAAGCTTTTTACGAATTACGGTCCAAACAAACGCTGTAGTTGTAACTGGGTAGTAAGTCATTTACGATTTACGGACTTTTACGCGAAACAAACGGCCCCTAACTAGATCTAGGATCATCCTCAACTACCAAATAGATCCAGTTAAATCTGATTTTAACTGGTATTTATTTAGTTTAATCCTCTTTCTCTTCATTATTATCTTCTACAAAATAGATATTAAGACAAGAAAATTAGAAGATTTATTACACGATAAATGTAGGAGTGTAATGAAAAGAATACAAAATATATGTACAATCACACCCCCACACCTATCTTTTGCTCGTCCTCGAGCAAAACTACAAAACTAAACTAAAGATTATTAGACCACTTTTACAGGTCACGCGATTGCACTGAGCTTGTGCAACAAGCCGTTAAACCTCTAATCCCCAACGGAGTCGCTAAAAAATTGATTGTAAAAATTAAAGAACAATCGAAGAGTTAAGAAATTACCGTGTAGCTTGTGGCTAACGGGTCGTGTTCACGAGGAGGAATGTGATGAAAGCTTTTCGGTGTTTCGTTTAATAACAAAGAATTGTGCTCGTTTTTTAATTGAAAAGAGAATGGAAAGAAGGAGATGATTAAAAGAGAAATTGCAACTTTAGAGAAGGTTTTGGAGAGGGTGATTTAAAAAGCTCGAGAATTGTTTGGTTGATTTTAATAAAGAAGAAAATTTGGGCTCACTACTCAACCGTTTATTCTTCTATTCTCAACTTGATCATAGGCCAAACTTAAGGTTGACTTTAGAAAGTTAGAAGTAAAGCATATAAGATGGTTGGAAAATTTCACTCTTCTCTTTAAGAAACCGTTTTGAATCGAATGTTAAATCATCAAGAAGTCAAGTATGAGATAAAAATAAGTTCAAGAGACGTTCTTAAAAGAAGTAAGAGTTTAAAAATCCAAACCCATCCTCATGTGCCTTCAAGAACACTTTCAAGAAGAAAGGCTTTAAGTGAGGCATGCAAATGATTCATTGGGTCTTTTTCATTAAAATCAAAAGAGAAGAAGAAGTGGAGAGAGGTACAATAGGGAGCCCAGAAAACCAATTTAGCTACTTATGGAAGACAAAGAAAAATGCAAGTAAATAACGCAAGACATACCGTAAATGAGTGGAAGAAAAAGTAGCTCGATTCTTGTATTGATGTCACCTCAATCTTCAAGTACAAGCACTCAATTCCTCTCTCTCATAAGTATTTGCACTGAACTACAAATTGCAAAATAAAATACAACTTTTGTACTATCTAATAAAGAGCCTAAACCTTAAAGTATAAACAAAAATTCTAATTCTATTCTTCGCTCCTTTTTCAGTACAAAACCCAAGCTTTTATAGGCAAAAAACCCAGAGGGCAGGGAGTGAGGAGATAAGGGGAGCAAACGCTCCCCTTATATCCACCAACAAGTCGCGGATCCGCGGCTTGGGTCGCGGATCCGCGGCCTGGATGTGGCCAATTGGCCACATCCAGGTGGAGAGGTGGTTGGCGTGGATTTGGCCTCCCTTTTGTCTTGCTGGATTTACTGTTGCAACTCCCAGATTTGACGAAATTATCTTTGATTTGTTGGCTTCAACCGCTTGATTCAGGGAGATTCATTTCAACCGGTTTCAAATTCTCTGATATGCCAAGATTTGTCCTGATTCCTTGATTTCGAATTTATTCTGAATTAAATCAGAATTTGATGGGCTTTTAGGCTTGTTTCTCCTTCCTTTCTTTTAGCAATTGGGCCTACATTTAATAAAGAAGAAGAAGACTCATTAATAGGATTTATTAGCTAAAAAGTATGGTAAGGTGACAATGTATATGCAATATATGTGACTGATCACACCCCGACACTTATCTTTTGCTCGCCCTCGAGCAAAACATCAGACTAATTCTAATCAATTATTAGACCACTTTCGCAGGTCACTCGATTGCACTGAGCATATACAACAAGCCGTTAAACCTCTAGGTTACCCCTAAAGGATGAGTTTTGTCTCGTGAGGGTTTTCAGTGGATTGCACCCACAAAATCCACAAAAAAATGTTAGTATTTTCGAAAAGCATTTTGAAAGGAGAAAATATTTGAAGTATATTTGTAAGGTTTTAAGTAATCTATAAGTTATAGGAATATCAAATTTTTTATTCCGAAACTCAGTCTCTATTCAAAAACATGTCATCAATCAAAGTAAGGAGTCAAATTGTACTTCTCATCTAGTCTATTAATTTACCCTGAGTCGTATGCACCACAGTGATTGTGATGTTTAACTAAGGGTTCTTTAACATTAACTCCTATGCCTTATTTATATTTATTTTTGGTGGAATTATTCCTCAATTTCATTAGGCTTTCTAATCTACCCATGTAATGAGCCTTTAGTCGGTGACACCCAAACCGGGCAGTTTTAGGGCACCAGGTGAGAAAACACCCCTAAGAACTTAAAACTCGAGCAGACAAGGCCACGAAACCAAGGTTTTTTATTTATAAAATGGACCCCTTTTAGACGTGAATACTTATGCTTCATGAGGCACAAATACCCAGCTTAATCAGAGGATTTATATATATATATTTTTCAAGCTTATCTAATTACCTTTTGCATAAATACCAAGGCTTGTTTAGGCCAAAGCACCTAGCTAATCAACAATTAGATTTGTTTATTTTTTTTTTCATACATATATTTTTTTATAAGGCATAAGAGTCTTTGTTTTTAAACCCTAAGTGTGTAAGTGTATTTAGTGTGCATATTTCATCAAGGTAAATATCAAGACTAAATTACTTTCACAAATTTTCTTCCTAACCCTAAAAATCAAACAAGTCATCTGACTTTGACTATAAGTATAAGAAATTCTAATTATGATTTTCCTATTCCTTAAAATTGACTTAATTTCTTACAAAAAATATATCAAAATATTGTACAAACCTTTCAAAAAGTTTTTTTTTGGTTATAATTTTTTCCTTTTTTTTGTTTTTGTTTTTTGTTGTTGTTATATTAGTCATGTTAACCCTTCCCACACTTATCTCATGCATTGTCCCCAATGTATAAAAGAAATGTATAGATGCATAAAATAAAATGGAAAAGAGGAAAGTTACAGATACACGGGGTCAAAAAGACCCATAGCCGTTTCATTTACCGGCACCGATTCCAAGAAAGGTTTAAGGCGTTGACCATTTACCTTAAAGTCATTTCCATTCTTGGTGTCACTGATCTCAATTGCACCGTGTGGAAACACGGTTTTTACAACGAATGGCCTAATCCATCTTGATTTCAATTTTCCTGGAAAAAAATGAAGCCTAGAATTATTGAGTAAGACTTTTTGTCCAGGGACAAAGGTTTTTCTTATGATGTATTTATCATGAAAAATCTTAACTCTATCTTTAGTGATCCTAGCATTTTCATATGCCTCATTTCTCAACTCCTCTAATTCGGAAATTTGTAACTTCCGAAGGTCACCGGCCTTAGTCAAGTCGAAATTCAACTGCTTGATTGCCCATAAGGCCCGGTGCTCTAACTCAACGGGCTGGTGACAAGCTTTACCATAGACTAACCTATAAGGAGACATTCCTAGAATCGTCTTGAAAGCGGTCCGTAGGCTCATAGGGCATCTAAAAGTTTGATGGACCAATCTTTCCAGTTTTGGTTCACAGTTTTCTCCAAGATAAGCTTGACTTGTCTATTGGAAACCTCAACCTGCCCACTGATTTGAGGATGATAAGGTGTGGACAACTTGTGAGTTATAGCATACTTTCGCATAAGAGCTTCAAAGGATCTATTGCAAAAGTGAGTGTCATTACCACTTATGATAGCACGAGGGGTTCCGAAGCGTGATAAAATGTTCTCTTTTAAAAACTTTATGACAACTTTGTTATCATTAGTTTTACAAGGAATGGCTTTTACCCACTTGGACACATAATCCACAGCAACAATATGTATTGGTTTCCAAATGAATTAGGAAATGGACCCATAAAGTCGATGCCCCAAACATCAAAAAGTTTTATTTCTAGAATTAGGTTGAGGGGCATCACATTTCGTTTTGAGATCCTTCCTACCATTTGGCATCTATGGCACGTCTTGCAAAATTCATAAGCATCCTTGAACAAAGTGGGCCAATAGAACCCGCTTGTAGCACTTTTTCAGCAGTCTTGCGGGAACCAAAGTGTCCACCGCATGCAAGTTCATGACAAAAGGATAGAACACTCTTAACCTCATCATTGGGAATGCATCTCCTAATAATTTGGTCAGAACAGTACTTTAAAAGATACGGTTCCTCCCAAAAGAAATACCGGACTTGAGATAAGAACCGGTATACATCATTTTTTGACCAATGAGACGGAGTTTGATTTGTGACTAAGTAATTCACTATATCAGCAAACCAAGGTTCCCTAGTGATAACTAAGAGATTTTCATAAGGAAAACCGTCATTTATGGGTAATTCGTTGCATGGAGAATTAGGGATTCGTGAGAGATGGTCAGCAACGACATTTTCTACGCCTTTCTTGTCTCGAATCTCGAGATCGAATTCTTGAAGAAGGAGGATCCAACGAATGAGTCAGGCCTTTGCATCCTTCTTCATCATGAGGTACCTAAGCACAGAATGATCGGTGAAAATGGTGGTTTTAGACCCTAGTAGGTAGGGACGAAATTTCTCTAAGGCAAACACTATTGCTAAGAATTCCTTCTCAGTCGTAGTGTAGTTCAATTGAGCATCGTTGAGAGTCCTACTAGAGTAGTAAATCACATGCTGCTTGTTATCAATGCGTTGTCCTAGGACAGCGCCTAAGGGAAAATTGAAAGCATTTCACATAATTTCGAACGGCTTAGACCAATCCGGAGCAGATAAGATTGGTGCAGAAATAAGCTCTCTCTTAAGCTTCTCTCAAAAATTCATGCATTCAGTATCGAAAGTGAAAGACACATCCTTAGCTAACAGATTAGTCAAGGGCCTAGCAATTTTGCTAAAATCCTTGATAAATCTTCGGTAGAAACCAGTGTGTCTTAAGAAGGATCTAATGTCCTTAACGCATTTGGGCATGGAAGCTTAGCAATAACCTCAATTTTAGCTCTGTCCACTTCAATTCCTTTCTTGGAGATTTCATGACCCAAGAAAATTTCATGTTTTACCATGAAGTGGCATTTCTCCCAATTCAGTGTCAGATTTTTCTCAGCACAACGTTGGAGGACAAGTTCTAAATAGTGGAGACATTAAGTGAAAGAATCTCCGTAGATGGAGAAATCATCCATAAAGATCTCTAAGAATCATTCTACCATATCAGAGAAAAGACTCAACATGTAACGTTGAAACGTTACTGGGGCATTGCATAAGCCGAAAGGCATTCGACGGTAAGCAAATGTCCCAAATGGACATGTGAACGTAGGCTTTTCTTGGTCCTCAGGAGCAATAGGGATCTGATTATACCCCGAGTAACCGTCCAAGAAACAGTTGTACTCGTGACCCACCAAACGTTCAAGCATTTGATCAATGAAGGGAAGTGGAAAATGGTCCTTACGAGTTGCAGCATTAAGCTTCCTATAGTCAATGCAAACTCAAATCTTCGTGGGAAGTCGAGTTTGGACCAACTCTTTGTTCTCGTTTTCCACTACGGTGAAACCGGATTTCTTTGGAACCGTGTGGATAGAACTGACCCATTGGCTATCAGAAATGGGATAAATTATCCCATTGTCTAAGAGTTTTACGATTTCAGCATGAACAGCCTCTTGCATTATAGGGTTTAACCTACGCTGCGGGTCTCTTTTAGGAGTGGCATCTTCATTGAGATGAATGCGATGTTGAACGATGGTCGGACTTAATCCCTTTATATCAGTCATAGTCCAACCAATGGCTTCCCTATGTTTTCTTAGAATTGCTTTAAGATCTTCTTTTTCCCCGTCATTTAAATGGGAGGTAATGATGACAGGAAAGGTCTCTTGTTCGCCTAGATAGACGTACTTGGGGTGCGCAGGTAAGGCTTTCAATTTTAAGGAAGAGGAAGGCTGGTTGGAAGGACTAGTCAAATTTGTTGGCTTCATTATTGGTGAAATAGGGTTCGAGGCCCAATTCACATCAGAATCTACAACCTGATCAAGATTAAAGTCGTCAGACTCTAACCCGAAGTCACACTCAGTTTCCAGTTCCAATTCTTCCCTATGTTCACTCGTTAAGTTCTCAATTAGGTTGACTTCAAATGTTTGGTCCTCAAGATCGCGGGGTTATTTTCCTAGATTGTAGACATTGACTTCTCTAGTCATGTCCCCAAAGGTTAACCTCATGGACCCATTCCTAATTGATGATGGCATTGGCAGTAGCAAGGAATGGTCACCTTAGGATAACAGGAGTTTGAGCCCTATGATTGGAGTTGGACACATGTTGTGTCTCCAGAACTATGAAATCGATAGGGTAAATAAACTCCCCTACCTGGATCAGGACATCATTAATCTCCCCTTTTGAAACTTTTACTGAACGGTCAGCCAGTTGGATAGTGACTCGAGTTGGACTAAGATCGCCCAACCCGAGTTGTTGATAAACTGAGAATGGAAGCAAGTTGATATTTGCCCCCAAGTCAAGAAGTGCACGACTAATCTCGGCTTGTCCTATTGTGCAGGCAATGGTGGGACTACCTGGATCCTTGTACTTGACAGGGATCGGACCCGGTAATAGCTCACTAATGTTAGTGGCTAAGAAGACCTTTTTTGGTACATTAGTCTTTTTCTTCTTGGTGCACATGTCCTTAAGAAACTTAGCATAGGAAGGGACTTGTTGGATGGCATCAAGAAGTGGCACATATATCTTCACTTGATTAAATATCTCAATTATCTTGTCCATGTGTGAATTTTGCTTGTTGTTTTTTAGCCTATTAGGAAATGGTACTATAGGCTGGTGCACCTGACTGGTTGACTTATCTATTTTAGATTCGTCAGATTTGGAAGGATTTGGATTAGATTAGGTGGATGCTTGATTGTGGTTGTGCTGAATGGGATTGGTTGTCGTTGACACTTGATTATCAACTCTCTTTCCTAACCTCAACATATGAACAACATTACATTGATTTAATGATTGATCCTCAGCCAAATGAGCTTGTTGAGAATTCCTAGGATTGATTATTGGCTGACTAGGCAGGGTACCCTTCTGTCTCTCATTCTATGGAGTGGCTAGTTAGCTCATTTAAACCTCTAACCTCTGTATAGTTTGCATGTGAGAATCTTGATTTTCATGTATCTTTCCATGTTTCTCTCAAAGTCAGTCATTCTCCTTTCTAGTTGAGGATTCTGGAAGGAGGATTGTGGAGCTTAGTTGGGAAAGTTTTGTTGATAGTTTGAAAAGTTAGGTGGATGGTTGGGAGAATTATTATGAAAATTGGAAAAATTGGGTTGATGATTGGAAGAATTATTGGCATGATGGAAGTGGCTACCTTGATTTGACCGTGAATGGTCATGGTTATTTTGGCTCCATGAGAAATTAGGGTGATTTCTCCAGCTAGGGTTGTACGTTGGTGCGTAAGGATTATTGTTCGGCCTTGAAAAGGCCACATTCATCGGTTCATGGTATTGTTGCTGAGCCTAAAACACAGGGCACTCCTCGAACACATGATTCATGGCTTGGCAGTAAGTACAGCCCGGAGTTGGAAATTGGTTTGGGCTGACTTGATTGACTGGACTTGGTTCCTTAGTTTCTAATGCTTCCAGTCTTCTTGCTAGGTTCGCTAACTTAGCCTCATTAGGTATGGATGATTCGATAGAATGGAGACCTCCTTTTGAAGAGATGGAGTTTGGATTCCTAGAGGTTTCACTAGTAGGTTCCCATTGGATGATTTTTTTCAGCTAGGTTTTTATACAAATCCCATCCTTCATTTTCATCCTTATGCAAGAATCCCCTTGGCACATACTTTCTAAGAGGGTTTTGGTAGAATAATCTAGACCGTCATAAACAATTTGGCATTATCGCCATTTCTCTATTCCATGATGAGGACATTGGACAAGGAGGTCTTTAAAGCGTTCAAAGTACCTCCAGAACGGTTCACTCGGTTCTTGCTAGAATTGCATGATGGTCTTCCTTATGAGAGCGGTCTTATGAATTGGATAAAATTTCTTCAAGAAGACCTTGATGAAATCATCCCAAGATGTGATGGAGCCGGCCGCTAAGCTGTAAAGCCATTTCTTTGCTAAGTCCTTAAGAGCGAAAGGGACAAATCTCAACCTAATAGCATCGTCTACAAGGTGTGGGATTTTCATCATTAGACATACTTCCTCAAATTCTCTTATGAAGAAGTAAGCATCTTCGGACTCTTAAGCCATGAAACTTGGGGAGTGTGTTAAATTGTATTCACCAACCGATGGAAGTAGAATGCAAGATGGAAGTGAGGTTCTAATGGGATAGAACCTATCCTACAATGATGTTGATTGAGCCATTACCAGATCTTGTCTTGGTTCAAACTTGAGTGGTGATGTGTTTCTAGTCAACCTAGATGAATTAGGGTCTCTTGACCACACTTGCATACACAAACACAATCACAATCACAAACAAATTTACCAACAGTCAACAAGAGTATTTAACCAAGCCTAATCTAAGGTAACCTCAACCTAGACAACTCCTAACTAGTTGATTGTCCACAGGAGGTATAATGTAGACTTTGACCACAAGCTAATCAGCTAGGTCAGGGCAAGATTGGTGGGAGGTTATCCGTCAAAGACGTTCCTTAATTAAGTAACCACCAACCTTCGGGCTTTCGGCCCTCAATCCCCTTCCTAGACACTGATTTGGCAGGAGTCAAATTCCAACACCTTCCCCCTTAGGATAATCTCCTAGTGAGTTCGAGATGTCCCTAAGGCCAACGTCTATCAGATTTTACTTAGGCTTAGGTTGTGCGTGCTTGGAGATGGTTTGTGGGCTAAGGAAGGGTAATGACTTCCCCACCTTATCTTGAATTGGGTTTTGCCCTTAGAGTTAATTGTGCAAAGTGTGCAAGATATAGAAAAGTAGCATTCAAAAGCAAATATCACCCAAGAATGTTTCCTAAACTATATGCTATGCATACGTACCTTGTCTCCAGCTCTCTTCAACAGTAATTAGACAAATGCCTAGAATGCAAGTCTAAACGTTTTTTAAACAATTAGCAATCACTCAAATTACTGTTGAATTAAAATAGGGATGGTGGATAGCAGATATAGTAAGAATATAACGTACAAAAACTTAATTTTTTGCGAGCAATATGTCTTGCAAAAAAGAGTTTTAGTAGTCCAATGAAATTTTTAACTTTTGCAACGCAATTTCTTGAAATTCTGTTTCCTACTTTCGAGAGTAGTGGCACAGAATTTGCAAGTCTTCTCTTGCAAAGCTTGAACGCTAGATCTGAATCTTCAAGTCCCTGAAACAACACACCAAACTTATTAAAAAATAAATACACCGTTCCCTCCCCGGCAACGGCGCCAAAAATTGATTGTAAAAATCAAAGAACAATTAAAGAGTAAGAAATTATCGTGTAGCTTGTGGCTAATGGGTCGTGTCCACGAGGAGGAATGCGATGAAAGCTTTTTGGTGTTTCGTTTAATAACAAAGAATTGTGCTCGTTTTTTAATTGAAAAGAGAATGGAAAGAAGGAGATAATTAAAAGAGAAATTACAACTTTAGAGAAGGCTTTGGAGAAGGTGATTAAAAAGCTCGAGAATTGTTTGGTTGATTTTAATAAAGAAGAAAATCTGGGCTCACTATCTCACTACTCAACCGTTTATTCTTCTATTGAAATCCTTAGTGCCTCAACTTGATCATAGGCCAAACTTAAGGTTGACTTTAGAAAGTTTGAAGTAAAGCATATAAGATGGTTGGAAAAGTTCACTCTTTTCTTTAAGAAACCATTTTGAATCGAATGTTAAATAATCAAGAAGTCAAGTATGAGATAAAAACAAGTTCAAGAGACGTTCTTAAAAGAAGTAAGAGTTTAAAAATCCAAACCCATCCTCATGTGCCTTCAAGAACGCTTTCAAGAAGAAAGGCTTTAAGTTAGGCATGCAAATGATTCATTGGGTCTTTTTCATTAAAATCAGAAGAGAAGAAGAATTGGAGAGAGGTACAATAGTGAGCCCGGAAAATCGATTTAGCTACTCATGGAAGATAAAGAAAAATGCAAGTAAATAACGCAAGACATACCGTAAATGAGTGGAAGAAAAAGTAGCTCGATTCTTGTATTGATGTCACTTCAATCTTCAAGTACAAGCACCCAATTCCTCTCTCTCACAAGTATTTGTACTGAACTACAAATTGCAAAAAAAAAAATACAACTTTTGTACTATCTAACAAAGAGCTTATCTAACAAAGAGCTTAAACCTTAAAGTATAAATAAAAATTCTAATCCTAATCTTCGCTCCTTTTTCAGTACAAAACTTAAGCTTTTATAAGCAAAAACCCAGAGGGCAGGGAGTGAGAAGATAAGGGGAGCAAACGCTCCCCTTATCTCCACCAACAAGCCGCGGATCCGCGGCTTGGGCCGCGGATCCTCGGCTTGGGCGGCAGATCCGCAGCCTGGATGTGGCCAATTGGCCACATCCAGGTGGAGAGGTGGTTGGCGTGAAGTTGGCCTCCCTTTTGTCTTGCTGGATTTACTGTTGCAACTCCCAGATTTGACGAAATGATCTTTGATTTGTTGGCTTCAACCGCTTTATTCAGGGAGATTCATTTCAATCCGTTTCCAACCTCTCTGATATGCCAAGATTTGCCCTGATTCCTTGATTTCGAATTTATTCTGAATTAAATCAGAATTTGATGGGCTTTTGGCTTGTTTCTCCTTCCTTTCTTTTAGCAATTGGGCCTACATTTAATAAAGAAGAAGAAGACTCATTAATAGGATCTATTAGCTAAAAAGTATGGTAAGGTGACAATGTATATGCAATATATGTAACTGATCACTTGGAGATGGTTTGTGGGCTAAGAAAGGGTAATGACTTCCCCCCTACCTTGAATTGGGTTTTGCACTTAGAATTTATTGTGCAAAGTGTGCAAGATACAGAAAAGTGACATTCAAATGCAAAATATCACCCAAGAATGTTTCCTAAACTATATGCTATGCATACGTACCTTGTCTCCAGCACTCTTCAACAGTAATTATAAAATAAACGTAGTTAGACAAATGTCTAGAATGCAAATCTAAACGTTTTTTAAGCAATTAACAATCGCTCAAATTACATTTCGATTAAAACAGGGATTGAGAATAGCAGATATAGTAAGAATATAACACACAAAAACTTAGTTTTTTGCAAGCAATATGTCCTGCAAAAAAGGTTTTAGTAGTCCCACAAAAATTGCAACTTTTGCAATAGTAATTTTTTGAAATTCTGTTTCCTACTTTCAAGAGTAGGGGCACAAAATACCAAGTCTTCTCCTGCAAAGTTTGAATACTAGATCTGAATCTTGAAGTCCCTGAAACAACACACCAAACTTGTTAAAAGACAAACACAATGTTCCCTCCCCGGCAACGGCGCCAAAATTGTTTGCAAAATGAAAAAGCAAGGAGAATTTATCGTGTAGCTCTGGGATAACGGGTCGTGTCCACGAGGAGGAATGCGATGAAAGCTTTTCGGTGTTTTATTTAGTAACAAAGAATTGTGCTCGTTTTTTAGTTGAAAAGAAGAATGGAGAGAAGGAAAGTGATAAAAGAGAAATTGCAAATTTGGATAAGGCTTTGGAAAAAGTGAATTTTGTATAAAACTGAAAAAGTGATTTGTTGTTTTTTAGTAAAGAAGAGAATATGGGCTCACTATCTCACTACTCAATGATATGTTCTTCTATTGAAATCATTAGTGCCTCAACTTGATCATAGGCAAATATTTAAGATTGCTTTTAAAAAGGTTTAAGCAAAACACATAAGATGTCTGGAAAAGTTAATTCTTTTTTTAAGAAATCATCTTGAATTGAATGTTAAATCATCAAGAGGTTCAAGTATGAGATAAAAACAAGTTCAAGAGACATTTTTTAAAAGAAGTAGAAGTTTAAAAATCCACACCCATCCTCATGTGCCTTCAAGAACACTTTCAAAGAAGAAAGGCTTTGGTTTAGGCATTCAAATGATTCATTGGGTCTTTTTTTATGAAAACCATTCAAAAAGAAGATGAATCAGAGAGAGGAGTAATAGTGAGCCCAGAAAACCGATTTAGCTACTCATGAAAGACAAATAACAATGCAAGTAAATAAAACAAGACATACCGTAAAGTGAGTGGAAGAAAATGTAGCCTGATTCTTGTATTGATGTCACTTCAATCTTCAGGTTACAAGCACTCAATTCCTCTCTCTCACAGGTAATTGTACTGAACTACAAATTGTAAAACAAAAATATAACTTTTGTGCTATCTAACAAAGAGCCTAAACCTTAAAGTATAAACAAAAATTCTAATCCTAGTCTTCGCTGTTTTCTTCTCTGTTGAAACTAGTATTTATAGAGAAAAACCAGAGGGAAGAGATCATAGGAAGATTGGGGGAGCAAACGCTCCCCCAACCACATCAACAAAGCCGCGAAAACGCGGATAGGGCCGCGTTCCGCGGCCCTGGTGTGGCCATATGGCCACACACAAGTGGTGAACTCCCCTCTTTGGTGATTCACCCATATCTTCTGCTGGTTTTCTCGTTTCAGCTTCAGGATTTGACAAAACAGCCATTGATTGTTGGCTTTAACCACTTGATTTGGGAGGATTCATTTCAACCAGTTTTCAACCTCTCTTATATTCCAAGATTTGCCCTGATTCCTTGATTTCGAATTTATTCTGAATTAAATCAGAATTTGGTGGGCTTTTGGGCTTGTTTCTCTTTCCTTTCTTTTAGCAATTGGGCTTACATTTAACAAAGAAGAAGACTTATTAATAGGATTTATTAGATAAAAAGTATGGTAATGTGATAATGTATATGCAATATATGTGACTAATCAGAAGGGTTCCTGACCTTCTCCAAAGTAAAGGAAGCAGATGGGGCTTCTGTAGTGGTTAGTTTTTTTAACTCCTCGAGATCACGCCACGTGTCCTTTCAACACCAATCAGGCGAGCGACACGTGGCCACTTTCAGAACCTCTGACCCAGAGTTCCCATTCAATTCAAACCCCAAGCAGCTCATATAGTTAAAAGAAAGAGATAGAATCAATTGTGAGGATCTCTATCTATAAGCCAAATTTCTATTTGAACTCGACAGTTATACTCGAGAACGGGTCAACCACATCAATAGATGAATGCAGAGAATTAGATAAAAATGGACTCTTGTCCACTTCATTCAAATTTTAATGGCCAACTTATCCGCCATTGTAATGCCCCAATCCCACGGATACGAGGACGCTATGGCGACGTACATACGCAGGGCGAAAATACCCTCATGTTTGTATGCTAAGCTCAGTATAAGAAATAAACACAATATACATAATAATTTCAGCATTAAAAAGTACAAGAATAATTGTAAAAAGGGTCAGTAAGCAAGAAAGACTGTAAACAAGGATAAATATGAAAATAGAAATAAATAATAAAGATACCTATGAATCGAAAAGACGACAGTTTCAAGATAATATCTCAGAAAATCAACTACTACAAAATCTCTTAGCTCTAGCCTGGGCACACAAACCCAAGGTCATCAGAAAGCGACCTAGTGAGTGGTAAAATAAAAAAAGCAGTAATATATACCATAGAATGCAATCAAATAATAATAGGTAATATATGTTTAAATACTGGTGATATAATATAAAGATAATAACAATCAGAAGAAATATATAAGTGTCTTATTTTAATATCATCAATACCTAACATGTTATAACAGTTTCATTACCACAAGAGTATCTAATTTTATATCATTACTATCAGTGTATATGTCTGGGCTCTGCTACCAAAAATAATATCTACGTCACTTTTGGGGTTATGTTATCACAGTCAATAGTGTTTTAACGTTTATATATTATTTTCAATATGTGTAATATGATACAGTATTAAGTATTCCTAACTATATCAGTATGTATAAGTAACAAGTAGCAGTTTTAATTATTTTATATTTCTTTTTTAATCTCATAATAACAGTAGCATAATGGTATCGTAATGAATTTGAACATGTAGATATGAAGTATGTAGAATAATCATATTACAGTGTTGTGATTATATAGTAACAGTATCTACAAGGTACATGAAACAGAATACATTGAATGCAGAGTATACGCGTACATGAATAGTGTGTCACCACATGAAGTGTAACAATTATCAACCATTTTATTATGTTATTGAAAACCCAAATATTAAAGAGCTCTAATCAGGTAGGTGTATCCCGTGCATACCTGAGACAACGGCCTTATCAGTCCCCTGGCTGCTGAGACTAGGGCCACCCCCTAGGGTTGTATCATAAAACAGAAAATAGTACAGTCTGTAGCCATCACTATCCTCTACAGTGGGAAATATAATGGATCCACGATATCTACCTGACAGGACCTAGTCAATCGTCAAGTCTCCCCTAGCCCCATTTATATTTAATATATTTAAGAATACAGTATATCAGGAACAATAACAGTGCATGATACATGTAATACGATAATGGGACGAGCTTTGTTGATATTATGAGACAAGATAACGGGAAATGGGAAATAAGAGATATGAAATTCTCGAGGTGGCCCCCATGGCTTATATCCATGTGGCACTTAGTTTCTCACATCGCATTTCAATAGCATTCATGTCCAGTAATGAGAATATCAATATCAGTATCGAAAAACAATCATGTAACGGGAATAAAGGAATATACATGTAGCAATAATCCATGTAATTTGAACAGTGATCCATGCGATAGGAATACAGAAACAATCATGCATGTATACCTATAAAGCTATGTAACAATGATGTATAAATATGATATAATTGTCTATAGAGTATCCATGTAGCAAAGATACAAATATATGAAATAACGGTATCCAGTGAAATAATTTATCTGTATATAAGTGGGACATGAATAAGAATTAATAGTATCATGTGTAACGGTGATACATGTAAATGAAATGACATTGTTCAATGTAACATGCATTTACATGAAATTCTATGTCTATTGTGCTAGAATGTCCGTACAACCATGATACAGTTACATGTAAGAACGGTGTCCACAATCATGACAACTCATACTCGTATAGTGTCCAGTGTATGTGTAATTTGGTAATAGTGACAGTGTCAGGGTGATATATGTAACCTGAATAGAAGTTCAAATATCTAGTTCAATAGTAGTTATAACATTTTCATTAATATTAATATTATCAATAAGGAATTATTTACAAAAATATATACTTTCAAACTCTTCACAACCATTTAAATAAATATTAAAGTATTTATTAATCTTAAATTCCTTTAATTGACTGTCTAATATAATTACCTATATTTTATATCAAATCATGAAATAAATTAAAATATTATTTTATCAATTATGTTTAATAAAATATCATGCATATTCTTATTACAATGATTTTTCGTTAATTATAAGTTATTAAATAATATTTATAGTGATTTACTCATAATCACGATTTATAAATAAAGCAATCACTCAATTTTATTAAACATGATAAAATATAATTTACAATAAAAAAACACTCACATATCTATTACAGATATGTAGCTTATCTTCCTACAATTGCAACGGCTCTAGAAAATCGTCCAAATCGGACTTTAAATGCTCCAGATATCGCCCAAATACCAAAATCATAACAAAGGGGTTAAATATGTAATTTAAAAGATTTAAAATGAAATAAATTTATTTAACAGGGGTTTTATGTAGGAAATTACCTTATTGGGTTTAAAAACGGGTTTGGGCTCTTACCGGGTTGGGTTTAAATCCAATACTCAAACCTAATTGACCTAGTGGAAGTGGGTTATTGGGTTAATGGGTTATTAGGGTTTAATGGATTTGGACCCAATTAGAGACAGAATGAGATTGAGAGATTGAGAGAAAAAGAACGAGAGAAAGGGCAACAGGGGTGACGGCCAGAGGGGCTGGGCAGCGCCGACGGCCACCGCAGCGGCCCTGGTCGGCGGTGTTCCTGGCCGGCGGCGCCCTGGCCGACGGTACATCGGGGGATTGGCTCAGCGTGAGGAGGAAGAGTGAAAGAATGGAGAGAATAGGGAGATGATGAAGAAAAAAAGAGAAGAGAGAAGGATAGAAAGAGAAAAGAGGAAAGGGGGTTGGTATTGGGTGGCCTGGCTCGGTGGCGGGGAGATGCGACGGCCTGCGGCGGTCCTGGCTTCCGATCGATGTTGAAAAGAGAGAGTGAGAGAGTGATAGAGAGAGAGAGAGAGGGTTTGTGTGAAAGAGGGGATAAGAGAGAAATAGTAAGGGATAGAGATATATAGAGATAGAGAGAGTGAAATAGAGAGAGTTAAAAGAGAGAAAGAAAATGAAAGAGAAAGAAATAGAGGAAGAGGCGGTGGAGGAGGCCAGTGGGTTGTTGCTGGCTTAACGGGGAAGAAAAGAAAGGGATTGGAGGAGAAGGAAAGATAGAATAGATTAAAATATTATTTAATTATATTATTTAAGTAGGTTAAAATTTGACTAGTTCCGGATAATTCTCAAAAATTCTGTAAAGTAGATATCCTAAGGAATAATGTGAATTGATTTTAAGAAATTCAATATATTTTTGCAAATTAAAATTCTTGGAATCAATCGACGACTCAGGGCGACAACAGTTTGGCCGGCTTTTTGATTAACTTCAAAAAATCCCCAAAAAAATGCTAAAATAGAATTTATGGTTTTGAAGAATAATTTAAAAATAGATTCTTGAAATTTTATCCCTGTTGTGAATTAAAAATCATGAAGTTAATCATCAGTATCGGTCGATATCGAGATTTTCCAAAATAATTCAGAAAAATTTCAGAAAAATCTAAAATATTGAAAAATGATCTCTAAAACTGAGACCAACTTAATCTGACTACCAGAAAGGTCAAATTAACTTATATACTATATCGAGTACTATACTGTGATAAGTACATCAAAGATTGGTGGGTACACTTCTCCCCACCTTACAAAAAATTTCGTCCTCAAAATTTCAATTCAGGTGGGAGAATGAAATTTACAGTTCTTGGACCAGGATGTTATGGGACTATGATGCTTCTGTTGTGCCACTCTGATATTTATATTGAACTCCAGATCGGATAACTAGTATCAGATATCAAAATAATAGGAAAGGAATTAAAATTATGAAAGAGAAATGATTAAAAATCATAATGTTCAGAATGATAAGTGAAATATGAAATACTAGGGGACAAGGGATGGATTGTCAACGGAATGAGATATTCATGTCCTTATAGGTGGAACCCCAAATTCAGATACAGATGAATTCTAATTTTAATATGTGGTACTGTTGGTAAGAGCTCGAGTATTGATCTAGGTGGTAACCCACATTTGGTGAAACCTAGGCTCTGATACGAATCTGTAACACCCCAATCCCAAGGATACGGGGACGTTATAGAAACGTACATACGCAGGGTGGAAATACCCTCATGTACCTATGCTAAGCCTCAGTAGAGGGAATAAACACAATATACGCAATAATTCCAGCATTAAAACATACAAGAATACCTGCGAAAGGGGTCAGCAATCAAGAAAGATATGTAAACAAGAATAAATGTGAAAATAGAAACAAATAATAAAGATACTATGAATCAGAAATATGGCGATCTTGTTGACTGATTTTCCTGCACAGAAAATAATGAATATTAGATTTAAGAATAGATCGTGCGAGGAATCAGTTCTAATCCGCGGTAGCAGGGCTATGCGGGTCGTGATCCTCAAGGAGGGACTGCGATGGAAGCGTTAAGCAAGTTAATCTCTAAAAATTTATCTTTTTTAGTTATTTTGTTAGTCACGATGGTATTTACAATGAGTTGTGGTATTTACAATGGATCGAAGAAAAGAATATGGAGAGAGATGGATTTAATCTACAAAAGAGAAATAAAAAGAAGAAAAGAAAACTTACTTGAGTTGGAGAAAATAAGTGAAAACCTAATACTTTCTACCGTTTTTCGGAGGCGTTGAACGTATGAACCTTGGGATCGAACTCAGTCCGTTGTCGCATTAGGTCATCAAGCCTTGGGCAAGCATGAGTTGATACGCCTCGAGGAGGAGAACATCGCCATGGAATATCGTTGGAACCCCGATCTTCGGTATACTTATGGTTCGGTAATCGCTTGCATGCTCATCACAATCACAGAGATGAAAAGAGAAAAAGAAATAGAAACAAGAATAAAAGTAAAACATAGAAATAAGAAACAAAACAAAATAATACCTTTATTGCTTTAATCCATGGCAGAGAAGAGAAGATACATCAGTGTCACCCTCAATATAATCATCTCTCTCTCTCTTTAAAATAAAAAGAAAAGAAAATCTAACTACAAAGGAGAAACCCTAGAAAAAACCTAACTTTGGCCCTTGGCTCGCCTCTGGACAATTCTGTACGTTGCATTGCAGTGATATTTATAGAGCAGAAGGCTGCAGAGTCCCAGTAGAACCTGCCCACGAAAACTGATAACTGGATGAGATCGTATTGCCGCGGATCCGCGGCTTTTGCCGCGGTTCCGCGGCAATCTGGTGGCTTCTGGCCACGCGCTTTGGCGCGTGGCCTCTCCTGGTCCGTCCATAGGGGCGCCTGCTTCTGGAATTGTAATCCTGGCCTTTTAAATCTGGATTTTCGAGATAACTTGGTAATCAAGTTACCCTTAATCCAGATTTCTTCAAATCTTCCTCCCACGAATTTCTTCTTTATCTTGGCCTTTTAATCTGATCCTGCAGGTGTTTAGGGTTGGATAGAAGTCCCCCTTCCCTAAACTTCAATAATTGCAACTCTAGCCCTTGCATAATTGCACTTTGACACTTGATATTTGCATTTTGACTCTTGGGCTTCAAATATGGGCTTTTGGGCTTCATTGGGCTTTATTTATTATTAAATCGATAATTCGAGGCCTGCACAAAATAAATTACAAATTGTTAATAAATGTGCAGAATAATATGAATAAATGTGCGAATGCGATGGTATATATGATGATAAATATGCACTTTTGACTACCAATCACACCCCCACACTTATCTTTTTGCTCGTCCTCGAGTAAAAACAAAGAAAAAGAAAAAGTTAATCTAACCTAACTCACTTTCGTAGGAATCACGATTGCACTTAGCACGTGCAACAAGCCGTTAAACCTCTAGGTTACCCTAGAGGACGAGTGTTGTCTCGTGAGGGTTTTCAGCGGATTGCACCCACAAATCCATAAAAAGGAAAATATTTGAATTATATTTGAAGAGACTAAGTAGTCTATAAGTTTTAGGATCCTCATTTTTATCATTCTTTAAACTTAGTCTTAATAAAGTTAATTGTTTTCCATTTTAGGTAAGGATTAAAATTGAATTTCTATATATAGTCTTTTTCGTTACCAAAAATCATATGCATCCTTATGTTTTTACTAGGAATTCCTTAACTTGGACTCTCATGCCTCTTTATTATTTTTATAACTTCATCTAATTTTCTTTCGTGTAAGTATCAAGGCTTCTTGAGGCCCTCATACCTAACTAATTGACTATTAGATGTGTTAATATAATTTTTTTTTTTTTTTTTTTTGGCATGTATAACTCATCTAATTTTCTTTCGTATAAGTATCAAGGCTTCTTGAGGCCCTAATACCTAACTAATTGATTATTAGATGTGTTAGTACATATAAGTAATTTTTCCTTAGTTCCCTCGGACTTTCTAATCCACCCATGTAGCGAACTTAAAGTCGGTGGCTCCCAAACCGGTCGGCTTTAGGGCACCAAGTGAGAAAACACCCGCGGACTCAAATTCGAGTGAATTAGGCCCCAAAACTAAGGACTTTATTTTATTTACTCACCTTTAGGCATGAATACTTATGCTTCTTGAGGCACATGTATCAGCTTAATGGTGAATTATTTTTTTTTCTTTTTTTTTTTTTTTATTATTTTTTTTTTATGAGGCACAAGGTCTTTGTCTTAGAATCCTAGATATGCATTTGGTATGCACATTTCATTAAGGTAAAAATCAAGACTAATTATTTATTCAATTTCTCTCCTATACCTAAAAATTAAACAATTTATTTATTTTGACCAAGTTTTTAGAAATCCTAATCATGATTTTCCTAATCCTTAAAACTAACTTAGATTTCTTTCAAAAAATAAGTCAAAAAATTTCCTTTTTATAACAATTTTTTTTTAATTTTTTTATTTTTTATTTTTTTAATTTTTTTATTAGCAATTTTTTAGTTTTTACCTATGTTAGTATGTTAGTAAAGCCCACCCCCACACTTATCTCACGATCTATTCTTAATCTAATATTAGCAATTTGTTGACTGATTTTTCCTGCACAAAAAATTAGAATATTAGATTAAGAATAGATCGTGCGAGGAATCAGTTCTAATCCGCGGTAGCAAGGCTATGCGGGTCGTGATCCTCAGGGAGGGACTGCGATGGAAGCGTTAAGCAAGTTTCTCTAAAGTTTTTATCTTTTTTAGTTATTTTGTTAGTCACGATGGTATTTACAATGAGTTATTTACAGTGAAGTGGAAAAGAAGAATTTAGGAAGATGTGGATCTAAACTAAAGGAAGAAAAGAAAGAAAGATTACCTCTTCAGTCTGCTTACCGTTTGAACCGTTGCGATGATTTACCTTTTCTTAGAAGGCGTACAAGCATGGCATATAGGATCGTCCGCCTTCTTAACTATGGAATAAAAAGCAACTAGGGAATAAAAAGCAACTATGAAGACCTGTTCATCGCCATAGGCCATCAAGGTTCTTCTTCGGCTAGGTATTCTCGAAGCAGTTGGAGATCTCATGGTGGGCAAGACATTAGAGAAAGAAACAATGTCATAAACCAAAAATAGAAAAACAATGATAGACAAAGATAGAGACACAATAAAACATAAAAATAACAAAACAAGCTTTGATTTGATTTAAACAATGGAGGAAAATTACAACTTACACCGGCTGTCACCATCGGTACAAGAGGATCCCTTCCTCCATAAATGCAACATCTCCTCTCAGCTTTCACAAAAAGAAAATAAAAATTTACAATGGAATCTAACCTAAAACCTAAAAACCCTAGCTTTTGGCCCTTTGCTGGACGCTGGACGCTCTTTACGTTGCACTGCAGGAGATATTTATAGATGCAGAAGGCTACAGAGTCCCGGACGAATCTGCCCACGAAATTTGGGATCAGGATCTTATCAAAGTGCCGCGGATTTGCGGCGGTTCCGCGGCACTTTTGTGGCTTCTGGCCACGCGCTTTGGCGCGTGGCCTCTCCTGGTCCGTCCCTGTGGGCGCCTGCTTCTAGAATTGTAATCCTGGCCTTTTAAATCTGGATTTTCGAGGTAACTTGGTAATCAAGTTACCCTTAATCCAGATTTCTTCAAATCTTCCTCCCACGAATTTTCTTCTTATCTTGGCCTTTTATTCTCATCCTGCAGGTGTTTAGGGTTGGATAGAAGTCTATCCTTCCCTAATCTCTGATATTTGCAACTTTTAGCCCTTGTATTTGCATTTTGACTCTTTGTATTTGCGCTTTTTCACCTGGGCTTCAAACATGGGCTTGGATCTGGGCTTTTGGGCTCTTTAGGCTTTATTTATTGCTAAAATAACAATTCGAGGCCTTAGGGTGGTGGTTCCGGAGGTGGGTCTAATTGGTCCACGAAATGCGGCCCAATCAAGATAACAGATAATTTGTGGAACCCACCAGAAACTTTCCTTACATAACCCACAAAAATATATGTATAATTATTTTTAAAAATTTCCACCCCATCGAATTTCCAAATTTCATAATAAGTT
Organism: Agave tequilana; assembly: GCA_038442645.1. Taxonomy (NCBI): domain Eukaryota; kingdom Viridiplantae; phylum Streptophyta; class Magnoliopsida; order Asparagales; family Asparagaceae; genus Agave; species Agave tequilana. The sequence continues at coordinate 144,203 of JAVJIF010003423.1, read as the reverse complement.
TCAGAGTTAATTGTCTCAACCTCCTTGTCCCAAAATGGAGAATGAAAGGATGGAATTATTGACTTGGACATTATAGGTGCGGAACGAATGCCGACTCAGGGAAGATGCTCAAATCAAGTAAGGGCTCAGGAGTCGGGCTAGGTTCAAGAATTGGGTCCAAGTCAAGAAATTGAAACTCAAGTCCACAATCTTCTTCCCACAATGGAATGTGACCTAATATGGATGATATCTCTTTACTTCCAATATTAAGGAATTCTAGCTCATCGCCATACAATTCTTCAAAACTAAGGTCAACATCGTCCGTCAGAATTGTACAATCAATTTCAGAAGTAAAGAGATTGTGAGAATCTAGGTCAAGTTCAATATGATCATCTAAAATGGGTGATTCAATTTCATAATGAATTGGAATAGGATCCAATGTTGACTCGGGAAAAGTGAAATCAGGTGGAGACACTGGAGTCATTATTGGATCAGGAAATAAAATTGAATCATCAAGTGGAAGATCATGATCATATTCAAGCTCAAGTTCTAATTCAGGAAAGGAAAACTTGCCAAGTTATCAAGAATTGGAGTTTCGGCAAGTTCACATGATGGTACTGAATTAGAATCTTGTTGTCCACAGCAACTTGGTTCGTCGGCTCTAAGTGAGTGGTCAATGAAAGCAGAAACGGCCGAACTGTGAGCATGTAAAGCTTGAACCATCAAATCTATGTCATGATCACGGGCTAATTGAGCCTCAGTCATGGCAGCTAGCATCTCTTTATAGTCGATAGGATCATCTTGTTCTGATTGGTCTTGAAAAGATGAAGTGTCATCATGATGAAATTGTGAGTCGGTGGACTCACGCATCATCCTATCTAAGATTGATGGTGATTGTTGCTTGGACTTATGCATACTTATCATTTCCCCAATAGATGGTAGTCTATTATGAATTGGTGGATCTAAGTATAAATCATTGAAAGAATGTGGACTAGATGGATATGGAGGACAATTTGGTTGAGAATTAGACTCGGGGGACTCGAAACCCCATGAACTCTGTGACGAGTTGAAATTATTATGGAAATTATAGTCATAAGATGGGGGGTGTGGGTTATATTCATTCGGATAAGACCATTCGGCACACTAGATTGGTCAAAGTTAGGGTATGCCGGGTTGGTAATATCCGAATAATAGTTAGGGGTGTAATATGGATTAAAATTGGAATTATTCTTATATGCCATATCACACCAACACAAACACAACAAACACAAAAGAAAAATTCTAACCTAAGTTAGGGTAGACCTATGACCTAGACGACTCCTAACTGGTTAGACTGTCCACGGGAGGTAGGGTGTAGACTTTGACCACAAGTTAATCAGCCAGGTCGGGGCAAGAGTGGTGGGAGGTTTTCCGTCAAAGACGTTCCTTAATTAAATAACCACCACACTTCGGGCTTTCGGCCCTCAATCCCCTTCCTAGACACTGATTTGGCAGGAGTCAACTTCCAACACCGTTCCCCCTTAGGATAATCTCCTAATTGAGTCCGAGATGTCCCTAGGGCCAACGTCTACTAATTTTTAAGTTAGGCTTGGGTTAGTGAGTGCTCGGGATATGATTTTTGGGCTAAGGAAGGGTGATGAAATCCCCACCTTATCTTGTTAATGGGTTATGCCCTTAAGATGAATTAGTGCAAGTGTACAAGATAAATAGATAAGAATCACTCAAGCAGAAAATCAACCAAGAGATGAATCCTATTCTACATGCAATGCGTACGTACCTTGCTCCTCCAGCACTCTTCAACAGTAAATAAAAATAATTGAAAAGACACGTGCCTAATATGCAAACGTCTAATCAAATTTTTATTTTTAACAACCAATAATTTACTGTTGAATTATTAGCAATTTACAGGTGTATCACAGAACAAAACAGAATATATCAATAAGCAGAATTTTAATTTACAGAGACCTGCAAAAAAATTTCAGTGAGTAATTCACTGCAATTGCCGCGGATCCGCGGCTCTGGCCGCGTTTCCGCGGCAAAGTTGCAGGTCCTTGTGCTCTGCCTTCGAGGGCAGAGGCACAGGATAGCTATATGTCCACTGCTGCGATAAGTTTCTGTTTCCTGTTCTCCAAACCTGCAAACAGAAAAGAATAAAAAATTAGTTAAAAATTAAATTTTTTGTTTTAGAGATAACTTACCGTCCCTCCCCGGCAACGGCGCCAATTTGTTGACTGATTTTTCCTGCACAGAAAATAATGAATATTAGATTTAAGAATAGATCGTGCGAGGAATCAGTTCTAATCCGCGGTAGCAGGGCTATGCGGGTCGTGATCCTCAAGGAGGGACTGCGATGGAAGCGTTAAGCAAGTTAATCTCTAAAAATTTATCTTTTTTAGTTATTTGTTAGTCACGATGGTATTTACAATGAGTTGTGGTATTTACAATGGATCGAAGAAAAGAATATGGAGAGAGATGGATTTAATCTACAAAAGAGAAATAAAAAAGAAGAAAGAAAAACTTACTTGAGTTGGAGAAAATAAGTGAAAACCTAATACTTTCTACCGTTTTTCGGAGGCGTTGAACGTATGAACCTTGGGATCGAACTCAGTCCGTTGTCGCATTAGGTCATCAAGCTTGGGCAAGCATGAGTTGATACGCCTCGAGGAGGAGAACATCGCCATGGAATATCGTTGGACCCCGATCTTCGGTATACTTATGGTTCGGTAATCGCTTGCATGCTCATCACCAATCACAGAGATGAAAAGAGAAAAAGAAATAGAAAACAAGAATAAAAGTAAAACATAGAAATAAGAAACAAAACAAAATATACCTTTATTGCTTTAATCCATGGCAGAGAAGAGAAGATACATCAGTGTCACCCTCAATATAATCATCTCTCTCTCTCTTTAATAAAAAAGAAAAGAAAATCTAACTACAAAGGAAGAAACCCTAGAAAAAACCTAACTTTGGCCTTGGCTCGCCTCTGGACAATTCTGTACGTTGCATTGCAGTGATATTTATAGAGCAGAAGGCTGCAGAGTCCCAGTAGAACCTGCCCACGAAAACTGATAACTGGATGAGATCGTATTGCCGCGGATCCGCGGCTTTTCCGCGGTTCCGCGGCAATCTGGTGGCTTCTGGCCACGCGCTTTGGGCGTGGCCTCTCCTGGTCCGTCCATAGGGGCGCCTGCTTCTGGAATTGTAATCCTGGCCTTTTAAATCTGGATTTTCGAGATAACTTGGTAATCAAGTTACCCTTAATCCAGATTTCTTCAAATCTTCCTCCCACGAATTTCTTCTTTATCTTGGCCTTTTAATCTGATCCTGCAGGTGTTTAGGGTTGGATAGAAGTCCCCCCTTCCCTAAACTTCAATAATTGCAACTAAGCCCTTGCATAATTGCACTTTGACACTTGATATTTGCATTTTGACTCTTGGGCTTCAAATATGGGCTTTTGGGCTTCATTGGGCTTTATTTATTATTAAATCGATAATTCGAGGCCTGCACAAAATAAATTACAAATTGTTAATAAATGTGCAGAATAATATGAATAAAGTGCGAATGCGATGGTATATATGATGATAATTATGCACTTTTGACTACCAATCAGATCTCGAGATAATATCTCAAAAATGTCAAGTGCTACAAAATCTCTGAGCTCTAACATGGATACGCAAACCCAGTGTCGTCAGAAAGCAACCTAGTGAGTGATAAAATGAAGGAAGGAGTAATATATAATATAATAATACAATCACAATAATAATAGATAATACATGTTTAAATACCAGTGATACAATAAAATGATAATAACAATAAGGAGAAACATACAAGTGTCATATTTTAATATCATCAATACCTAACATGTTATAACAGTATCATTATCATAAGAGTATCCAATTTTATAACATTACTGTCAGTATATATGTCCGGGCTGTGCTACCAAAAATAATAGGTAAGTCACTTTGGGGGTTATGTTACCACAGTCAATAGTGTTATACCATTTATATATTATTCTCAATATGTGTAATATGATACAGGTTTAAGTGTTCTTAATTATATCAATGTGTATAAGTAACAAGTAGCAGTTTTAATTACTTTTATATTTCTTATTTAGTCTAATAATAATAGTAGTATAATGTTGTCGTAATGAATATGAACATAAAATAAGAAGTATGTAGAATAACCATACTACAATGTTGTGATTACACAGTAACAGTATCTACAAGGTATACATAAAACTGAATACATGGATGCAGAGTATACATGTACATGAATGTGTGTCACCATGCGAAGTGTAACAATTATCAGAAAGTGTAACAAGGTATATAGGTGACATAATTGTGGATAAAATATCAAAAAATAGTAACAAGTATAATTGAACAGTGAATACATTTATCGGGAAAGTCAAGTTATTTATACAATAAAACAATCAGTACCGCCTGATATTTTTATCAATCTCTTCCAATGTCCCATACCACTAGCAGTTCATACCATAGCCCGTACTCCAGACGAACCCATCTGAACATGACATACAAGTACCATTATCCGAACGTGAGAGTGACCAAATAACAAGCGCTTCTGATGCCACTACTGTTTATACCGTTTTATTATGTTAATTGAAAAACCGAATGGCCAAGGAGTTCTTGTCAGGTGGGTGAATCCCGTGCATACCCGGGACAACAGCCTTGTTAGTCCCCTGGCTGTTGAGACCAGGGCTAGCCCGCTAGGGCTGTAATAGGAAACAGGAGACAATACAATTGGTAGCCAGCACTATCTCATCCCCTATAGTGGGATGTATAATGGATCCAGAATATCCACCTGACAAGACCAAGTCAACCGTTATGTCTCCCCTAATCCCATTTAGATTTAATATATTTAAGGGGAAAAGTATATCAAGAACAATAACAGTGCATGATACATGTAATACGATAATAGGACATGAGCTTTGTTAATATTAAAAGACTGTAAGTACACCTAGAGAAAGGGTGAATAGGTGTACGGCTAATCTAATGAACAAAATGCGGAAATTGAAAAATTTATTGCAACACACTTAATGTAACCAATGAGTGTAGCCGAATTCCTGGTGAAGGGCTCTGGACTAACTCTTCTTGGTTCCTCTGAATAAGAGTTGAGGTGCTATATGAAGCTCTCGTGGTTAAACACAAGTGAGGCACACAAACAATCACAACCAAGCATATAAGTATGATATGACAATATGAAACAATGCAAGGCACAATATAAAAGAGAGAGAGAGAGAGAGAGAGAGAGAGAGAGAGAGTTAGAGTCAATGGATCAAACGTAAACACCCGATATTTGTTTCGAGGTTCGAGCACCCAGCTCTATGTCCCCCCGCCTTCACACAGAAGGATTTCCACTAACTTCTCCCACACATGACTCCCACACAGGGAACCTCCACTGAGGATTTGGGGCAATACAATAACCGGGAGTACACAAACTCCTCTCTCAACCAAATACAACCTCTCACAGAGGCAAGGCACAATCCACAACAAACACCTCTACACTTAGAGGGTTAGGCACTTAGTCAAACAAATCAACCACTCACTAGAGGGATAGGGCACAAAGTCACCACTCCAACAATCAACCTCTACACAAGAGGGATATCACAAATTAGGAGGGTTTACAACTTGGTGATCAAAAGACCACAAACAAATTCTTTTCCCACAAAACAAAAATTCTATTGAGAGGATAGAATGATAAGCTCAAGTGTGAGAAAACAAAGTATTTTGAACAAAGAAAATCACTTGGGAAAATCTCCAAATAGATATAGAATTTTTAGACCCAAAAACAAATTCCCAAAATACTATTTTCTTTGTATTATCAAATACTTTAAAAACAAATAGAGAATAAGAATTTTGAACCCAAAAACTTTTGCTGAAAAACACTTAAGGAGTATGAAATTTTTCTCTCTAAAAAATCTTGGTTAAAACCAACCCTTGAATGGGGTATATATAGCCCTCGAGAGAATCTGCCCGTTGGCAGCTGACAAGGCCCAGATTGGCCTTCCGGTCGACCGGCCGGTCGACGGCCAACAGTCAAATTTTTGACCGTTTTGAGCCTGCCGGTCGACCGCCGGTCGACCGTGCCCAGAACCAGAGAGCAACGGCTCTCTGGCCGGTCGACCGGGCTAACCCGAGAGTGGGTTGGCTACAGTCGGTCGACCGCTCGATCGACCGGCCAAATAAGCTGGCCTGTGTGCACATCCTTGTGCAGTCGGTCGACCGTCCCGGTCGACCGCCAGGGCCTGGCAGATCTGGTTATAGGATTTAAAACTTGGGTTTTTATTATCTAATTTAAATCCCATAAAATCTCTAAAAATCCAAAAAAATAGTTTCAGTATAATACTTTGATATACAAATATGTTTGAGTAAAATCAAACCATGTTACAAACATTTTGAACTATTTTTATAACTTAGAAATTTTGCCGAAAACCAAAATCCGTATTTTCCAAAACTTAGATTTTGAAATGAAAACCCGATATTTCCAAAACACATCCAAATACCAAAAACATGATATTGAAACAACATTTAAGCATGTTGTCTATGGATATAATCCAATATACATGAAAGATATATATCAATATTTTTGACATTAAGTCTGAAAATAAGTTTTGTTTAAAATACCAAAACTCCAAACTCATGAAATAGATTATCAAACTAAGTTTGTTTAACTAGTTGAAGCATAGATGTATATAGAACAAATCTAATATACATTAAACCATGTAAACTTGTTTTGATATAATTCTATACATGAAAACCAAGATCGGTTAAACTAAAAACCGAAACCAAAACATGAAACGTGTGTTGTTGGCCCAAGAGGTTACATCTCTTGTTTTGTGTTTTGATGATGACAAACCAAATAAGAGCTATTTGGTACTAATGAATTTGTTCAAGATAAGTTCAGGTTTTGTACCATGTTTGGAGACCATTGGCTTAGCTTTGCAAGAACTTCTAAGTTTCACATAGCAAGGAAGGCAAATTGCACAATCAAGGAAGAATCATAGAAGAGAAGGCACAAGCAAAGCATTGGATGGCTCAAAGACTTGAAGATGCTCAAAGAGTATTTAATCATTGTATTTTTAGTTTTATAGTTTGTTAAAGAATAGTGGATAGGTTTGACACTTTGTTCCTAAAACGTGAGGTGAGCTGCTGATTCTACTCTTGGAGTGACTCAACATAATGCTTCCAGAGAAGGCAACCTTTAACGGAAAACAAGAAAAAAGAATCAAAAAAAGACCATAGCGCGATCTATGATTAGCCCTCGGTCGGGATGGTTCTGTAACCGAGACGGGTTTCCGGGCATTCGGTAACGGTAAAACACCCGCGCACTCTCTTTGCCGATACCAGCACCGCTCCAAACACATACCCAATAGAGCGGGAACCATTAAGAGAAGAATGGCATCACCGTTTCTCCCTGGGGACTATACTCCGGCTCTGGGTATTCTCGGAATAGGCGGTAGGGGGATATGGTGCACGAAGGGGATTATCTATCGGAATGGGTATTCTCGGAATAGGCATTATCGGACTATGTGAGCCGGGTTTCCGCGGATTCGGTAACCTAACCTACTCTCCGAGACGGGGAAGAATTGGTACCGTCACCGCTGGGACCGGTTGTTTGGAATGAGACTCTGTCCCCAGGGGATGGAAGAATAGGTGCAGGCTCTCACGGGGATGGAAGGAATACGGAATAGGTGCACGAAGGGTACGGAGTAGCTGAGCGCTTGCGCGAAGGCGGTAGCTTAGCCGAAAGGCGAAGGGGATGGAAGGAATGGGGATTATGGGAATAGGTGCCGATACGATAGGCGGAATACGGAATAGGTGAGACGGGTTGTTTGGTACTGGTCTCGGAAGCGGTACTCCCCGCGGACCAGTGTGTTGACGGTAGGAAAGTGTGCATCTTCTTTCACCGTTACCGAATCCCCGGCTGGTATCGGGTGTGCGGGCAGAGTCGACAAAAGAATTCCCGAGAAAAAAACCCGTATCGGAAAGTTTTCTTTGAAAGAATTCCTTCTCTCAAAGCCCTTCTCTAGCAGCTTGCATTCGATGCATATTCCTTATTAGATGTCACTTCCTTTAGTTTAGCAGCTCCGTATCGGTAGCATTCACAGCTGAGTCAATAGTAGCTTCTTCTTGAACTTCCCCTTATTCCTTAAAAAGGAAAATCGTCCGCTGAAGGCCTAGAGAGAGGAACAACCCCAGACGCGAAAACAACTCGAACATCTAGTATTATCCAATCGGGGACCCTCATTCCCCGCTTTATCGAATTCTTTGAGTGTCCAGCCTGCTCCCTTTGTTCAGTCGGAAGACTTTTCTTTAGAAAACACTTTTTAGTCCCCGTCCAACAAGAGAGGTCAAGCCTTTCTATTCAAATGAAAGCTCTATCACACACGTTTTTGCGCACATGTTTATTCCAAAATGTTTTCTTATAATTTATACAAAAACATTTTGTTTACAAGATTTGGCCTACAGATATATATTTGTGTTTTATACAAATCTATGTTCAAACTATTTTGTCAAAATCAAAATCCCCTTTTATTTTCTCTTCAAAATCCTGATTTTTGACCTGAGCCAGTCGACCGAACGGTCGACCGGACCTATGACAGGTTTGGCCGGTCGACCGTCCCAGTCAACCGTGGCTCTGGCTGTGCACGTATCTGTGTGCACGTTGTATCGGTCGACCGACCGTCGACCGACTGTAAGCAACTTTGCTCTCGGTTAGATTGGGTCGACCGGGCGGTCGACCGCTGGCCTGCAACGGTCACATTTTTGAACTTGCGGTCGACCGACCGGTCGACTGACAGAGCCGTTTGAACAGTAACAGGCATTTTTTCTGAGCTGTTTATTTTTGTCTTTTTTCACTTAAGTGAGTTTAAAGGACTTGTTTTGGATTTAATACATTCTGATTAGCCTTAAAAATGTTTTATCTTCTAACCCTAGCCCTCTCCTATAAATAGGGGTGTTTGGGGAGAGATTGGTTCACCTAATTTTACAAGAAAAATTCAAAAGTTTAAGGCATTTAAAAGAGCTTGGTTTTTTGTTTTTGTGCTGAAATCTCTCTCATTTTCTGAAGTGTTTTTCAAAAGAACTCTTTGATTTCATTTTCTTTTCTCCTTGCAAACAAGAGCTTCATTCCTACTCATTGTTCTCTAAGGACCTTTTGTAAGGGAAGAGACAATTGAAAGAGAGAGTTTGTGGTCTTTTGACTACTCAGAAATTCCTTGTACTTGAGATTGTGGAGTTGGGTACTCCATTGTATTTGTGATCTTTGTGATAGTGGAAGTAGCTAGAATCCTTCTGGGGAAGGCGGGGAGTAGAGCTGGGTGCTCGAACCTCGATAACATATCTTTGTGTTTGCGATTGATTTACTTTTCCTTGTCATTACTTATTGCTTGAGATTGTCATTGCCATATTCATTTTCATTCATATTGTCACATCATTATCCCATACAACAAGGTTGCATTGCGCACCTCTAACTCATTTTACGAGGAAGCCGGAGGAAGGAGTTCAGAGCCCTTAATAGGGAATTCGGCTCTTAGTCTGTTTTGGGAGATTGTTGCATTACATTTGCATCATAATTTTTAAATTGCTCATTGATTAGCATCATCACCTATTCACCCCCCCTCTAGGTGATTTTCAATTGTATCAGAGCTTGGACTCTAGGTTTTGCTTAAACATCCATAGAGAGATCCTTTAAAATTTGCTAATCAACATTTCTCATTTCATTCATTCATCACTAGTAAACATGGCCGATAACATTAAATCCCCACCTAAATTTGATGGACTCAACTTCCCTATTTGGAAGGTTAGGATGACTATCTTTTTGCAATCATTAGGTAGTTTAGTGGCTAAGTCCTTGACCAAACCCTGTGTAGCACCCGATAGTGATGAGAGCACATGGACCGACTTCAACTTTAGAGAATATGAGGCTAACTCCAAGGCCCAAAACTCCCTTTTAACCGCCTTGAATGAGGATGACCTTACACGGGTAATTCATTGCCAATCCGCCTATGAGATTTGGCAACACTTATTGGTCACACATGAAGGGACTTCACATGTCAAGAGAGCTAAGATAGATCTCTTGATGTCTCAATATGAATCATTTAAAATGCTTGATGATGAATCTATTGATTGTATGATTACTAGATTCACTAAAATCACCAATGGTCTTTCTTCCTTAGGTGACGTCATCTCCAACGATCAAAAGGTGCGCAAAGTGATTCGGGCTCTTCCTCCATCTTGGGAGATAAAGGCACCACCTTGAAGGAATTGAACGACAAAGATGAGATGGACATCATTAGTCTCATTGGGACCTAAAGACCCATGAGATGGAGAAGAAAGCAAGAGAAGAGGCCGCTCCAACAAAGAAGAAGTCCTTAGCTTTCAAGTCTTCATCCACTCTTGAAGACGATGAAGAGATGAAGAAGAGATGAGGAGCTCTCCCTCCTTGTGCGAAATGTCAAAAGGATGTACCGGAGGAACAAGCTCAACTTCCGAAGAAAATTTGAAGGCAAAGAGGAGAGGAAAATTATATGCTACAATTGCCGAAAGCCCGAACACATCATGGCGGATTGCCCGGAGTTCAAGAAGAAGATGACCTCCTCCTTCAAGCCAAAGAAATCGGAAGAAAAGAAAGCGTATAAGGCAACTTGGGATTCAGAAAGCGAGTCCGAGGAAGAGGCGGATGTAACAAAATATGTGTTTCATGGCAAACACACCTAAGGTAACCCCTCAACCCCTTGATGATGAAGATGATGAGTTAAGTAAGGAAGTTCTTGTACATGCTTTTGTTGAACTTTCTGAAACTTATGATCAAGAAAATGAATGCTTTAAATTGCAAAAAGAAGTTGCTTTTCTCAAAAAATCAACTTGCTATGGTTTCTAAAAGAAAAGGATGACATTTCTTCTAATCTCACTTCTATTCAAAATGGAGTTTAATGCTACAAGGTTTCTTGTAAGGCTAAATTCCTATTGTTGATGAAAAAAGAAATTTCTTCTTTAAAAACTAAAATGATTGATTTTGAAAAGGTTTTGAAAGATTGTGCTTTTAACACTAAGAAACTTGAGGAAAAATTTTTTAAAAAGCACACATCACATGCTAAGATTTCTCATGCTCACACTACACCTAACACTTCTCATGCTCATGCTACAAAGCTCATGCTCACAAATCACACACCCATTATGCTTTTAAATATGTTAGAGTATATAGATGCACATATTGTGGTAAAAATGGACATTTAGCTAGTTTTTGTTATGATCAATTAAATAGATCCAATAATCTTGTTTGGGTTCATGGCTCTAACCCTCAAGGACCAAGAAAATATGGGTACCAAAATCAAGTCCTAAATTGTTTGATGTAGTACACACCAAGGCTCCAAGACGTAGGGAGCGGGTGGTACCTTGACAGTGGTTGTTCAAGACACATGACGTGGGATATCAACAACTTTACAACCCTATCAAGGTACAATGGAAGGTGGCTCCGTCACCTTCGGGGATGACTCCAAAGGGACTATCATCGGTATAGGTAACATTCAAATTGGTGTATCTCCTATTATTGAGAATGTTGTTTTAGAGTTGAAGGTTTGAAACATAATTTGCTTAGCATAGTCAATTTTGTGATCGTGACTTAAAGTTGTTTTTGATGATTGTTCTTGCAAGATTTTTGATATTAAAACAAATGATTGTATTCTCACCGTTTTTTGTGATGATAATGTCTATATCATTGACATGCTTAATATAGATTGTTCTACTAAATGCTTAAATGCTTTTGATGAAAATTCTTGGCTTTGCATAGAAGATTAGGATATACATCTTTTGAACATCTTTCTAGGATTAATTCAAAGGAATTGGTGAAGGGTATTCCTTACTTGAAGTTTGAGAAGAACGATTTGTGGTGCGTGCCAACTTGGGAAACAAACCAAGTCTTCCTTCAAACCAATCAAGGATATCATGTCAACTAGGCCTTTAGAATTAATTCATATGGATTTTTTTGGACCTACTAAAACTAAGAGTTTAAATGTAGTAGATATGCATATGTTTTGGTTGATGATTTTTCCCGTTTCACTTGGGTTTTCTTTTTGGAACACAAAGATCAAACCTTTCTCATTTTAAGATTTTTCGAAAAAGGGTTAAAAGAAAAAGGTTTTCCGATTTTGAAAATAAGGAGTGATAGAGGTGGTGAGTTTGTAAACAACTCTTCATGACTTATTGTGATGAAAAGGGAATTAACATGAAATGTCTTGTCCTAGGACTCCACAACAAAATGGAGTTGTAGAAAGGAAAAATAGAACACTTCAAGAGATGGCTAGGACAATGATAAGTGAATACGACCTCCCTCAATATTTATGGGCCGAGGCCGTAAACACCGCATGCTATATATCTAATCGTATTTTATTTGTGTAAAATTCTTTCAAAACATCTTTTGAAATTTATCACTCTAGAAAACCTAATGTTGCTTATTTCAAAGTTTTTGGATGCAAGTGTTTTGTTTAAATACTAAAGAGAATTTGGGTAAATTTGATGCTAAGGCTTATGAAGCAATTTTTGTTGGATATTCTACAACTAGTAAAGCTTATAAGAGTATTCATTAGATCTTCTCGTACCATTGAAGAATCCATGCATGTTAAATTTGAAGAATCTAATGTGGTTGTTGAGATGTTGTAGAGATTGAACCATTAGGTGAAGACATGGAGAGACTATCCTTGAAGGACTCACCCGCTCAAGAAGAAAAGCAAGAATCTATTGGTGATGTTCAAGAGGATAAAGAGAAAAGCTCTCAACCGCTTCCCAAAGCTTGGAGATACGCTACAAATCATCCTAAGGAGCTCATCTTGGGTGATGCATCTAAGGAGTCACAACGCTCTCAAACTCCATGACCTATGTGGTAACTTTGCTTTCATTTCTCATTTTGACCCAAAGGCATTCTCGAAGCCGAGACGGACCATATTGGTTGCTTGCCATGCAGAGGAACTCAATCATTTGAGCGCAACTAAGTTTTGCACCTTGTTCTAAACCCCACGATAGACCATAATTGGTACTAAGTGGATCTTTAGAAACAAGATGGATGAGTTCGGAAATGTCATTAGGAATAAAGCTAGTTTAGTGGCCCAAGGTTACACTCAAGTTGAAGGAATTGACTTGAGGAGACCTTTACACCGTAGCACGGCTTGAAGCCATACGGATGACACTAGCTTTTGCATCTTTCAAAAATTTTAAATTAAACTTTTTCAAATGGATGTGAAAAGTGCATTTTTGAATGGTTTTATTAATGAAGAAGTTTATGTTTCTCAACCTCCCGGTTTTATTGATCATGTTCATCCCGATTTTGTTTTTAACTTGATAAAGCGTTGTATGGATTGAAACAAGCTCCAAGAGCTTGGTATGAAAGACTTTCTAGTTTCTCATTTCAAATGATTTTATTAAAGGCAAAGTAGACACCACTCTATTCACTAAGCATGTTGATAATGATATATTAATTGTGCAAATTTATGTTGATGATAATAATTTTTGTTATTCTACTAATGAGCTTTTGTGCAAGGTATTTGAAAAGGTAATGCAACTTGAGTTTGAAATGTCTTCAATGGTGAGCTAAATTTCTTCCTTGGACTCCAAATCAAGCAATTACAAAATGGGACGTTCATAAGTCAAGCCAAGTACGCAAAGGAACTTGTAAAGAAGTTTGGACTTGAAGGCTCAAAGACTTGCAACACTCCCATGGCAACTACAACCAAGCTTGATAAAGATGACCAAGGTAAAAATGTTGATATTAAATTATATAGAAGCATGATAGGAAGTCTTTTATATTTAACGGCAAGTAGGCCGGATATCATGTTTAGTGTGTGTCTTTGTGCTAGATTTCAATCGTGTCCTAAAGAGTCCCATCTTATTGCGGTAAAACGCATTATTCGTTATATTAAGGGCACTATTGGGATGGGTCTATGGTATCCGAAAACCGGGAGATTTCTCAATGACGAGTTATTCGGATGCCGACTATGCGGGTTGTAGTAGATAGAAGAGTACTAGTGGACATGTCAATTTCTTGTAATTGTCTTGTTTCATGGTCCTCTAGGAAACAAAATTCCGTAGCACTCTCAACCGCCGAGGCGGAGTATGTTGCCGCAGGGGCTTGTTGTGCACAAGTCCTTTGGATGAAACATACTCTCCTTGATTTTGATTTGCATTTTGATCCTATAAAAATATTTTGTGATAATACTAGTATATACACATGACTAAGAATGCAAATCAACATAGTAAGACCAAGCACATTGAGATTAGATATCACTTTCTTAGAGATCATTTTGAGAAAGGAGATATAGATATTGATTATGTTTCCACGGATTTACAACTAGCCGATATTTTCACTAACCACTTGATTTTGCTAGATTTTCGTTATTTGTGGAGAACTTAATGTTTGTGTTATTGATTAAACATTTTTCATAACCCTTTTTGATGTATGACAAAAAGGGGGAGAATAAGTTTACATGGGACAAAAATAAGTTCATTTGGTCTTGGTTCCATATGAATTTATGTTTTTATGAGTTTTATGAGTTTTTGTTATGAGTCTTGTGTTTTATGAATTGAATTTATATGTTTTTATGAGTTTTATGAGTTTTTGTTATGAGTCTTGTGTTTTATGAATTTGAGAACTCTTGAATTTTGTGTTTTATTGGTATTGTTTCAATTTGGTTTCAATTGGCATCAAGAGTATGTTTTGTGTTTTTAATAAATTCTTGTGTTTTTTTTATAGCATAAATATAGCATAATTTGAGGGGGAGTCTTCTCCTCCCCCATATTTTGTCTATAGCCTATTTGTTTTGTCATCATCAAAAAGGGGGAGATTGTTGGCCCAAGAGGTTACACTCTCTTGTTTTGTGTTTTGATGATGACAACCACATAAGAGCTATTTGGTACTAATGAATTTGTTCAAGATAAGTTTCAGGTTTTGTACCATGTTTGGAGACCATTGGCTTAGCTTTGCAAGAACTTCTAAGTTTCACATAGCAAGGAAGGCAAATTGCACAATCAAGGAAGAATCATAGAAGAGAAGGCACAAGCAAGGCATTGGATGGCTCAAAGACTTGAAGATTGCTCAAAGAGTATTTAATCATTGTATTTTTAGTTTTATAGTTTGTTAAAGAATAGTGGATAGGTTTGAAGCTCTATCACACACGTTTTTGCGCACATGTTTATTCCAAATGTTTTCTTATAATTTATACAAAAAACATTTTGTTTACAAGATTTGGCCTACAGATATATATTTGTGTTTTATACAAATCTATGTTCAAAACTATTTTTATCAAAATCAAAATCCCCTTTATTTTCTCTTCAAAATCCTGATTTTTGACCTGAGCCAGTCGACCGAACGGTCGACCGGACCTATGACAGGTTGGCCGGTCGACCGTCCCAGTCGACCGTGGCTCTGGCTGTGCACATATCTGTGGCACGTTGTATCGGTCGACGACCGGTCGACCGACTGTAAGCAACTTTGCTCTCGGTTAGATTGGGTCGACCGGGGGGTCGACCGCTGGCCTGCAACGGTCACATTTTTGAACTTGCGGTCGACCGACCCGGTCGACCGACAGAGCCGTTTGAACAGTAACGGGCATTTTTTTCCTGAGCTGTTTATTTTGTCTTTTTCTCACTTAAGTGAGTTTAAATGACTTGTTTTGGGTTAATACATTCTGATTAGCCTTAAAAATGTTTTATCTTCTAACCCTAAGCCCTCTCCTATAAATAGGGGTGTTTGGGGAGAGATTGGTTCACCTAATCATTACAAGAAAAATTCAAGTTTAAGGCATTCAAAAGAGCTTGATTTCTTGGTTTTTGTGCTGAAATTCTCTCTCATTTTCTGAAGTGTTTTCAAGAATTCTCTGATTTCATTTTCTTTTCTCTTTACACACAAGAGCTTCATTCTACTCATTATTCTCTAAGGACCTTTTGTAAGGGAAGAGACAATTGAAAGAGAGAGTTTGGTGTCTTTTGACTACTCAGAAATTCCTTGTACTTGAGATTGTGGAGTTGGGTACTCCATTGTATTTGTGATCTTTGTGATAGTGGAAGTAGCTAGAATCCTTCTGGGGAAGGCGGGGAGTAGAGCTGGGTGCTCGACCTCGATAACATATCTTTGTGTTTGCGATTGGTTACTTTTCCTTGTCATTACTTATTGCTTGAGATTGTCATTGCCATATTCATTTTCATTCATATTGTCAATCATTATCCCATACAACAAGGTTGCATTGCGCACCTCTAACTCATTTTACGAGGAAGCCGGAGGAAGGAGTTCAGAGCCCTTAATAGGGAATTCGGCTCTTAGTCTTGTTTTGGGAGATTGTTGCATTACATTTGCATCATAATTTTAAATTGCTCTTTGATTAGCATCATCACCTATTCACCCCCCCTCTAGGTGATTTTCAGAACTGCCGAGCGAAACGACTGGGCATGTAAGGCTCGATCGTACATGAATTTCCTTGCCAGAAGATCAGATATCCAGGCCGAATATTAATCAGCCACCAGAAGACTCCCGATGGCAGCCTGTGAAATCATCTGGTCCCGCAAGGTCGGCAAATTTATCTCCGTAAGACGCACTAGCAATCTCGGGGAAGCAACGGTCGAGCTGATAGTTCGAAGTGTTCAAAATACATTTCCGAACATAGAACATGTAATAGCAAGACCAGCTCGAATTTTTCAGCTTCTGCACGAAGGGAACAAAACCTGCAGAAAGAGGCATCGCCGTCATCAGTGAAGGGCAGTGCATAATGTACCAAGCCATCAAGTACGTATATGGAAGCTCGATCCTGGGGTTAGGGTCTTCACTCTTGGCCTTCCCTCCGAATCAACCTCTGGCCTGCCCTCGGAGTCGACAATGGCCTCCACTTGGCATAGGCTTTTAACTAGAGCCTGTAACCCATTTTTAATTTCGGCCACCATTGCTGGAAGGAAGGCGATAGACCTTCCGTAGGCAAGCAAAACTGCCGGGTATACTACATCGGCAACAATTACTTCATGTGGCAGTGTTGGCACCACACAACATTTCAGCCACAGTATGAGGAAGCCCGCCAATAGAGCCCGATCAGAAATGGAAACTTGGGCCTGGTGATGAAAACTTTCAAAGACCGTATCTGGTCTGAAAGTGTCCTCGTTCGACTCAGTGGTGTAAGAGCTTGCAGAGGCATCGATCCTCTCAGCAATTTTCTCGTCAGTGCAAGGGGCCAGACTAGTCACCGGGCTATCCTTCTCATTTATGCCATTGAACAGATAGCTCACCCAGGACATCTGCTTGACATCCCTGTTCCTCCAGGAGGATACTTGGCCGCAGATGTGGAAGTGGCACAGCACTTCCCAATATGTCTTATATACCTGAGGATCCTCTTTTTTCAGAAGATGAAGCTCCTGAGAAGTTGGGACGTAGTCTTCATAAGGGGCATCTCCCATAACAAGCCCCAAGACTTCATACAGTTCATGAAGAGCAAGCCCCATCTCTCCGACTGGAGTAAAAAATGTGCCTGTCAAAGGATTATAATGCTCCAAGACACTATAAAAATTGTGAGAATTTTGCGGGAGGCCATACTGTACGGCACTGACCGAGTGATATAGCCCCACCTGCTGCAGCAGAGCCCCGAGCTCAACAAGCACAAATCCAACCATCCTACCCCACCAGGATTTGTTGGTAGAATGAACCCACCGAGCGGATGAAAATCGACGGGAAAATCAACCCTAACTTTCATAAACTGGTTGATGAAAGTAGCGCCAAGCTGAGGGGTTTCTCCCTTCGGATACTCAGGCCTAACTAACCAGGGGAATAAACCGAAAACATCTTTCCAATGGCCTGCAGAATATACTTCCTTAGCACCTAATTTGCCAAGAGAGACGTCGGAGACAAACCGGGAAAGATCCCAATCCATCGCACGATGAATGGACATGTGCTGAAGATAGGACAAGGAATACATCCCTCATGTCCCCTATCTGACGGAGCCACTTGTAATCTCCGTCATGCAGAGTCCTATCATCCTCATCAATGGCATCACCGAAGAGGAAAGCAGGCTTCCATAACGAAGTACGGGAATCCATCTCGAACAATCCATCGGAGATAATTTCCCGAAGGGTCTCCATACTGGCCTTGATGATCCTCTCCCTTCGCTCCTTTGATTACCGGAAGTCACAGGAGCGGTTTTCTGAAGCACGAAGGTCAGATTTCTATCGACGCCACCTACGTGCCCAAAATGACACTTCTTGGACAGAGGACTAGAAGAGTATCTCACTGCAATGAAGATGACACTTAGTCAGAAATCTAAAAGAAAATGGCTAAGTGCTTGAGGGTCAAACGCAGAAATGAATCCAGAAGCGGAAATCAGCAAAATCCGCGTCTAGACTCAAAAATGCGAGGCTTGCATGTAGCCCGCATTTCAAAATCCATAACTTAGAAAAATTCTAGGTATCAGACTCAGACGCGAAATTCAGTAAAACTTGCAAGACGCGAGAATCATAAGAAGTCTGCGTCTGAACTCCCCATACTTAGAAATATTCTGACAATGAGTCCAAAACGCAAGGCTCAACGAGGCCCGCATTCAACAAACAGGTACGGACTCAAGTTGCTGAAGCAAAGACGCAGAGGTCGTCAAATCCGCGTCTTGCCTACCAATTCAAGAGCCGCGTCTGAAGATCAAACACGGGCATGAGCCTTGTGTTGACGATTCACATTCAAAAGAGACTTAAGAGTTAAAAGAACTCTTTAAGCTCCGTCAATGGCGAAAACCAAATCAGATGGTTTTACTACCTGAAATAGGGGCCTCCTGTGTGGAAGAAATGTCCATCTGAGTCTCAGGAGCAGCAGTGCTCGAGGACGAAGCCACATGCTTAGCTTTTGGGGCCATTTCGACCGTGAAATCTGTGCTGAAGACGTTAAAACTGGAAAAGAGCTTTTAAGTTTTTTTAACTCTCGACAGAAAGCTCAGCGAAGAAGAAGAAGAGTCTAATGATGACTCTTGAAAGACTGTTGTCTTTTATAGGCACAGTGATTCGCAGAGACACGCGGCGCTTGGCTCGAGGCCTAATCCCCGCCTGACGCGTGGCGCGTATATTAAATGCAACGCAAAATTCGCTCGCCAAAGGAAAGATGTCCCCTCAGTTTCGCCGGACAGATGGCAACGCGTCCAAAACACGGATTCGTGTTTAACAAAACCGCATCCTCCAAAAAGTCGCGCCTCTTCAGCAAGGCCAAAGCCGTGCCTAGTTCACAGAGTGAGAGTTGCGTCTTCATCTCAAAGATCGCGTCCCTATAAGAGCCACGTTTCTTTAGTAAACTAATATATGCGTCCCCACTCCACGTGAGGACTGCGTCTCTAGAACAACATGACCCTGCGTCTACAAGACCTACATTCAGTCTTTGCTTCTGCAAATCTGTTCAACAGTACACTGGCACAAGCAGACGACTGTTCACCCCTGATTCAAAGTACACCAACAACCTGCTTAGAGCACTAAGGAGGTCTGGACTGCGTATCTAGACACTCACCACGATCATCTCTGGTGGCTTCAAAGGGTTTTACAGTACACTAACGAAGACCACACTTCAGATAAGATCAAGCTCAGAGTATCTCAAATGATTGTCAGTCCAATCATGAGAAGTATGAATTCAACCAGAGTCCAAAGTATTTCGAAATCCGTCCCAGTCAACCGCGGAATAACGAAAACTTTGGAGGGAGTTCTGTAGGCTATCTAAAAAATACTGAAGACAAGTCGTCAAAAAGTAGAATCCAAACTCCAGACGCAGGGCTAGTCATCGCCACCAACGCAGGATCAAGACGCGAGGGTTGAAACCCGCGTCTCAACATCACTACAAGGACCGAGACGCGAGGGTTAAAACCCGCGTCCCAATATTATTGCAAGTGCTAAGACGCAGAGTCCAAAGCCCGTGTCTCACGCGAAGCTTGACGCAGAGCTGAAAACCCGCGTCTCTCAAGTATTACTTCGCAGCAAAACGCAAGGCTCAAAACCTGCGTCTCAGTTATAACTGCCCTCATTACTAGGCCAATTACTGCCCACGTAATGAGGGAGTTAACCCCCATTATGGAGTATTTTTAAGGGACATGTTTACCCCCTGAAACCTCTATAAATAGCCCAGTTTGTTATGGAAGAGGGGTCAGAAAGAAGGTCGGATAATTCTTAGTCAAAGAACTTCGATTATAAGCCGTAGAAACACCAAGATTTCCAGCTGAAAAAAAAGAGAGAGTTCAATTCTTCTAACAACTTGCTGCGTATAAGTTCGTTCTTTGCCTACACTCTCTTTGAGATCCTTGGCGGATAGAAGTTGTGTTACTTCATCTACTATCCAAGAGAGGATTCTCAAGAGGTCCTGACGTTCATCCGGTCAACAGAAAACAAGATTCACTTTCCATCGCCACATCAAGAACCCGACACTAAATAAAGGGGAGATTCGAGTTTTGAATATCTCCCCTCTCTTGTGAGAGGATTATTGATCCACTGTAACTTTCTTTACAGTCAAATAAAGAATTTACTCCTCGATCTTCAGTTTTTCCTCCGCCAAACATCGACCGGCCGAATTGGCTGGCCATGTGCACGTCCTCGTGTACATCGGTTGACCGACCACTGGTCCGGTCGACCGCCAGCAGAGTCTGGCTGGGTTTTTAAGGGATTAAAAACTTGTCTTTTTTATCTTCAATTAAATCCGATAAAATCACATAAATTCTACAAAAATAAGTTCTTATTAGATCTTTGAAATACAAATATGTGTGACTAAAATTCAACACATATTATAAACAATTTTAACCATTTTTATTATATAGAAATTTGCCTTTAACCAAAATCGGTATTTTTCAAACTTGGATTTTTGAAATGGAAAACCGTTTTCTTCAAAACTCATATGGATATAAAAACATGATATTGAAACAACTTTGAAGCATATTGTATATGGATAGAATATAATATACATAAAAGATATTATATCTGACATGAAATCTAAAATCCGATTAAACCAAAAACCAAAGCCAATAAACTTTAAAAACTTGTGTGTGTATGTGAACTTGAGCATATCCATACTATCTAATCTTTACAATGATCTAAACATACTAAACACAAACCGAGATCTTCTTGTAGAACTCCTTCTCCAAGTAGACTTGATCCAAACTCGATCCAACGAGCTTAACTCCAACCGAGTATTAGATACGATCTTGACACTCGAGCTCTTGAATCAACATGTGAAAGCTCAAAAACTCTTTTGTTGAAGCTAATCACCTACTAAAATCTTGATCAAATATCTGAAACCAAATATCACAAGATTATTAGTAAACTATAACTACATGAGTTAATCATCATCAAAACTAGAGTGATGGGCCTCTGGGCCAACAATCTCCCCCTTTTTGATGATGACAAAACTCATGGAGTTATATATGCATGGGTTAAAGTTAATCTTCATAGAAGCTCCCCCTTAACTCATGCATAGCAATAAACAATAAAGATATTCAATGTATGCATAAAACAAATAACACATATTAACATATATGCTTTGATACCAATTGAAAACAAAACATATATGCTCCGATACCAATTGAAAAAAATAAACATGAATATAAATGACATAAACATGCATATATAAAACTCTCAAAATTCTTTTCTCCAATTTTGTATAAAACAAGGAAATCATGCATAAACATGCATATAAAACTCTAAAATTTCTCTCCCCCCTTTTGTCAAATCATCAACAAAGGGGCATAGATAAACTCAAAAAAAAATTCTCCCTTTTTGTCAAATCAAATAAGAAGGATGTATATGCGATATACATTAATGAAGAGGAGAGACGTAAAGTTAACTCTCCCTGCATACATGCATTACATGAAGCAGAGATGACTAAACCCTAATCATATAACGCATAATATATAATGTATAAAAGGAGATGTGAAGCTCCCTCTACACACGTGTACTGCATACCAAAGAGAGGTTAAGCTCCTCAATATGAGATACACTCGACATGAATCTATATATAGAAAAGATGTTAAGCTTCCCTTGCATATAAGCAATACATATCATCCCTTGCATATAAGCAATACATATCAAAACATTATGATACCAATTGAAAAATATATCAATTTATGATAAAGGTGTACATCAAAACATTATGATACCATTGAAACAAACAAAACATTTTTTAAGATACCAATTGAAAGTAAACAAAATTTTTAAGATACGAAAAGATACCAATTGAAAATATCTTGATACCAATTTAAAATGTCTTGTAAATCTTGATATCAATAGAAAATGAGACATTGTATGTTTTTGATACAATTGAAATATATATATATATATATATATATATATATATATATATATATATATATATTGGAAATCTTGATACCAAATGAAAGTAACAACCAATTGAAAGTAAAACCAAATTATTTTAGGTAAACATAACTCATATCAATATAGATACCAATTTAAAATGAAACATGATACCAATATTGAAAATGTCAGCATATACCAAAATAAAGTATTTTTCATCATAAAGAATGGGAGTAAGATATCAATTGAAAATAGATCAATTGAAAGATACCAATTGAAAGATAAAACATAAATTTCTCCCCCTTTATGAAATACCAATAAAAATAATGCATAAGCTAGTATAAGATACCATTGAAAAATAATTGACATTAAGGAGTAAATCAAGTTTAGCATAAACATAATTTGTACTTTAAGATGTAAAGATATTGTAAGCACAATCAATCACATATATATGTATGAAAATATAAATACCAATCGAAATTGATACTATTTGAAAGTTGAAGCATACATATATAGAAAACACAAATATGAGTATACAAAAAATATTAATTGTGATACCAATTGAAATATAATGAGAATCAAGTGTATAACTCATACTACCTCCCTTTTCATGCACATGTTAAAAAGATTTTCAATTTGAGCATATAAAGTATGGTCGTTTATCCAGCCGCCCTTAGGTTGGTGGGTTTTCAAAAATAGGATTTGAAAATAGTTTAACATGTTTGAAATTCTACCAATTGAAGAATAAAGACTAGTTTGAAGATAATATTTGAAAACTAGTGCGAAATCCTTCAAGTAAGAAATAAAATATGAATATATCCATGAAAACATGAAAATCACTCAATAATTGACACTCAAAACCTATAAAGCACATATAAAGCTCATGGAAACATGAATCATTAGTAAACAAGGATGATGTGAGTGCTTGAGTCATGAAATCAACAAAGTCATGGAAATAGATGATGAAACTCAATATAAAATTAAAAGAATATGAAAATCATAGAAAATTTAATTTTCATCATAATAATTCCAATTTCAAGGCATATATATGTTTTGTCAAAAACTAAAGGTATACATACATATCCTAAACACAAATGAGTTCACAAAGAATTTTGCATAAAAGGCAAATGACTTAAGGGTATACATGTATATCTAAAGTTTTAACCAAAATTAACATATACATGAAACTAGACATATTAAAATAAAAACATGTATAAAATAGAAAATACAAGTTGAAATGCAAGAATCATTAAAACTAGGCTATACTAGTACATCTAATGGGTACAAATGAGCAATTAGGCACAAACATACAAGAATCAATTGTGGCACATTAGTTGTACAAGTATCTACACAAGTTTTAATGAAAACTACATCTAAACATGTAATCAAAATATAAAGTGCAAAAGAATCATAAACATAAACCAATATGATCATTAAGTAAATGCACATGTTTAAAGTTATGATATACACATAGCTAAACTAAAGTGAGAATGCAAAATATGGATCCATATGAACATGGGTGTATCTCAATTACTATACATGTATGTCATAAGTCTAAATAACACGGCATTTAAGCATAATGAGCATTAAAACATAACAAGCTAAAAGTCAATCAATGAAAGCATGTAAACAAATAAGGAGTTAGAGATAGTTACCAAACCATTAGGACTAATCTCTAGATCTCCAAACTATGGTGGTCCTCCCACCAAACTCCACTTGAAAGTGATGCATCCAAAAAGTGTTACAATATAGCTCAGAATACATTCACCCCAAGGCACCAATGCCCTCACGTCAAGTAAGAGCCCACACCTACATCAAATAAAATAAGAGTGGCTTTTGGTACCCATACCTTATTGGGTCCATAGGGGTTAGCACCTTTCCTAACCCAAACAAATTTATTTGCAAAATTTACATTATGTATTCTATCATAACAAAATTTGCAAGGTGGATCTTACGTCCACAATGTGTACAAGTGTACACATGAGCATACATGGTGTCATGTGTGTGAGCATGAGAAGCATGTGTATGTCGTGTATGGTGTGCATGCATATGTGAAACTTATTTCTTTCGAAACATGGATTCCAACCGTGTGTGGTTCATGGCACATTGGCTCAAAGTGGAGCCCGAACAATCAACACTCTTCTTTAACACATTTATATCATTTTCAATGTTATAAGAATAAGTGGAGTATGCAATAGGTACATTAGATGATGAAGCATCGCAAACATGTGAATCTAAATCATTTTTCAAAGATTTATTTTCATTAGTAATCAAATCCAATTCTTTTGAAATAGAAATAATTTTGTTTTTCAAATAATCATTTTCTTTTAAAACAAAAATAAGTTTTGAAGATAGAACTTCATTTTTCTTCAAAACATCATCACAATCATTTTTACTTTTTAAGATTTTATTTTCATTTAAGACAAGATCAAGTTGGGATTTCAATGAGTCCCTTTCATTTGAAATCTCATCCCTTTCTTGCAAAGCCATGTTAAGTTTTGAAAACAAATCCTTATTTTCTTCTTTCATTTTAAAAGTTTTCTTTTCAAGAGTTGGTATTTTTATAATAGGTTTTCACAAATAAGAGATAGTTCTTCATTTAATACATCGGCATCAACAAAATCATCACCGAAAGAACTAGCACTATCATCTAGTTGAGTTTCTGAATTTACCTCAAGAGAGTCATTCCCTTGGACCATGTAGCAAGCTTGTTCGGATTCATCCTCAATAGAGTCCTTCTCTACAATGTTTGACGTTTGAAGCTTTGGAGAGGTCAAGGTGTTCCACACTGCAAAGACGTTGAAGGTTCACCTAGAGGGGGGTGAATATGTGAAGGCTAATCTAATGGTTACTTAATGACAAATTATGCAAATAATGCGGAAGCTAAATGCAATTATGACCTAATTAAATCTTTTACACTAAATACCACGTATAACCAAAGAGTGTTGCCGAATTCCCCGTGAAGGGCTCTGGACAAACTCCTCTAGATTCCCCTTGAATGGGTTGAGGTGCCGCGTTGGCTCTCTTGGTTGAATACAAGTGTTAGCAACAATCCCAAGCAAGTATGTCAATATGAGCACAAGGAATATATCATGCATATAAAGGTAAAGACAAGATAAGTAATGCAAGATATAAACAAGGAGATAGAGAGAGAGAAATGGCAATCGCAAACACAGAGGGTTTGTTTCGAGGTTCGAGCACACTTGCTCTACATCCCCGCCTTCGACACACGAAGGATTTCCACTATGCAAGATCCCAATGGATCTCTCCTCGGTGCCGCAACACCTACAAGCCCTCGGACTCCCTAGTCCCGTACACACGCAAGCTCACTAGCTCGCCGAGGCCGCACCTCAAACAACAAGAGTTCGCACCCGAACCCTAAACAACCACGAGCACACTTGCCCGTCTCCTCAAAGAACAAAGAAAAGATCTTTGGTGATCTAAACACTTTGATCACCAATAAAAACTCTCACTACAACACTCCTATAAGATGAATAGCTCAATGGATGCTCAAGTGTTTGTGTGAGAAAACAAGGAAAGAATCTTTGGTGAAAAACTCAAGAAAATCTCTTTTACACTCTTGATAAACTCTCCTTTTAATGGAAATATTGGCTCTAATTTTGTGGAGAAAAACCTCTGGAATGAATGGGAAAAACTGGCTCTAAGAGTCTCCAAAATCTTGGCTCAAAACAATGACCAAACCCCAAATTTATAGGCCAGAAAATATAGCCGTTGGGGTCTGTCAGAGCTGCCGGTCGACCCGTGCGGTCGACCGCCAACGGTCAGAAATCAGACCGTTGGAGCCACGGTCGACCGCCGGGTCGACCGACCCACTGGAGCTGAGAGTCGAACTCTCTGTCGGTCGACCCGTACGGTCGGCCGAACTTTCCAGAGAGCAGAGCTCTCTGGAGCGGTCAACCCGTACGGTCGGCCGTCCTCAAGTGCACAAAGGCGTGCACATCTGTGCACGTCGGTCGACCGGTCCGGTCGGCCGACTCCAGGATTAGTCGACTTATAAAGGCTACTAGTCAACTTATCCGAAGCCTGAAACAGTTTCTCTGGGATTAAAAAGTTTGTCTTTTTGGCTCAAATAAAATCCCGTAAAATACATAAAAATCTACAA
Organism: Agave tequilana; assembly: GCA_038442645.1. NCBI lineage: Eukaryota > Viridiplantae > Streptophyta > Magnoliopsida > Asparagales > Asparagaceae > Agave > Agave tequilana. Next base: position 117,800 of record JAVJIF010003423.1, on the reverse strand, counting down.
AAATAGTTTTACCAATATACTTTTATATACAAACATGCTTGCACAAAATCAAGGCATGTTATAAAAGATTGGACTATTTTTGTAAGTTGAAAATATTTGGCTCATGATAAAAACTGTATTTTCCAAAACAATATTTTTCCAAAACATGTTTTTCCAAATCTTCATCAAATACAAAAACAAGATATACTTTTAAGGCATAGTGTATATGGATATGATCCACTACACAATCATAATGAAATATCTATGTTTTTGTCATAAAGCTCTAAACTTGGTTTTGGTTAAAAGATAAGTATATGAGAAACACCAAAATCACTTGAAATACATGTTTGGTTTTTGGTTAAAATTCTTTTCTAAAACAAACTAAATCAAGAGCGTGTGTGTATATGTACTTGAGCAATCCACCAACTACTCTATCCTTTACATTTTTAACTAAAACAAAAACAAAATCTTATACCTAGACACAAGTCTTGATCTTGAAGTCTTCCCTTGAAGTCTTCTCATCCTCTTGACTTGGTCCAAGCTTGATCCAAAAGCTCCTTGGATCACACCATGCTAGCTCCAAATCTTGACATTTTATCCTTTGTTGAGCTATGCACCTACTAAGATCTTGATAATGAATCTGTCACTAATTAACACAAGATCATTAGTTAACATAACTTCATGAATTGATCATCATCAAAACTAGGGTGATAGGCCTTTGGGCCAACAATCTCCCCCTTTTTGATGATGACAAAACACATGAAGTTATATATGCATGGATTAAAGTAACCTTCAAAGAAGCTCCCCCTTAACTCATGCATAGACATAAATAATAATATATGACAATGAAGCTCATAAATATGTATGCAAATGAATAGAGATAAAACAAAATAAATCTTTTTCTCCTATTTGCAAAACAGAACTTATATGCATAAATAACCAGGAAGACAAATACTTCTCCCCCTTAAGCAATGAAAACATGCATATAACTCAAATACTTCTCCCCCTTTTTGTCAATCATCAACAAAGGGTTCAAAGTAAAATCAAATCAAACAAATTTTTCTCCCCCTTTTTGTCAAAAACAAAAAGATCAAGAAGGGGTAATACAAATCAATCAATAAAGATTTATATGCGATATACATTCATGAAGAGGAAGACGCTAAGTTAGCTTCCCTACACATATACATTACATGAAAGAGGGATGACAAGCCTAATTCACATAACGCATATTATGTAATGCATAAGAGGAGATGTGAAGCTCCCCCTACACACGTATATCATATAAAGAAGAGTTGTCAAGCTCCTCAATTTATAATATACTCAACATGAATCTATATGTAGAAGAGATGTTAAGCTCTCCTTGCATATAGGAAATACATATCAAAACATTTTGAATTTTTTTTTTAATTTTTCTTTAAAAATTTTTTTTAAAGGTATCAGAGCTCTTGTAAAACAATCAAATTTTTAAGATACCAAATTGAAAATAATCATTATTGTAAAACATATTGATACCAATTGAAATTTAACAAATATGAAGTTGAAGCATATTGATATCAATGGTAAACATAATGATCAAAAATTTTTATTTTTCATTATAAACTTTGTGTTTTTAAAAATGTGAGCCAATTGTAAGTAAAGCACATGAAAATCATATATATGTATGAGAAATGAGTATACAAGTGAAATTGATACATACATATATAAGAAACAAAATATGAGTATATACAAATAAGTTCATATTGATACCAATTGAAACGATTCAATGATACCAATTGACATAACAATAAGATCAAGTGTATATCTCATACCTACCACCCTTCATATGCTCAAGATAGAAGATTTTCAATGAAGCATACAAGGCATAATCGCCCATCTATCCTCCCATTGATGGTAGGAGTTTTCAAAAATAGATTTGAAACTATTTTAGCATTGAAAATCACTACCAAATGAGGAACAATAACTAGTTAAAATAATTTTAGAAAACTAGTTAAAGATCCTTCAAAACATGGAATCAAAGCATATGTATTTCATGAATCATACTAAATACATAAAAGTTCAAGCACTCATAGTCCATAAAGCTCAAAATTATCTTGAAAAGTAAAGATGAGTGTTCAAAATTCATGTGTTTAGCATTATCATGAAAATGGGCATTGAAGCTCAATAAGATGAATAACATTTTATAAACATGAAAATTTATTTTTTTTAAAAATAATACACTTCTAGGCATATGTATGATTTAGCCAATCCTAACAATACACATACATATCCCAAACATAAAAGAGTCTATTAAGGTATTTGCATGAAGGCAAGAGACTCACGGGTATACATGTATATTTATTAGATTTGAATTAATAATACATATACATGAAGTAAAGCACAAAAATAGGCAAAACATGTATAAAAGAGAATCATCAAAACTAGTCTATACATATGCATATAGTGGATACAATGAGCATGAAGTTCAAATATATATGAGTCAATTGTAGTTCACTATTCATATATGTATAAATGCAAGTTTGACACATTCTACATCTAAGCATGTAAATACCACATGAAGCACACAAATCATAAAACATGAACATGATATGAATATTATAAATGAACAAGCATGAACATAAAAAGTAGGAGTTTAGAGATTGATACCAACTCCAAAGCTCCAAAAATGGTGGTCTTTCCACCAAAGCTCCTTGATAGTGATACATCCAAAAGTATGTCCATCATGTCCAAGTGCATCCACTACCAAGGCACCGATCCTCTCACGTTTTGTGAGAGCCCTCACCTACATCAAAAGCAAATGGTGGGGGTTTTGGTACCCATATTTTCTTGGGTCCTTGGGGGTTAGTCTTGTAAGGAACCTAAAATCTTTTATTAGCAAAATTAAAATGATCTAACCTATCATAACAAAATTTTGCTAAATGGCTTTTGCGGCCACAATGTGTACATATGTACACCTTAATATGCTTATGTGTAGGAGTGTGATCATGGTGTGCAACATAAGCATGATGATGTGCATGAATGGATGGAGTTTGTTTCTTTGAAAACAAAGACTCCAATTTAGTATGATTGAATGCACATGTGCTCAAATTAGAGCTCAAACTATCTATTTTATTTTTCAACATATTTATCTCATTAGTGGTGGCATGTAAAACATGATGAGATAAAGAATCATTTTTCTTATTTCTTTTAGAAACAAATTCTTTTTCTTTTTCAACAAATTTTCTTTTCAAAGAGTTATTTTCTTGCAAAACACTTTCTCTTTGTTTTTCCACCAAATCAATTTTATTTTTCAAAGTAGTGTTCCTTCACATAAATCATTCAATTTTGAAAGTAAGGAAACATTCTCATTTTTCAAATCTTTATTTTCTTTTTCTAAGCATGCAATCTTAGATTTGAAAGAATCATTTTCTTTAAGCATGCAATCAAAATCCTTTTTCAAATTTTTGTTATCTTTTTCTAAACATGCAATGTTACTTCTAAATGAGTCATGTTCTTTATGCATGCATGCAATGTTCTTTTTCAAAATTTTATTTTTCTTTTTAAGCACGTCATATTTTTCAAGCACAAGATGACAAAGGTAGTAAGCTCATCATATGACATGTCTTCATCATCGGATTCGGAGTTTACCTCAAGGGGGTTATCCCCTTAGACCATGTAGCACACGTTGGAGATGTCGCTTCCAACGTTCGAATCGCTCCCGACATAATATAGATCTTTTTCGCCGAGGGAGGTGATGATGTTCCAAGCTATAAAAGCCGATTCAACATTAGAACCCTAGAAAGATATTCATCATTTAGGGAACATTTAAGAGCATGAAGAGCTTTTGCATTAGCCTCAAAGTACTTGCTATTATTAACATGAATCATTAGTGGTAGCAAGATATACATGAATGCCTAGGGCCTTGAGGTACAATGACATTTTAACCTTTCAAATTTGGATGTTAAGAATGTCAAAGTGGGTGGTGACATGAAGTCCATGGTGTGTGTACAAAATCTTGTGATTAGCCTAAAATGGAGGATCTTTAACTCTAAGTTGTAAGACCCAAATCAGAGTACCAAGCTCTGATACCAATTGAAGGTTCACCTAGAGGGGGGGTGAATAGGTGAAGGCTAATCTAATGGTCACTTAATGACAAATTATGCAAATAATGCGGAAGCTAAATGCAATTATGACCTAATTAAATCTTTTACACTAAACACCACGTATAACCAAAGAGTGTTGTCGAATTCCCCGTGAAGGGCTCTAGACAAACTCCTCTAGATTCCCCTTGAATGGGTTGAGGTGCCGCGTTGCTCTCTTGGTTGAATACAAGTGTTAGCAACAATCCCAAGCAAGTATGTCAATATGAGCACAAGGAATATATCATGCATATAAAGGTAAAGACAAGATAAGTAATGCAAGATATAAACAAGGAGATAGAGAGAGAGAGAAATGACAATCGCAAACACAGAGGGTTTGTTTCGAGGTTCGAGCACACTTGCTCTACATCCCCGCCTTCGACACACGAAGGATTTCCACTATGCAAGATCCCAATGGATCTCTCCTCAGTGCCGCAACACCTACAAGCCCTCGGACTCCCTAGTCCCGTACACACGCAAGCTCACTAGCTCGCCGAGGCCGCACCTCAAACAACAAGAGTTCGCACCCGAACCCTAAACAACCACGAGCACACTTGCCCGTCTCCTCAAAGAACAAAGAAAAGATCTTTGGTGATCTAAATACTTTGATCACCAATAAAAACTCACTACAACACTCCTATAAGATGAATAGCTCAATGGATGCTCAAGTGTTTGTGTGAGAAAACAAGGAAAGAATCTTTGGTGAAAAACTCAAGAAAATCTCTTTTACACTCTTGATAAACTCTCCTTTTAATTGGAAGTATTGGCTCTAATTTTGTGGAGAAAAACCTCTGGAATGAATGGGAAAAACTGGCTCTAAGAGTCTCCAAAATCTTGGCTCAAAACAATGACCAAACCCCAAATTTATAGGCCAGAAAAATATAGCCGTTGGGGTCTGTCAGAGCTGCCGGTCGACCCGTGCGGTCGACCGCCAACGGTCAGAAATCAGACCGTTGGAGCCACGGTCGACCGTTGGAGCCACGGTCGACCGACCCACTGGAGCTGAGAGTCGAACTCTCTGTCGGTCGACCCGTACGGTCGGCCGAACTTTCCAGAGAGCAGAGCTCTCTGGAGCGGTAGACCCGTACGGTCGGCCGTCCTCCAGTGCACAAAGGCGTGCACATCTGTGCACGTCGGTCGACCGGTCCGGTCGGCCGACTCCAGGATTAGTCGACTTATAAAGGCTACTAGTCGACTTATCCGAAGCCTGAAACAGTTTTCTGGGATTAAAAAGTTTGTCTTTTTGGCTCAAATAAAATCCCGTAAAATACATAAAAATCTACAAAAATAGTTTTACCAATATACTTTTATATACAAACATGCTTGCACAAAATCAAGGCATGTTATAAAAGATTGGACTATTTTTGTAAGTTGAAAATATTTGGCTCATGATAAAAACTGTATTTTCAAAACAATATTTTTCCAAAACATGTTTTTCCAAATCTTCATCAAATACAAAAACAAGATATACTTTTAAGGCATAGTGTATATGGATATGATCCACTACACAATCATAATGAAATATCTATGTTTTTGTCATAAAGCTCTAAACTTGGTTTTGGTTAAAAGATAAGTATATGAGAAACACCAAAAATCACTTGAAATACATGTTTGGTTTTTGGTTAAAATTCTTTTCTAAAACAAACTAAATCAAGAGTGTGTGTGTGTATATGTACTTGAGCAATCCACCAACTACTCTATCCTTTACATTTTTAACTAAAACAAAAACAAAATCTTATACCTAGAAACAAGTCTTGATCTTGAAGTCTTCCCTTAAAGTCTTCTCATCCTCTTGACTTGGTCTAAGCTTGATCCAAAAGCTCCTTGGATCACACCGTGCTAGCTCCAAATCTTGACATTTAATCCTTTGTTGAGCTATGCACCTACTAAGATCTTGATAATGAATCTGTCACTAATTAAACACAAGATCATTAGTAAACATAACTTCATGAGTTGATCATCATCAAAACTAAGGTGATAGGCCTTTTGGGCCAACAGGAATCACAATGAGAACCATACATAAATATTCTTTATTTAGAGTGCATCTAAGAGCCTCTAAGGCTTGTGCATTGGCCTTTTATGCTTGCTATTACCAAGATAAGATTTCTTGGTAGCGGCAAGGTAAACATGCATTCCTAGGATCTTGAGATACATACTCATCTTAAGTTTTCACATATCGATGTTAGAAATATCAAACATGGGAGGGACAAGGTAATCCATGAGTGTGTGTAAACAAGTATGTGTGCAAATGTAAATCTAGATTAGCTAACCAAGATCTTACTCCTATGTGGTTAAACCTAATATCAGGAGCGTAGGCTCTAATACTAATTGAAAATACATCTAGAGGGGGTGAATAGGTGTAAGGCTAATCTAATGACAAATGATGTAGAATTAAAAACAAATTGCAACACACTTAGTGTAACCAAAGAGTGTAGCCGAATTCCCGGTAAAGGGCTCTGGACTATCTCCTCTGAATTCCTCTAAATAAGAGTTGAGGTGCTATCTAAAGCTCTCTTGGTTCAACACAAGTGAGGCGCGCAAACAATACCAAGCATATAAGATATGAGCAATATGAATCAATGCAAGATATAAAAGAGAGAGAGAGTTTAGAGATAGTGGATCAATCACAAACACAAAGATGTGTTTCAAGGTTCGAGCTACTGCTCTACGTCCCCGCCTTCACACAGAAGGGTTTCCACTATATCGTCCCAGGACTTTCCACACAGGGAACCTCTACAGAGAATTCGCGTAATACAATCTTGGAGTACACAACTCCTCTTTCCAATAAACACAACCTCCACAAAAGAGGCAAGGCACAACAACAGTCACCTCTACTCTTAGAGGGATGGGCACTTAGCCAAAACAAGATCAACCTCACAATAGAGGGATAAGGCTCAAAGCCAAACAACAATCTCAATCACCTCTACACTTAGAGGGATACCAACACAACCAAATTCAACCTCCACAATCACCTCTACACAAGAGGGATACCAACAAATATAAGGAAGGTTACAACTCTTGGTGGTCTCAACAACCACAAACTAATTTTCTCACAAAAACAAGATCCTATAAATAGGATAGATATGATAGCTCAAGTGTGAGAAAATAAAGAGTTTGAAAATTAAAATTACAAAGAAAAATACTTGAGAATGTAACTAGAATAAGATATAAATGAAGATCTAAGTCAATATTCCAAATACTCTATTTTTCTTTGAATTTTTGAACCCTTGAAAACAAATAAAGATAAAATCTTTTAACCCAAAAACTCTCTTAAAACTTGCTGTTAAACACTTAGAAAGATAGAAAATTTTTTCTCTCAAAACCATGAAGAAACCAGCTCAAGAGATGAGTATTTATACCTTCTCAAAAATCTACCCGTTGGCAGCCAGGAAGGACAGAAATGCCCTTCCGGTCGATCGCCTGGTCAACCGGCCAATGGTCATTTTTATGACCGTTGTGCCTCCGATCGACCACACCGGTTGACCGGGCTAAAGCTAACGGTCGACCGGCCCCCACCCGATAGTGGGGTGCTTTCAGTCGGCCGACCGTGCGAACGACGGCCGAATTGGCTGGCCATGTGCACGTCCTCGTACACATCAGTTGACCATGACGGTCGACCGACCACTGGTCCGGTCAACCGTCCGGTCGACCGCTAGCAGAGTCTGGCTGGGTTTTTAAGGAATTAAAAACTTGTGTTTTTTATCTTCAATTAAATCCCATAAAATCACATAAATTTCACAAAATAAGTTTTTATTAGATCTTTGAAATACAAATATGTGTGACTAAAATTCAACACATATTATAAACAATTTGAACCGTTTTTGTGATATAGAAATTTGCCTTTAAACCAAAATCAGTATTTTCCAAACTTGAATTTTTGAAATGGAAAACCGTTTTCTTCAAAACTCATATGGATAGAAAAACATGATATTGAAACAACTTTGAAGCATATTGTATATGGATAGACTCCAATTTACATAAAAAATATTATATCTATATTTTTGACATGAAATCCAAAATCCGGTTAAACCAAAAACCAAAACAATAAACTTTAAAAACTTGTGTGTGTATGTGAACTTAAGCATATCAATACTATCTAATCTTTACAATGATCTAAACATACTAAACACAAACCGAGGTTTTCTTATAGAACTCCTTCTCCAAGTAGACTCGATCCAAACGCGATCCAACGAGCTTGACTCCAACCGAGTACTAGATGCGATCTTGACGCTCGAGCTCTTGAATCAACACGTGAAAGCTCCAAAACTCCTTTGTTAAAGCTAATCACCTACTAAAATTTTGATCAAATATCTCAAACTAAATATCACAAGATTATTAGTAAACTATAACTACATGAGTTAATCATCATCAAAACTAGAGTGATGGGCCTCTGGGCCAACAAGTTAGAGGCTCCAAATTCCGCGGGCCTTTTGATACAATCAAATAATTAGCCACAAGGCATCATATTCTATGAACCCAAACTATGTAATTGAATAAATCCTCCTCTAACTGTTGTACAACTTTCTTCCAAAACATACGGCTTTTCAGTTGTACATAATGATATCTTGACAAATGAATCTTATATGAACCATACGATGAAGTGCCATATAAATAGTATGGGTTTGAACGAAGCTGATTCATCATTAGTAAAGCCGAAGTCAATGGGTTCTTTTTGTGAGGTCGAATTGCAAACTTGGAGACATGATGTGTTCCTGATCATACAGGCACAAATAGGAGAGGAGATAAAGAAAATTATAACAGTGCTGTTCATGAAGATATCCATCTTGTATTTCTATTTTTGAAATGCTAATTATACAACCAGTAACATATTAATTTGACAGTTGATACTATTGCTGCTAGAATTAAGGCTTAATTCCACGTAACCACCATGAACTCTTTTCTCGATTTGAAAAAAACTATCATAAATTTTGAAAATTACAATAAATTATCATAAATCCATGCCTGATAGTTTTTTTTTTTCCAAAGAGAAAAAAGTGAAGAAAAAGAAAAAGAAAAGAAAACGTGAGCCGTGACGTCACATTACCCAGTCACAAAAGAAAAGGTGAACTTTTCTTTTTTCCTTTCTTTTTCTCAAGTGGGTGGAGTTTTTCGAGAGGGCAGCTAAATAAACGTAATTCAGTGGGCTTCTCTGGGCCTGCTACAGCTGTCAAGAAAAGCCTCACCCAAGGCCCACTCTCACTCCTATTTATATACACAACTTCCTCAAGGGTTTTAGGATCACGAGAGAGAGAGAGAGAATGGGTAGTGAGGCAGAGAAGCGCGCAGTGGTGGAGAAGCTGAAGAAAGCAAAAGAATCATCGGGGAAGAGCTACACCCAGCTCGCCGCCGAGACGGGCCTCACCAACGTGTACGTGGGACAGCTGCTCCGGCGACAGGCCCAGCTCTCGGCCCAGGCCGAGCCCGCCCTGAGGGCCGCAATCCCCGGCCTCACCGACGAGCTCATCGCCCACATGAAGAAACCCCCTCTCAGATCCTACTCCCCCAACCTCATTCAAGACCCCGCCGTCTACAGGTATTTCTTGATTTTTTTTTTTTTTTTTTTTCCCGTTTCAGATCCAGTTTCTCTATCGCTGTGAACTTCTTGATCCTAGTTCAGTTTCCAATTTCACCATTAAGCTTGCAATTAATATTATTATATATGTGAATTTCTCAGATTGAATGAAGCTTGCATGCATTTTGGAGAGAGCATCAAAGAAATCATCAATGAAGAATTTGGTGATGGCATGTAAGCAAATTTGGCGTCTTTGTTGCATTTTTTATGGTTAAGATTTCATAGGAAGGTCTGTGTAAATCATTGGAGTAGGAATTTTTCACTGACATGTGCAAAAGTTTCACATGGAATATGTTGCCTGATTATTATCAATATCATCGTGATGGAACCCTTTTCATATGAAAATTAGATTCCAAAAGAGCATGACTCAAACATGACATTCTCATGAGAAATTGACAAATTTTTAGTAATTACTGTCAATAGTATTCACCCTCTTTGTTAGATTCCTGGCTAAGGTAACTATGAGCAGCAGAGCGCCATGTCATTAAACCAACTAGCAGCCCCTCAAATTCCCTTAAAAGTTAGGTTATATGATTTGCTACAGGGAATTGAATTTCAATCTGTAAGGCACAAAGTAAGACACACAAAATTTAAGCACACATGATTGTTGATCCATATTTTTTAAGATTCAGGTTGCCCCGAGTTAAGAATATTGTCATGCACTGCCTATGCACCGCATTTTGCTAGAGGGACCGTGTATTGTGGCAAGAATAAAATTTTAGTCGAAGTAAATGATACTAGTATTGATTTGCCGAAAACACTCGTTGAGGTGTTCAATACATGCATTCTTACATGTTCTATGCATGTATACATACATGTGTCCATGCGCGCGTGCATGCATGCTTGTGCTTGTGCGTGCATGTCTCTCTGTGCGTGCGTGTACACACCTCATACATACATACTAATGTCTATATGCTTTGATATCAATTGTTGTGCCCACAATTGATATGCTTTGATACCAATTGTTCGGACAACGCAACGGAAAGCAGGATCGTTGAGCAACGAGAAGAAGAGATGAGCTATTTCGAAGTAAAGAAATCCAACACAATTTAACATGATTTCACCGATCAAACAATTCGTGTGTACGTTTAGGGGGAAATGGAGAGAAACTTTATTAAACAATAAGAAACACTTACACTCTCATTAAGAAGATTACAAGCTCTTTGATGGCTTTTTAAAACATCAAACCCTTATGGCTAAAACTTCTCTCACGAATTTCACTTTTTTATTTTTTCTCATACATTGAAAGCCACACCAAGGGGTTATTTATAGACCATAGGACCATCCTAGTCCTACACTAACTCTATCAATACGAACATCACCGGCTCAGAGGAAAAGGAAACTACAATCTAACTCGAACTGAAAACAGAATCAGAAAAGAAAACTGCTAGCATGCTAATTAGTCGACTAATCTAGATTATAAGTCGACTAATCTTGCCATTAGTTGACTATACAGTCGACTACTCAGATGTACTCATTCTCTGTATGCGCCATTAGTCGACTTCTGAGATGCTATTAGTCGCCTCTCTTCATTAGTCGACTGCCCTTGGCCATTGGTTGACTAGCTTGTGCACCGTGTAAACTTGTCCATTGTTGATCTCTGAAACTGTCTGTCTTCACGATATATTTCAACCACAATCCTAGCAATGTCCTCCTTGACTTGAATACATTCAAGTCCAAGAATAGCTATCGTGCTCCATGTGCTCACATCAATGCACAATTGAACAACTCTTGACTTCATCTCCATCTCACTCCCTCTTCTTCATAACCCCATCATAGGGTTTACAACTTGATTAGATCGAACAAGTTTAAGCTCGACCTGAACTTGATCACCCAACGATCTCCTTGATTCACGCAGGATTTATGAGAATTTGCTATAACACAAGAGTAATGATATGAATTTTCTTGTTGTGCGCTGGTGCCGCCTAGTCTCAATCTGCCTTCAGGGTAAAATTGAACATCCGACCTCGAAACCATCATAATCTCCGATTGTTCTATAACCTCTGATCTTGAAGCCGAGGATAACTGCAATCCACCAACTGTAATCTTTAAATTTTGCAACATGCAATTATTGCTGACACGTTTGGCCTGAAACTTCACATAGGTATCTTTGAAAATTTTCATAAGATCACCTTCAGAACTAAAATTGAACCCTTCTCCATGTAGGGCTCTAAGAGAGATTGGATTGTACCTTGATTCTGGAACATGACGAACGCCTTAAAGAATAGTGATGCATTTATCATGAGAATGAAATTTGATTGTTCCTTCGCCAATCACCTTACTTGTAGCAGAATTTTCCATGAAGATGAGAAGAACATCTTCCTATCGGAACTGATATGTTTTGAACATCTAGAGTCAATAATCCATCTTTGTTACCGACTGAACCATCTGTAACACATAGAACATCACATTTATTTTTATCCCCTTCAGACAGTTCAATGATATTAGCATCTTATTTCTTCTTGCGAGTCCACAATCATCTCTAATGTGCCCCTTCTTGTGACATTAGTTGCACACCAAATTCTTGTGTTTTGGGTTACCCGTGAAACTTCCATTATTACTCTTCTCCTTAGTAAAGTGTGCTTGCCCGAAATCATCGTGATGAGACTCACTGATGAGGACATCACGCAGTCCTTTATCTCTTCATGCCTTAGCTTATTCGAGAGATTCAGTATTTTGTTTCAGCTTTATTTGAGTTGGTATTTTAGTTGTATTTGTGTTCCTTTGTGGGCGTTTAGTACCACATCGGTTATTTCCCAGTACTCCTTTTTTGTAAAGCCTATATAAGGCCCTTTGAACTATTGGAATGAATTATTGAATGATTAAAATTTCCACAAATTATTTGGTAATTCTTGAGTCTCTTTTGCTCTCGAGTTTTGGGTGAGAAGCCCGCGTAAGGGGTGGAAACCCAAATTTTATTTTTTTTCTCAATTTAAATCTTAGTTTCGATTTGAAGGTGATTGCGATCCAGTGATTTTACATCATTTTGGTATCAGAGCACCGGTTTTCAATCCCCTTCAAAATTTCCTTTTTCCAAATTTTTTTTCTAGTTTCCAAAACCCTAGATCTATCTCTACTCCAGATCTAGATCTATTCAAAAAAAAAAAAAAAAAAAAAAGAAAAGATTACACTGTTCAAAAATTTATACAGTGAACCAAAAAAAAAAAAAAAAAAAACAAAAATCCTTCGAAAATCCCCATCTCCCACTGTTCATCATCTTCTTCAATTCCGCCGTCGCGCCTCTGCCGCCTTCGACAGCCCCGCCTCCACCGCCGACAACCATCTGCCCGACCTCCCCAACCGTCCAAGATTCCCCTTCCGACGACTCCGTCAAGCATCGCCATCGGCCCTTCTCTGTGAGATCTCAGACGACTTCGCCGGCGACCCTGTTTTTCTGACATCCTCGACATCGTCGAGATCCTCCGACGAGCCCGCGTAACCATCAGAGCGTCAACTCCACCCGAGCTCTCCTTCCCCGCTTGCGACGACGCCATCACCCGACACCACTTCGACAGAGATCTCGACGACCTCATCCACCCAAGACGCTGCACCTCATCGCCGATCTCAGACGCTGCATCTCCACCGGCGCCACCACCTGCCTTTGCCGTGATCCCCGCAACCTGCCCTCGCCGGCAAGCACCACCACCACGGGCTCCGTCAGATTCCCTCACCGCTGCGACCTCACTGAGCCGTCGCCGTCCCCGTCTTCATCCACGACATCGCCGAGGCCATCCAATCTTCAGCGTCGCCGGACCTTCCCCTCGGAGCCTCGAACAGGACTCCCCACATCGTCATCGCCGCCGATCACCATCATCTTCACCCTTGATCCGAGTCGCAGTCGCCACTGCTCCCGTTCCGCCTTGCCCTAGCCGGAGCGAATAGAGAAGAAGAAGAGGAGAACGATCTCGCCGGGGCTCCCCGACCCACAGCTCTCGCCGCCGTCGTCCTCAGCTCCCGCTGCCGTCGTCATCAGCCTCTCGTGCCTCTATCAAAGGGGAGTTGTGCCTCGATCAGGGCTCCACATCCTCTTCCGCCGCCGGCATCACCAACGGAGAGAATCTCTCCACGATCGGGGCAGCTCGCCGCCTTCTTCACCTCCGAAGCATCGTCGTGCCTTCGCCGGAACGCCTCGCCGGCCACCTTCGCCCAACCAGGCCCGCCGCCTTCATCCCCATTCCCTGCCCTAGCTGCGAGCGGAGAAAGAAAATTTGGTGTTGGGTTTGATTTTAAATCAAACCCAGCCCACACTATTAAGTGGGCTTGGATCAGACCCTAAGCGGTTGGGCCGGATCCAGACCCAACCGGCCCAACCAGCCCATTTTAAACCCGTTTGGGTTTTAAGATAACTCATAGCGGGTTGTGGGTCCCAGTTTGGTCGGGTAGAGCGATTTTGCACCTGAACCTGACCCGATCCACTTCAGTGACGTCACTGCTGACATCAGCAACCGGGTTAACTCACTGAGTTGACTCAGTCCAGATCCAGTTTTCCTGACTCAGTCCAGAATCGCAGCATATCTTCCAGAGGTCGTTCAGGGCTCGTTTCAAGTCCGAATTGACCCGTTTTCGAAGCAGTGGGTTCGTGACGACTAGTACTACGCGCCTACATCAGTCTCATTCAGGTTTGAGCTATGGTCACCTTCTCAGGCGTGAACGACTCCACCTAAGGTGATATCACAACTTGACCTAGTTCATTAACTGTTGATTACTTGCAATTACTATACGGATCGCTATAATTTGTTGGTAGAAATGCTATTTGCTTCGATCTAGTGGTTGCATCTTTGCATCATTTTAGGAATGCATTTTTATTTGGGCCTAAACTTTAGAGAATTTTGTTTAGTGCATGCATTTAGTTTAACCGACTTTAGGGCTCTCCATTGCATCTGCTTGCTTGCTTGAGTCATCATGACTAATCAGCATGATAGGGACTCCCACTTAGACCAGCTACACAATCTCCAACAGGGTCATATGTCCGTTCATGAGTACATTACCATATTTAAGGATTTAACCCTTCGTAGTGAAGTGAGCGAGCACCCTTCTGAGGCTCTAACTAGGTTTATTTGGGGTTTACGACCTAAGATAAAACGTGCTATGATTACTGGCCCCTATGACCTAGACACCGTTGAAGATGCCTTTGATGTGGCCTTAAGATTGGACTTGACTTTCAAGACACTGATCAATGCCAAGGTCAAATGTTCTAACTGTAAGGGCTATGGACACTATCACTATCAGTGCCCCTCGGAGAGTCAACCTGTTAGAACTGTGTCCACTGATGAAGTTGACGAATCGAAGCCTGTTAAGGATTACCAAGTTTCTTCTGGAACTGTTAATAAAATTGAAGACATGGCAGTTGATTCTGTCACACAAATTATTGGTGAAATTCATAAGTCTCCTGATAGTGCCAATGATGACGTGGACGAGACAGTTGAGCCTAATATACCCGCTGTGCCTAACCAGCTAGTCGAGTCTCCTTGTGTTGAACCTAGTTTTATGGTTATTCCTATCAATTCATCTTTTGGGGAGTCACCTGAATTTCTTGCCAAGGTCCAACAAATGGTTTCTAATACTTCTTTCTCGGGTTGTTTAGAGTTTGTGACCGAGTCCCGTGTACCTCCATTGTTAGATGTGTGTCCTTCTAGGCATATTATATCTCTCGTTCTCCCATCGTTAGGAGCTATGCTTAGAATACCTAATGCATTGCATCTGCCTGTTGCACATATTGATGATATCACTAGGCTGATAGCAACTTGTAATAACACCTACAAATTTGCTGCATACCCACATAGTATTTTGCAGGAATTTACAGTTGATAACAGGGTGATTGCTTACGAGTTGGATAGCCCGTGGGATCCTGGTATCAGTTCCGTTTTCAGCCAGGATGATGCACCTCACTCTACTCCCTGTTCCTTGATCGTGTTGCTATCTTCCACCACCGATCTGTCACGGAGACCAGCTCCTCCTCCGCCACCATGGTCCCGACATGATGTTCCCATGCTGCTGCCACGACCACCTCCTTGGCTCGATTGAGATGCTTCGTGAGGAGAGTCCTCATTCGACAGGGTCGAGTTCCTCCCACCCCGAGGGAATTGATGAGGACATCACGCAGTCCTTTATCTCTTCATGCCTTAACTTATTCGAGAGATTCAGTATTTTGTTTCAGCTTTATTTGAGTTGGTATTTTAGTTGTATTTGTGTTCCTTTGTGGGCGTTTAGTACCACATCGGTTATTTCCCAGTACTCCTTTTTTGTAAAGCTTATATAAGGCCCCTTGAACTATTGGAATGAATTATTGAATGATTAAAATTTCCACAAATTATTTGGTAATTCTTGAGTCTCTTTTGCTCTCGAGTTTTGGGTGAGAAGCCCGCGTAAGGGGTGGAAACCCAAATTTTATTTTTTTTCTCAATTTAAATCTTGGTTTCGATTTGAAGGTGATTGCGATCCAGTGATTTTACATCACTCACCTGTCAACTGGTTGTAAATTTTGTTCTTGTTGAGCAGATGCCCCTTGACCTCATTGACCTTGATAGCTGATTTGCCTCTATAGATGATAGCTTCCCTATATCTCTTGTATGAAAAAGGTAAAGAACACAGTAATAGAAGTTCTTGATCCTCATCTTTTATCTTAATCTCTATCTTATTTAACTCATTGATAATAGAGAAAAATTCTACAATGTAAGACTTGATAGATGTACCTTCATGCATGTGAAGAAGAAAGAGATGCTGCTTTAGAATCAACCGATTCGCCAATTACTTCTTCAAATAACGATCCTGAAGTTGCTCCGACAACGCGGATGTTATTTTCTTCAAAGAAAACTCATCCGACACTTCATCCGTCAAGTAAAGTTGAATAATTGTCAGAACTTTCTCATTCAACTCCTGCCAATTTTCATCATTCATATCTGCAGGCTTCTTCTCGAGTAATGTTTTCTTTAACCCACTCTGAGTCAAGATGACATTCATCCTAATCTGCCACCTACTGATCCATCGAACTTCTGAATATCGAGCTAGATTGTAGACATCTTCACGTTAATATGACTCTGATACCAATTGTTGCAACAAACTGATATGCTTTGAT
This sequence comes from Agave tequilana, assembly GCA_038442645.1. Classification (NCBI taxonomy): domain Eukaryota; kingdom Viridiplantae; phylum Streptophyta; class Magnoliopsida; order Asparagales; family Asparagaceae; genus Agave; species Agave tequilana. The sequence goes on along the minus strand of JAVJIF010003423.1, from coordinate 101,059 downwards.
ACCAATTGTTGTGCCCCCAATCGATATGATTTGATACGAATTTTTGTGATGGCGCAACGGAAAGTAGGATTGTCGAGCAACGAGAAGAAGAGATGAGATATTCTGAAGTAAAGAAAGCTAACACATAATTTAACGTGGTTTCACCGATCAAACAAATAGTGTGTACGTCCACGAGAGAAGGGGGAGAAACTTTATTAAAAAACTTTGGAGGGTACAATAAGAACACTTACACCTCTCGCTAAGAAGATTACAAGTATATTTGTCTTTTGATGACCGGCTAGAACAATGAACCCTTGTGGGTAAAACTTCTCTCTCGATCTCTCACATTTTTTTTATTTTTCTCTCATACATTGAAGGACACCTCAAGGGGTTATTTATAAACCATAAGATTATCCCATAAACTCCATCAATATGAACATCGTCTCAGAGGAAAAGGAAACTCGAATTGGAAACAGAACCAGAAAAGAAAACTGCCAGTATGCCGATTAGTCGACTAGTCCAGATTATTAGTCGACTAATCCTGCCATTAATTGATTATATAGTTGATTATTCAGATTTACTCACTCTCTGTTTGCACCATTAGTCAACTTCTGAGATGTCATTAGTCGACTAACACTTCATTAGTTAACTACCCTTGGTCATTAGTCGAGTAGCCTGTGCACCAACCGTGCAAACCTGTCCGTTCTTGATCTCGAAAGCTTTGTCTACCTTCACAATACATTTCAGTCACATTCCTAACACATTGATCCTTAAGTTATGTGAATACTGAATACTGGATAGTACCTGGATTTGATCCAGGGTAGTTAAAGTGGTTACTTTGTCACTTCAAATCACGAAAAGAGTTGGATTGAAGGCGGAACTATGAAGATTTGAATTTAATATTAGCCATTTCCTGGATACATCAGTTTCTCACTGATACCTGAATTGAAATGACTGCCACCCTTGGATATTCAGGCATACCTGTTATAAATTTATGTAATAACTTGATCTGAGAATTAGTGGGTTAAATATTTGATATGCAGACTGCAAGCATGTGATTACTAAAAACATTCAATGAAGTTCTCTTTAGAATAAAAGATTTTAGGTTTGTTTTCCTTTCTAGTTTGTTTGTCAGGATGACACGTAGACTCCAATAAGCAATTTAATCGACTTAGTATCTCTAGCTGGATAATTATTTGGTCCTTTGTTATTCTCAGCATGTCAGCAATAGATTTCTACTGCTCTGTGGACAAGGTTCAAGGTGTTGATGGGAAAGACCGCGTAGTTGTTACATTTGATGGGAAATATCTGCCGTACTCTGAGCAGGTCAGTCATGTTCTCATGTTATTGTATCATGTCTCAACAAATTAAGATTTGCATTTTCTATTGGTGATCTTTGTCAGAATTGATGGTGGAAATCAGTGTGATATCTCATGTTCTTCACTTCCATTTTTAACTTGACTAACAGAAAGACTAAACTATGCCTTCTCAATACTGTGTTCTTACCCTTCAAATTTCTGCCCTTCAATTTTCTGCCATTGACCTTTCTGATTTCATGTTGAAGATCTTTTTAAGCTATCAATACCCAAATTTAGGGGATATGGAGAACAGATTCCCATGTGAAAAACATTTCTTTCCTACAAGAAATTCCTTTCCCATGAAAAAACAGGAAAATTTTCTTATACCTTTTATGTACTTCCTTGTATGCAATTAATCTGGTTGTCTTATTTAGTTTAATTATTTTCGGGGCATTGTACCTAACTTCTCCTTTGTTTCTCATCTCCACAGACATCCGCGAATATGCTCTCAAGGCGGAGTGAGCACTAGAGGTTGTCGTCATCTTGCAACTTGCACAAGTTCATTACTAATGGGTTATGTGTATGTATTGGTGTAATGTTTCTATATTGCGACTGTTGCTCGTACAGGGATATCATGCTATTATTGTACACCTTCGACTCGACAAGGTTAAACAAAAATATAGTTGGAGGTTCTCAAGATAGAAGACTTGTATATCATTTGGCTGGTGACTTGAGCAGTTAATACGCAAATATACTCTCAATTGCGCGTATGCATATGTTGATATGCGCTATGTCTTTATATTTAGTGAATTGTGACCATTGCTCTTCTTGGGATGTTGTTCCATATTGAGTTAAATAAATATATGGTCACATTTGTATCATTTGGTGATTGCTGATCTAAGAAGTTAAATACTGCATTGCATATGGAAATTTTCTGGAAAAACCATTCGAGAAAGTGTTCTGATTGAAATTTTGAATGTATAATATTTCATCTGAATAAACTGGAGAAAATGCAAATTGTAAGATGAAGTTCTTCAGCAGCCTTGTTTTGGCTCCTGAGTTGCTTCAACTTTCTGCATTCAAGAGAGCAGCAGCAGCATGCCAACATTCAAGATGGGTTTGATGAGGACAATTGCAAATTTTCTGTGATTTTTCTCTCAAAAGATGCAGCAATTAGGAAGCTATCAATCACTAATTAGAAAATTATAAGTTAATTAGAAAGTTATTAATGAACCAGCTATAGATATGCTAATTTGAAAATCAAGTTGATATAAAGTGAATTCCAATAAAGGCAATAATTCAGAAAAGTATAATTAAATCTTTTTAACAAGATATGCAAAATCTTCAAATTCGAGAAGAGATTTGACTTGATTTCTTGCCTAATGAAGATAATTATCAGACTACAAAAAGGGCTTTTGAGGACCATTAACAACTTAAACCCTAATAATTTTTTTTAACCCCTCTGCCTCTGTAGGTAAAAAGGAGAAGCGATCATCGTGAAGATTTAACTGTTATCAAGTATGTATACTTTTATTTGCATTGTATTATCTCTTTGATTTAATTCTTAATTGTAGTTGGTTCATTAACTTTCTTTTTAATTTTAAATAAGCAAGTAATGATTTTTTAGAAAAATATTAATCTGAAAAGATGCAAGTGCTATGCCTGAATCCATCATCACTGTTATCATTATCTCGAAATAACCGAAGATAATATGTAAGAATCACATAACATGATTCAAATATCACACCTTTAATCTTAAATTTGATTGCAACTTCAATATTAAAATATAGGCAGAGTACTCGACTAATAATTAAATCAATCAAATTTAGATATGGCGAGCCTTATCCAATATCTTACCTCTCAGAACTTCCCTTCATGTTATATTAGATTGACATCTGCCTGTTGAACATCGAAAACAAATTTTATTTAGTCCCTTCTCAAGAAAAGAGCACAGATGATTTGTCAAATTTAACTCATATTCTTGAGCAAACAAACAATATAAAATGAAATTTCAAGCAACAGCAAACAGACCTGCATGAGAATTAAAACATGTTTGCACCAATATTTATCAGGATTAGGACTAGGGTACAAATTCAATGACCTTGTGGGGCTGTTTGGATTCAAGGAATTGGGTAGAAGTGAGGAAGTGGGAAGTGTCTTTTCTCATTTCTGCTGTTCATCCAAACACCGGAAAAGGAAAATGAAAAAAGTTCTTTTCCTTCTCTCTTTTCTCTTTTACACAACGTTTTTCCTCACTTCCAGAGTGCTACAGTTAATTTTGTGGTCATGTAAATCTCATTTGTAATAAGTTGTAGCACAAAACAGTTAATTTTTTGTTCATGTAAATCTCACTTGCATTCTAATTACAGTCTAATTTTTATTTTTCTTAATTAATTTTTAATTTAATATTATTTTGCGGTCAACTCTGTAGTCAACTTTTTCACTTTCACTTTCACATTACCATCCAAACACCGGAAAAGAAATAACATTTTCCAAACCACACTTCCCAACAACATCCAAACACCAGAAAACTTACTAACCAATTCCCAAGTTCCAAAGGGAACTATTTCCACTTCCTCACTTCTTCACTTCCTCACTTCCACCCTTAACCAAACAGGAATCAAATTCTGTGAACTAAAATTGACAAGATTCTGCCTGAAAAGTAAACTTGCAATTTATTTCAACACTTACCTCCATAATGTGACTGTGATTGTTGGATCATTTTCTACTTTGTCACCACTAGAATCTAACTCTCTTACAGTCTTCTCATTGCATGATGGCACTTTAGTTATTTTTCTATAAACTAAAATTGACAATTTTATGCCTGAAAAGTAAATTATTTTCCATTTATTTCAACATTTTCCTCTATAATGTGACCATGGTTGTTGGATAAATTTTGATTTTTGGATCATGACTTGAAAATTTTGCACCTATCACTCATAAAAACAAATCTATATGGTTTAAAATTATCACCAAGTATCATTGAAGCATAGTACTACAACCATTTTTTAGTGAGCAAGAAGTCTCTAGTTTAAAACCCCACTTGCACTGGGCCACAACCTATCACCGGGCAAAAAGAATACTTCAAGAGATCATATTTGATGCATCATTACAACTTTTGTTTCCTACTACCTGTTCTTTTCTTTATTGCCGATATTGATGAACGATATTGATACTAAAAATTGGCAATGCATATGTCAAAATTTTAAACTATGCTCCGTATACAATTGGATTTCTTTTATCCAACTCTTTTTGGGTGCTAGATTTAGAGGGAGGGAGGGGGGGGGGGGGGGGGGGGGGGGGGGGGGGGGGGGGGGGGGAGTTAAAACCCTAGTTACCAAAATAAAATAAAAAATTCAAATAAACAACTACAAAGTAAGATAAGAGTTTAGACTCTCCGGCAATCAATCAAAGTTATAAGCAAAGATTACAAAACCTTAATTATAATGAAACAATAAAAACTATAAAATATTGAGAACATAAAATAGTAAAAAAAATAAAACAATAATTAAGAAAACATTTGAGGTTTGAATAAAAAGTTACCTTCTTATTTTTTTTTTCTTAGTGGTGAAGGAGAAATATCTTCTGGAATTCCATCATTGGCATTTCACAAAAGAGTAGATCAAGCACCAAGGCTTCTCTCCTTTCTGCATCTTTGACCTCAACCTGCACAGTGATTCCTCCAAGAAAAGGAATAAAAATTAGAGCTCCATCTGATAGAGATAGTTCTTTTTTAGGGGTGTGTGTGTGAGAGAGAGAGGATTGCAAAGAGTTGGACCAAGCTATAAGAGGCAATTTAGACATTAAAAAAGCATGATAGATTTTCTAAAGAGCCAAACTCACTCTAAGGGACAAGAATATAGAGAATAAAGTTTGAAGGCAAGTCCAAAAATAATTGATCTGCAGTGGTCTTTATATGGGATCAATAAACATAACTTTCTAAATTCTCTCTCTTTTCATGTTTGGTGATAGTGGTCGATGAAGACAGAGTGGGGACTATTCCACCAACATCAGTCGTTCCAAACAGCTGGTGTATCAAAATACCAAAGTTAATGCTCAGTAGTTCCAGCAATGGGGAGGATCAAGAGGCAAGAGACTGGTCACAGCTGAGCATTGATCTCCTTGAACTGATCCTGGGACTGCTCAGTATCGTTGATCACCTCAGGTTTGGTTGGGTCTGCCGCTCGTGGAGGAGCGCCAGGCTGTCCCTCCGCGCTTCATGTCGTGCCCTTCAGAAGCCTCAAGTCCCAATGTTGCTGCGCGACAATTGGTGGTACACCCACCGCCATCGGCGCTTTCTTGATCCCTCTGATGGCCGCAGCTACATTCTCACTCTCATTGAACTGTATGGGCACTTGTGCGTTGGGTCCTTCGGCAGCTGGCTCATTATGGTACCGAGTTGCCAAAGATACTGTTACCTGTACAATCCCTTCACTGTCACAAAGTACAAGTTGCCGAAGGGATATTGGATGAACACATTTAGCCCCCTCGCTGTCTCCTCAGAGCCCTTTGCGCAGGACTTTGCGATGCTAATTGTTGATGGAGTCCAGGGATATCTATGCTGCATACGAGCTGGGGAACAGAAATGGTCATTTCACAAGTATGACTGGGGCAATGACACAGTTATTGATCAAGTAGTCGCCGTCAAGGGAAAATTCTACGCCTTAACGAGCAGCGGAAGGTTAGCGCACATAGAGTTTGATAGAAATCCGATACTTGTGTGGGGAGATGAGACTCAGAGGGTCCAGTTTGATCGGGGAGTGGAACACGCCCGTATGGTGGAATCTGACGGGGAGCTGCTGGTAGTGATTCTTAGGTGCCGTCTTCGGTCCTTGCAGCTGGAAAATGTGCAACCTGAAATCGCGCCACAACCCTTAAGAATCTTCAAATTGGATGCAACGAGTTCCATGTGGATCGATGCGGAGGACATGATGAGGGATAGAATGTTATTTATAGGGGGCCGAGGTTCGATGTGTTTGAAGGTAGGAGGAGGAAAGCAACAGATTGAAGATGGGGGAAAATTATACACCACAGATGATGCTACAGTCGGAGTATTTGATTTGAATACAAGCAGTGGAAGCCTTCTCTGTTCTCATGACAGGTTAACAGGCATCTGGGTCTCACCGGAACTTCTCTATCGTGATCGATCACCAAACAGGTGGATGCTGCTGCTGCCCGATATGGATGTGTCCTTGGTGATGGCCTTCACCATACTAACACTCACTGCCATACTTTTACTGCAGTTTTTATGGGGTTCCTGAATTGACAAGAAGATAAAAATCTAGCTAAACTTGCTATATTTTCATCATTTCCTTCAAATTAAAAGGCTGATTACATATGTTTGACCAGTCTTTCTATGGATGATAAACTAGAAATAATTAAATGCTGCAATTATGAGAAATGGTAGGACAGAAATAATGAGATGAAGTTGTGATATAATCAGTCACTTCACTGAGATAATGAAGGGAGAGAACAAGGTAATTTCAAGAGTGCAAAAGTATATGAAACAAAGAAAATAAACATTCATTTCCTCATATTTCCCATCATTCAGTTCTAATTGTTTCTCCTAACCCAGCAACTGGTATCAACGCCCAGAGATAGGATGATGAGGTTCTGACAAACAAGGAGTGAAAAAAGCAAGGAAAATATATTAACATTAAATAATACATCGGTAAATTATTATACAGTATTATTGCGCTATACGGAATACATTGATACAACGAAGGTTGACATGAAAGTACTTTGGTAAAATTAGCATTCAAAAGATTAGAAAAAAGCAAGTAGAAAAGAAACTATAATATTGGCGTTCTAGTTAGAAAGAGGGAAAATAAATGCAGAAGAAAGAACATAACTCTTTTGGACCAAGAAGATTGGCAGCAGTTGTTGCTATATTTCCTTTAAAAATAACGTGTGGAAAAGCTAATTTTTTTTCTGTCATCTCTGCAGTATGCTTAAGATTTCAACTTCACAATCAGATGTGTACCAGCACAGGAACTCAAATCTAAATGCAGAGAACAAAAGATAAGGGATGCAATCACATAGCATGAAGGTAGAGCATCATAGCAATTTTGCAAGGGAACCTAAATTTTATAGCCACTCACACCCAATATCAAACTTTAGTGACAAGGATTGAATCACAATCCAGAAGATAACCAAATTGAAAGAGATTGATCGAAAAACCATCACTTGGAGGAACCTCTCTAAAAGCCAAGATAAAAGTTACATTGTAAGAGACAACTAGGCCTAGAAAGTATATGCAATGACGATAAAATGAAAAAGAAGAGTCCTCTTGCTCGGGAAGAATGAATAAGGGACGGTGTTTGTGTTCGATTGTCTAAAAGCATGAAGAAAGACAAATCGATCAAAATTTGTGGTATATCAGAGAATTTTTCAGACCATACGCAGATCAATGCTGTGAGAAAACAAGAGTTGGGCTCTATCACCCAATCAGACAAGTTGAGAATCCTAAAGATAGCTTGGGCTTTGCAGTCTTACCACAATAAATACATTCCACAATAAGAAAATAAATTTTGAAATGCTCAGAATCTTTTGAACCTAGCACCCAGAGTTAAATGATTAGAGCATGGAGAGGCTAAATGTAGCAGAGACATCGAGCCCCAATCTACCGGGTAACCAAATTGAAAGAGATCTAGAGAACAAAATAAAGAGAACTTTTATGATTTGAAGTAACCTAGAAGTTGGAACTAACTTTCAGTGTATCAAACAGCTGATAGATAATATGAAGATCTTGAGCAGAGGAACTCAAGAACATTGTTGTGAACTTGACATCAAGCATCAGGAGAATGAACAGAGATTAGGGTTTGTAATGCAATGCAAAGAACTTTGTCCCTAAATTTCCACCTAAATTCAGTTTATAGAATAAGTGAATGCTTGATTAATAAATTAAACATAAAAATCTGCCACACTTGAATAAATTGAGATGAAAAAGACCTTTGTTCTACATTCTCAAGGAAATTAAGTGTTATTCCTACTGAGTGCAAACAAAAGAACCAATTGAAGAGTAAATTAGAGAAAAAAAAAGTTTCAAATTTTTTTACCAGATTCTTCAAAGCTCGTCGACGAGAAACGAACTTGAGGGTTAGAAGCCCTAACCCTAGGGTAAGGAAGATAGAGAAATCCTAACCCTCATTCTTCTCAACAATCCATCGCCTCAGTCTTTCGATTTCCAACAAAACCCCCAGGGATCCGTTTGAAAATAGTGGGTTGATGTCAAAATTTTAAAAAAAAAATGGAAAAAGGAAAAGGAAAATGACAAAAAGTACCGAGGGAGGGAACAATGAAGGAAGAGTTAATGGGCCCGGGCTTTGTTTACTCGTATGGAGTAATAACGGCCTACTAAAAAATTACAGGCCCAATTAACAAATCCATTTGGCTATACTGGTTGGTTACTAGAACACCGCATTTGATGGTGAGAAACCGAGCGACGGCTGGGAGAGAAGTGATGACTGTGACGAGAGAGGAAGAGGAGGCCGCTGGAGGAAGAGGGGCTACTAGAGGGAGAGAGGAGGAGGGGGTGGCTGGGGGAATTAGGAGGAGGCTGTAGGGAAAGGAGAAGGAGGGGGAAGGAGAAGGAGGCTGGAACGACGCTGCTACTCTGTGTGTGTGTGTGTGTGTGTGTGTGTGTGTGTGTGTGAAGCAGTCACGAGAGAAAACCGCGCATCGCTTGGTTTTGATTAGAGTTTGGAGAGTATAAAATCTTTCTTGCAAAAGAAAGAAACTATAAAGCTTAATGTTTCATAAGTTGCAAGAAAATGGTCAGAGTCTTTAGGTAAGACAACAAAACACCAATCTTTTTAATGTGAGTTGTTTGTCATTGCTCCTCAACGACATTACAATATCACATAAAGAGTAATGTTAATCACTCTAGTGTGTATTAAACCTGTTATTTTCTCAATCGATCCAGTCACTTTTCTATCGAACCGTCAGCCAACGATTAAAAGCTAGTAAAGAGACTCCCTACTACAATCGGTGGTGGTTGACAAACCCTACTATATCAGTGATCGACAAATCAAGAATGAACCAATTGGTAAATCAACTACTAATCCGAATATCATTACTTTCTCTATTACAACAACAGAACCCTTATCACAAAATTTGTGATTTTTGCTGCTCTAGACTGATAGCTCCTAATAACCTGATTACAATCATACTCAGCCATCGTGTTGAATGAATATATGCGTCACTTTGTTGTTACCCTGTCATGATAAAGAAAATTAAGCTATGACAGAAAAATGAGGGTTTTCTTCTCTTTTCATCATATACTCGTGCATAAGACATGAATAACACTGGTCAAATTAAATTTAAGGTGCTTGATAGGTAGTCAAAAGTGCATATTTATCATCATATTTCCTACTTATTTTTTTATAAAACACTGCTATGTAACGTTTTATTGTTTAATATTGTGCAAGCCTTAAGTAATTAAAGAATAAATAAATAAAGGCCAATTGAAGCCAAAAAGTCCACAAGCCCACATGCATGATTTATTTTAGTAATTTAGAAGCTTCTATTTTATCTAACCTAATCTAAACTTAGATTTTAAATTATCAATTTAAAATCTAGGGGAGGAGGAGGGAGGATAAAGTAGGACTCCTAATTTCTATTCAAATCAAGAGGAGAAGAAGGATAAATAAGATGGATCCTTATCCTAATTAAAATCAGAGGTGGACTTCTATTTGAAGCTGGTTGCTTGCTCTACAAGATAAAGATAAAGGGGAGAAAATCTGAATTTGATTCGGATTTGGAGATAGCCAAATCTCCAAGTTATCTAAAGGTCATCGTATTTCAAAATCCAGAGCCCAAATTCAAGAGCTGAGGATAGATTCTAAGATGGACGGATCAGAGGAGGCCAAGTGAGAAAGCGCGTGGCATTTGGCTACGCTTTTGCTGCGAAAACGAGGCAATTTTCCCATTTCCGCGGCAATACAGAGGAGGTTGGCGACGCGTTTTCGTGGGAGAGTTATACTGGAACTCTATGTCTTAAATCTCCTATAAATACCCCTGCAGAGCAACAGAGGAAGGGCAACTCTCAGAAGCTCAAGTTTAGGGTTTCCTTTAAATCCTCTTTCTTTCCGAATTTATTTGTATTTTTCTAGTTCTTTTTACTTTGAAGAAGAATTGAAGAAAGGAGAAGGTTTTGTACTGAGTTGGTGACAGACTTAATAAAAGGTCATTTTTTCTTTCTTTCAATCTCTTTGCTATTTTAATTTGTGTTTCTTGTATCTCTTTTATGCAATCTTTAAATATCATGTTTAATTTCACCATAATTATGTGTAACTAATTCTTTATTAGCCTGCTAATCTCTCCACTAACTAAAACCTAGAACTATGAAGATAAGTTGATTGAACTCTATGCATCAAATAAATAATTCTTGAAGACTAGTTATGAACTGAGTTAAACTAGGTTTAGGATATACTATTTAATAATTATTCTTAGTTTATACTTAGATGCATTGATGGTTTAACGTTAAGTTAAGACTGCTTTTCTTAAACTATACTTTGGGACTTTGATAAACCAATGCTTAGTTTTATCTAGTGTACTGCTAACAGGGTTTAATCTCTTTCTTACTTTTCTTTCTTGGATTTGAAGCAATAATCTAGGGTTAATCTTTATAGGTTCAACATGATATTTATTCTTGATAGACTAGTGTTTGGTTGTGGTAGATGATTAGTTAGCTATGCTTGTTCTTTCTATTTAAAATATTTGCTTACAATCATAATTCTTTCTTTTTACAAGCTAATTATTAGAGAATTCGTTCTGAAAATCTTCCATCGCATCCTTCCCTGTGGATCGACCCGTCTAGCCCTTACTACACGGTTACATTGAGACGAGACTAAGACTTTCTAAGTTTAACTCTTTCCTTATTATTTTCCCGTCTCAATCAGTGCTCTACTGAGGTGGATCCTTATTTCTTATTTAGAATGTTAAAAAGGAACGAAAATAAAACCACATAAGTAGTCAATGTTAGAAGATTTTCACTAACCAAAAAGCCTTTAGACGCTACTTTAAAGACCACTAGATTTTTGGCGTGTGCTATGCACATGTAATAAAAATAAAATTAGTGTAAAATATATATCAAACATTTTTCATTATAAATTTCTTAGCAAACTTTTTGCTTTAATTCTAGAGTAAGAAAAAGACCTTTAATCTTCTTTTATAGGTCTCTCTCTAATAAATGTTGTTCTCTAGGTATTTATGGTCTTGAATGAAAAAGTAAGAGACCTTTCATTCTCTCTTTTAGGATAAGTAGTACCATGCTATGTCTTTTATTTCAAAATTCTAATAGCAATTTACAATAAATGTTTTTACATGTACAATTAGATTTCAAGACACATTAATGATTTATAAATAGATGGATAAATTTTATTTGGACGTAACACGAACTCTAGTTTCAAGATACATTAATGATTTATGAATTGATGGATAAATTTTATTTGAACGTAACACGAACTCGAGTCAATGCCGCACTATAGTTATAATAGGAGAGATTGACCAATACCAGAGAAATACCAGAGAAATAATACAATTTTTCAACTTCCTTCTCATTTCTCACACAAAGTATCAAGAATATATGTATGAATACATCTCTAAGAAAATTGTTACAAAAACACTGGACTCATCCTTTCAGGTAACCAACAAAGGACCAAATAAAGAGGGCAAATGCCCTTACATCATCCCAAATAGCCTGAAATATTTTAGCTTTAAACCCAAGAGAGTGGCTGTACTGCACAATATGCATTTCTGCATGCAAACATTTCAGAAATAAATTATCCCTTCAGGTGACTAATGAAGGTCCAAATAGAGAGACACAAGGTCAGAGATTGATATAGATAATACATCTCTTTCTCAAGCTGGTTCAGAGAGAGTGTTCTGGATGTTAATGGTAAATGTTTTGGCTGTGCAGCAGCTCAACCGCGGCAGTGACAACGCCCTTGCCTTCTGAGTAGATATCAAGGCGCGGTTCCTCAATTTTTCTTTGAAGAAGTCTGTCCAGTTCCCCTCTCAGCTTCTGTTAGAAGGGAAAAAAAAGGCAATAGTAACATTAGATACAACAAGAACAATAAAAAAGCCTTCATCAAAATTATTTGGGGTAGGGTTCATGAATCATGATCACAAAAAGCACTAGTAAATATGATTTTTCATAAACCATGGTTGCAGATATTGGACGATTTTGATGTATATTGACAATATTGTATCGGGTTTTCGTATTATTGATATGACCCATATTGCTGATATCGACAACCGACATTGATATTGATACTCAAAGCCATTGGGTGATACCAATGTCATAAACCTTCTAAAAGGTTAAGAAAAAACTTTCTGATTTAATTCATTTTCTCAAATAAGAATGAAGCGCTTGCAATAGTTATCATGTTCCTTTTCTTCATATACTTGAATCAACTGTAGTTGAACAGTTGAATAAAGAAATACCACGAGGCAAAATGAGGATTACTTCTTGGCCACTAAATAAGCCTATTGCATCATTTTTATTGTTAATAAATTATAATAGTTTAGAGTACAAACGGTAGGTTTCCAGGTGATGCTTGTATTACCTGAATTAGTTGTATCACATTCTTTGGTGCAGAAAAATGAAGGTAGCCTCCTAGCATTGTGATACCTTCTCCAGATTTGCTTGGTTTAAGGCTGCCTCCAAAGAGAAGCAAGGCATATTCTGATATATTAGTTGAATCCCTGATATATATGCTGTTAGTTTTCACCTTTTCACTGTAAACCATGTAAGGCAGAGGGAACATGTGGACTCCTGCATTCACAGAAGCAGGATGGAGGTCTACTTTTCCGACTTCCTTACTGTAAAATGCTGTCCTCTTTCCCCTTCTTTTGCACTGGATAACATTCGGGCAAAGCCCAGCACATAGAATAGCACAGACCATTTCCAGATCATGTCCATAGTGGTTGTATGCCTGCAATTAAGAACATAAAAATGCAGATACTTATCATCACATGAAAAAGAAGACAGTCTATGAATCCAAACCTAAAAATTGTATACAGATAGCAAAGAGTTGAGAAATGTGTTGCCACCATCATATTCTGATGACTAATTAATGCATGCAAGGTTAGTCAATATAAATATCTACAGTAATAGCATGCATGCATTTGCCATGATCAATTTAAATGGATTCAAGGGTCATACCTTGACTCCTTTAGCTTTGTCGACAAAACCTATGTCTGATAAAAGATCAAGAAACTGGCCTCGCATATCATCCATCATCTGCAGTGTTATGGGCGATAAGAAATTTTCCCAACAGAAAGCACGATCTCTTCCACTACGCTTTGCATCTTTCCATGATTCAAAAGCTTTCAGAAGAGCAATATGATCACTGCACAAAAGTTAGCCGTCTATCAGAGCTCCAAAAAATATTTTACGTCAGTTTGTGCTTGATGCAATCATGCAAATGAAAACTTGAGAAAGAATAACCTCTTTTCAGTGTTCAAATAGCTTCATATACATAGTTAGCCCACAACCCAACTTAAGCTTTGGGTTAACACCGAAGCACTAGATTTCAAGAGGTCCTGAGTTCAAAACTCATTATTATCAATTTAAAATATTAATTATTTGCCCCAGTTTACCTTGCCTTCTCTTCTGAATTCAGCTGGATGGCATGTCGCCCTAAGGCCCACAACAGAATTGTGGTGTGCGAGTGCACACACGTGTGGGAGGGAGGGGGGTACGACACCCAAGAACATATATGAATTTAGATAGGGTGCATGATACGGCTGCATTTTCCCCATATCAAAAACTAAAACTGTAAGGCGTTCTTTGAGCAACAAAAATTCATGCTAAATAAAGGTCTTTTCTTAATCATATATTCACAGGAATTCTAAATGTTGTTTAGAAAATTAACTTTAAATTATTCAAACCCTAATCACATAATGTAAATAAATATTGAGACTGAGAGGAAAGAAAAGAAAATCAATCTCTAATCATGTTCCAGAAAAGACTAATTTTCTTAACATGTTAGTCAGAACAAAAATTTTCATTTTTAAATATACTCTATAAAAATAACTTAGTTCTCATTGATAAATATGCAAATTCCTTATATAGAAGGATTCCTAGAAAAAATCATAGAGTACGATTTTATTAAGGCCTAGCTACATTCAATGTTAATCATTTCTAATTCTATCTTTTGAGAAGTTAAATCCTACAAATAAAAATTAACACTCGAGGAATTTTTCTAATATATAGTTAATTTCATTTTAGAAGGAAATTCATAATAGACAATTAAAGCAATAACCATTATCTTAAATGAATTAGAACTGTTAAAATTGGCAAACATTAAGCATTCGTCGAGAAAGTTAAGAATAACCAATCATATGTGATCAAAATTTCTTGACAGTAGAGAAACCAAACATGTATTATGTATAACATAAAACTTGTTTCTTCTAATAGAGAAAATATTTATAATTATTCAAAGGGCAACCAATATTTTATTATATCTTTTATTTAATTATAATTTATTGAATAGTACAGATTTGTTTTTTTAAGTTAAGGGTGAACCATATATTTTATATTAATTATTTCTTATATTTGATAATAGCCAATGGTGAGAAAGAAAGTCATATCATTTGTTTTCTGGACAGATCATACAATTAATACTTATTTTTCTCCCCTTCCAATGAATGGGAGTAAGTGCTTATGTTACTTATGTTGATTCATCGTCTTCTCTACTCTCACGAGCTAGAACTTTTAATGTGTTATTTAGTGCTTTAGAAAAGATATGAAATTTCTAATTTCTTCTTTTAAGTTTAGGTCAAGGACCTGGATAACTTGTCCATAAGTAGCAAAGTAATTTTAGCTAACGTAAGTATGCGGGTCTGGATGTGCGGATGATAATAAAATCAAATTTCCTTCAATTAATAACTAGTGCGAGCAACCTTGGGCCATACAAAATGAATTGTTGTTAAAAAAAGCCTCTGTAATGTCTTGGCTATTAATGAGTGGTTATATTGCATATAATGGTGCAAGAATACATGAATATGTTAATGATTCAAAATTTAAATTGTAAAGCCAATTTGATGTCTTCAGTTTATTTACAACTTTTGAACATCTTATGTAGTTCAAAAAAAGAAGAGGTTTCAATTTAATCAATGAACAAATCTAAAGGGTATCAAAAGAAAAACATTAGCCAAGGTTGCTGAGGACATCAAGACATGTATTTTCTCTTAGTTGCATCATTATATTTGTGCTGTATTTTAGTAGTATTTAGTGTATTAAACATGTTTTTCAGTTGTGTGTAGTTGGAGGTATTGGGTACTTGTGTGAAGTAGTGAAGCAGGCAAATGTATTTTGTTTTGAAAATTAATGGATGTTTTGAAGAATTCTCTCTACTCGCTAATTCTCCTCCTCTCTTTCTTCTCTGTACTCTTCTCTATGAAATGATGTTGAAGAAAAATCTGAAAACTACTTTCCCTTGCCTGTTTATTTCTGTCCTCTCCTCTCCTTCACCTCTCCCCTCACTCCCTATGTTTCATATAAGTTTCATCTTCTTTCTCCTCTTCACTACACACCAATCGCCCTCTCCCTAGCCTTTTATGCTTCTCCTACAACGCAATAGTACAAGCAGCAGCAACAGCAGTAGCGCACCAGCAGCACCAGCAAAGCAGTAACAGCAGCAGCAGCGCTGCAGCAGCAGAAGCGGCAAACGCAGCAACAACACAGTAGCATCAGCAGAGCGCATCAGCAATAGCAGAAGCAACGGCAACCTGCAGCAGTACCAACAAAACTGCGGCAGCAACAGAGCAGCAGAAGCAGCAACGCAGCAGTAGAAACAACGGCAGAAACGCAGCTACAGCAACATAAACAGCAGCATCACCACAATAACAACAAATCAACCAACTGAGTAAATGTGGATTAACAGAACAAAGAATCAACCATTCACAAATTCAACAAGTCAAGATCAACACGGTTACATGAAACTATCAGTCGATAAAGTTTCTTCAACGCTCAGATTATTAGTTAGATTACGCATTAGTTAAATCATCTCTAAAGTATTATCTTTATTCCATGTTGTCCACTATATCGTGGGATGTGTGAATCTATAACTTGTGATTGTTTAGCCTTTATATTAACTTTATAACTGGTCACGCATAATATAGGTATTGTTGTTAATTCGATTGAGATTAGAAATGTTCAAACCAAACAAGCAATACTTTTTTAAAATCCATATGTTCGACAATGTTAGTTTTAAATTGCTTTCTTGTCGAAAATCATTCTATTTGGTGAAACGCAGCTAGTTTGATTTATCACTGATTCTCTATATGACGTGCACGTACCGTTTCACATCAATTTGGTATCAGGGCACAAGACTTAGGCAGGAACACCTTGCATTAGGTTAAAAATAAAGAAAATGGCTAGTGAATCCCAACCATCAATATGGACACCAACTCCAAATTCTCCAAAACATAGATAAAACTTTAAGTTGCATAACCAGGTTGGATCAAGCATTCAAGTTCACCTCTTATCATCTTGCAATTCAGGGTAATAAGTGTCAGGGTTACGAGCATGTTGCGGTCAACTGTCCAAGTACAGTCAAAGTAATTAAAGTTAAGAAACCATCTGTTACAAATTCAGAGTCCTTTCATCTTTTACTACCAACTCCTATTGTCGTTATCTGCCCTAGTCGTCAGCACCTTCCTCCTCTACTACCGACACCAAGCCCATTCATAGTTGTCACTGACAAACTGTTTATAATAAAGTCAGAGTCTGACTCTGAAGAATTCATTTACCTAGTGGAAGAACCTGAAGACTATGTCTCTAACGAAGAAATCTAAGGTGATGACATTGAGGAATCCAGTACTTCGAGTCCTCTCGAGGTGATCCTAATGTCTTCGGAGTTTACTGATGTCTTTCCTGAAGACAGTACTCCGTTTCTTCCCGAAGTCACCCCTGTGACTATGGAGTTTGATGATGTCTTGTCTGAAGACCTCTCAGATAAGCTACCACCGACGCATGATATCCAACACGCCATTGATTTAATCCCAAGAGCTGTCTTTCTGACTTGCCACACCATAAGATTGATCCTACCATGCACATTGAACTCAAAAGATAAGTTGAGTTGTCACTAGAGATCAAGCAACAGGGCATTGTCCCGAGTGATATCCATTTCTGTGAGGACAAATTCTTGAGCTATATAGTGACAAAGGATGTAGGTCAGTTCAAGGATGTTATTATCTATGATCGATCTATATCTAAAATTTTTTAGGATGCAATTATGGGAGAACATGACGCCTTACAGATTATCAACTTTTCTTCTGTTACTGTGAAACTTAAAGGTGCATCTCCTCTGCCTTTATCTGTTTGCATAATTGTCTTCACTGTCAAACTGTTTGCATAACTGTCTTCACTATCAAAACAGGTAAAATGTCACATATTTTTAGGATCATCTCTCTGACAATTCCTTTTGATCGAGGTTTGTGTATATTATTGATCTGATGATCCACGTGCCTAAAACTTTAAATGTCTGAAAGGAGTCAAAATTCATTAGCTATCTTTTGGAAGATTCTTTTAGTAATGATAGGCACTAAGTTAAGTTCTCTACCGCACTTCAATATAGAGTTTCTGAGTCTGCATTTTAGGTGTAAACATCTGAGTCTGTATCATATTTTGCCACACACATGCAAGTTCTACACATGAAAAATCAGTGATATATTTGAACAAACAACGCTAACTATAAATTATGGTCTGACATCAAGAAAGAAATTAAAAACTTTTAGTGTTGACAATTTTGTGATGGTTCGGATTCATCCGAAATGGTTTCCTCAGGAAATAATTAAAATTTTACATGCCTGTAGTGTTGGACTTTTCAAAATCTTAAAAAGAATTTAAATTACAATACTTATGTTATAGATTTGGCATCAGTTCTATTTTCAATATTGAAGACTAAGTGGTTTACAAGGTCTTGATTATTCATAGACAACCCCCTGGTTGATGAGCCTTACCCTAAGCCAATTTTTGAGTCCTTCACTTTCTCACTTTCAGATATTCATCCTACACAGCAGAGAAATTAATCATTTTAAATGATAAATTTATGGTGCAACTTGACTAGTAATCTGAGATGCAAGAGATGAACTTACAGCAGTAAGAGCAATTTTGCAATTGACTCGACGGGGTCGAGTTGTCTCCCATATGGGGAGAACTGATGAGGACATCAGGACATATATTTTCTCTTGGTTGTATCATTATATTTGTTTTGTATTTTAGTAGTATTTGGTGTATTAAACATATTTTTAGTTGTGTGTGTAGTTGAAGGTAGTGGGTACTTGCGTGAAGTAGTGGGTAGTTATTGGTGAGCCTATATGCAGGCAAATGTATCTTGTTTTGAAAATTAATGGATGTTTTGAAGAATTCTCCCTGCTCGCTAATTCTCCTCCTCTCTTTCTTCTCTGTACTCTTCTCTATGAAATGATGATGAAGAAAATCTGAAAACTACTTCCCCTTGGTTGTTTATTTCTGTCCTCTCCTCTCCTTCACCTCTTCCCTTACTCCCTATGTTTCATGCAAGTTTCATCTTCCTTCTCCTCTTCACAACACACAAATCACCATCTCTCTAGCCTTTTCTGCGTCTCCTACGAAGCAGCAGTACAAGCAGCAACAGCAACAGCGCAAGAACAACAGCAGCAGTGTTGCAGCAGCAGAAGTAGCAAACACAGCAACACTGGAACAGCATCAGGAGAGGCAGCAGCAGCAGTGCAACAACATTAGCAGAGCACACCAGCAATAGCAGAAGCAGCGGTAACAAAACTGCAGCAACCAGCAAAACTGCAGCAGCAGCAGAGCCGCAACGTAGCAACAGAGTAGCAGAAGCAGCAACACAGCAGCATAATTAACGGTAGAAACACACAGCAATGCAGCATAAACAGCAGCAACGCCACAATAACAACAAATCAGCCAACTGAGTAACTGTGGATCAACATAACAGAGAATCAATTCAACAAGTCAAGATCAACACGGTTACATGAAACGAGCTTCTCAGTCGGTAAAGTTTCTTCAACGCGCAGATTATTAGTTGGATTACGCATTTAGTTAAATCATCTCTAACGTATTATCTTTATTTCATGTTGTCCACTATATCGTGAGATGTGTGAATCTGTAACTTGTGATTGCTTAGTTTTGATATTGACTTTATAACTGGTCATGCATAATATAGATATTATTGTTAATTCGATTGAGATTAGAAAATGTTCAAATCAAACATGTAATACTTTGTTAAAACTCATCTGTTCGACAACGTTAGTTTTAAATTGTTATCCTGCCAAAGATCGTTCTATATGGTGAAACGTAGCGAGTTTGATTATATCACTGATTTCCTACACGACATGCACGCACCGTTTCATATCAGTTCACGATAGAAGATAGACACAAATTGGTTTTGTCTGTTCATATAATCATTACTATCATTTAAAAAATACTACTCCAGGATCATACTTATTTTCTTCTTTACCATTAATTTGATAAAATGAAATGTAACTAAATAACCAAATGTATGTCCTTGGTGGTTTTGTGGTTCCCCTTGTCTCCCATGCTATCCGGTTCTTTAGCTACCATTTCATGCATGAATGATGCGACTTTGTCCTAAAATTAAGTGACCACTATGGTCACCTTGCTAGTCATTTTTTTAACCTTAAGTCATACTGTTTAAGTTTCCATTTATCTTTAATCCATTTTACTGGCGATCCCATTCTAGAATTATTTTGTCTTCTTTGTTGTACGAGTGTTTTTGCTTTGTATCTTCCATATATAATATTGCTTACTCATTCGTGGGTTGTTCGTTTAACATGTAAGCTTAAATATTCCAATGGCAACAAGGGCGGATCCAAGTGGGGGCCAGCCCGGGCACGTGCTCCCCTGAATTGGAGGAAAAAATCAATAATAGACTGCATTTATTAAGGGGAAATGTGGAGGAAAATGAGGAATACTAAATTGTGCCCCACCCCCATTAAGTTCTAGCATCATTTACTCCTCTTTTTACTCTCTTTGCATGCACATGACAACGCATGTCTCATTTAATCAAAATAATACCATATTTGTCTTATATATATTTCTCTTTTTTATTCTAAATAATAAGATACACATTATTGATTAGCGTAGATTCTCAAAAATTAGAATTGCAATATCAAAAAAAGTAATAATACCAAATTCTCATTGCATTAAACTTATAAATGTTTCCCCTGCATTAAATTCCTGGGTCCGCCCTTGAATGACAGACCACTTATTTCCACTAAGGGTTTTTCCTAATAATTTTAATTATCTTACTTGGCCTTGCTTGCTTTCATATTTAGCACCATATAGCTTACGTTGAGACCTATATATGAACAACATGATAAACAAAATATATATAAATATTTCCTTTTATAGCTTCTATAAAGATTGAAGATTTTCAAAAGAAGTTGACTGTTCTGTAAATATTTATAATGAACTTAGAGCTTTAGTTACAATAAGTATACACACACGTTAACCGGTTTGTTCCTATTCTTCTATAGTGAAACTTGGTTGATGTTTTTCTTTTGATACCTTACAGATTTCTTCATTTGTTCATTGATTTAGTTTTATTTTAAGTATCGGCTATTTAGAGGTGATAGAGAGATATTTGCACTTCTCTTCTGTGCCAAGATACATTTAGTTTCAAGGATGAAACTTCTTTTAAGGAAGGTAGATTGTAACAATTAGGAGAAAAAGAATATCCTGATATTATGGGTTGAAGTGTAATTTATCAAAAGAAATATTAAAGAGTAAAATTGTAATATAAAATCCTTTATTGATTTAAATTGCTCTTTTATGCAAATAGCAAATTGTTGAGGTTTAATGGTAAAAAAAGAAGAAAAAAGAAGAAAAAAGAGAATTTTTAAGTGGTGGCAGAGAAACGCGTCCCTTGACAATCGCATCGTTTATTTTGTTAAACTTAGATACTCAAATTAGGAATTTTTATGCTATTAGGAGTTTCTAAGTTATTAATTTTTAAGTTATTAGTAGTCTTACTCATATTATGAGATGTATTTGTAACTGCCTAAGTATTGAGGTAGGATTTATGAACAGGTTCAGATCTTTTCCTCTAAAAGTCTGATATGTTTGTTCATGATCTGAAAAAAGTTACTCTTTGAGCAGTATTGCAGTGGTACTGTTCATGATAAACAGCAATCGCCGGTTATTGTTCACTTGGTTACGGTTCATCTTAAAAAAATAGTTGTCTTCAAGTTTCAAAAACCTAGATGTCTCCATTATCTAAAACTCTAATCGTCAACTGTCACCTCCTCTACTGCTTTTCGCTACCAACTATTGTTGCCCTATTCTGCAACATACGCTACCTCTGTCCTCTCTGACAACCCTACTACCATCCTTGTTTGCCTCCAATAGGTCTTGTCGAGGCCCTGTTATGCTCTCAAAGGTCCTATCGGGATTGCTACGTGTAACGCCCCGATCTCGCGGGTACAGAGACGTTATTGTTTCGTTATACTATGTTTTGTGGTGTTCAATGTACTGATCTGATCCTTTACTATTCTATCTGAACATCTACAACGTGGATTGTTAATATTCTCTGTAAAGACTACTGGCTGGCTATCTTTTCTATCTGACTACCTCTTTACTGGAAGGTCATCTTATCATTCATCTGCTACTACTTCAAGTTTTTTCCATTGGTGTTACTGTTGTCAGAACTTTTGTCTTCTCCTAATGAGTTTGAGGATCTCTCTAAAATCCATGCATTCTCAAAATCTCCACTTTTATTGAGTTTGAGGATCTCCTGAAACCTCCACTTCTACTGAGTTTAAGAAGCTTTAAAAATCCTAATTCTATTCAAGGAGATGAGTATGATCTTTCATGCATTCTTTATCCAAGTGTTTGGCTCACCTCAGTCAGCTTCAGTTTGCAGCCTCGATATCAACATTATTGATTTAGTATATTAACATCAACATTAAGAATTTTACTTTTTTAGGGAAAAGTTTGTTTAAAGATATTTTACTAGTCTTTGTAACAAGTTGGACATGATTAATATACATGCTCTAGCTTGAGAGGGACTGTTAAACTTAGTTACTTAAATTAGGAGTTTTTAAGTTATTAAGAGTTTTAAGTTATTAATTTCTAAATTATTAGGAGTCTTACTCATATTATGAGATATATTTGTAATTGCCTATAAATAAAAAGTATAAAGGGTGAAATTATGAATTAGCTCAAATATTTTCTTCTAAAATTCTTATAGTTTAAAAGAGAGCGATAAAGAGAGAAAAAAACTGCCTGAGAGAGAGAAGAAGAAGAAGAAGAAAAAGGAGAAGATGATGGAAGATGGTGATGATGAGGGGAAGAAGAGGAGGCGGATAAGAAGTTTATTTCCACTAAATTTCATTGAAGTTTAGGTAAGTTATCTCCTTTAATCTAAAATCCTAACCTTAATTCTCTTTGAGAAGAAATTCCATTTAATCAAGAAGGAAGAGTCTGGTACTATTAGCCCTAAAAATGTATTAATTTTTGAATTCATGAATTTTTATTTTATTGGTTGTAATATTCATCTTGTAATCATCATAATTAGATCTTATTTAGAAAAGGAATTAGATGGGTTTATTAAATAAAAAAGGAAATTAGAATGGTAGGTGATGGATTTTGTAATTTAATTAAGTAGGACTTGATTAAAAACTTTGGTAAGAGAATAGCAACGTAAATCCCCATGTTTTCTAATCCATGTGATATGGAATATTTAAAAAAATGAAATCAAGTCAACAGGGAATAATATTTATATTATAAGAAATAAAAACAAATAACTGAACATGCAAGATGTTATCTCTAGCAAACTCTTTAGAATATAAAGAAGTATCGACAAGTATAATTTAGAACTTAATATTATCGGAGAGTTTTTGAGATTTCACACGATTTTATTTACTAAACAATCGAGTTTTGATGTAGGATTTTCAGTCAATGGAAACTAAAAAGACGAATCTAGTTATAGTAAAATGTGAAATTTGGGTTGTTGCTAGGAGATCCTCAAGAAGTTCGAGAGACGTAAATTGGAGATCAATAAGAGCTTTGGTAGCGTGGACTTTCAGGATAAGTGGTTGTCTCATACTTTGTAGTTCTACCAATTGTTTGAAAATTTATACGTTTTACCTGTTGATATTGGTTTATAAATTTTTATAACGAAAACGTGGTTTAGCATTTTATATGCATTGCTTCCATACGAGTATCAAATAGCTAGTTGATTTGTTGGACACTGATGAGGTATTATTCTTCTTCTCTTAAGGACATAAAACATATCCTATATTTTCTCATATAGTCATGGCATGTGATAGTCACAGACATATGATGCACGTACATGGGTCATGGTTAATGATTCTTGACAATAGCATGACGCTATATTGATAGCAAATATGCATGTAGTTTTTCCTGGATAACATATATGGATGTATTTTTGCCTATACACCAGATTTCATATTATGATAAATATACCATTATAAGTGGAAATTAAGTCAGTCATGATAAATTATAATTGCATATGCACCAGACTGCCTACACACCAGATTGCATATTATGATAGATATACCAATATAAGTGGAAATTAAGTCTCAATGTCCCCTCAATGAGGATGTTTATCTGTGTAGCTCGGTTATGGGTGACTGAATAATGGTGAGACTCAAGTCAAATCAAGATATGAAGTATTGACTGCATTAGGACATGGCTTACCTAATTTCTAATACATAAGTTATTCATAGAAATCATATTATGTGTTAATATTTATTTATTTCTCATGCACATTAACATGGTTTCATTATTTTAATTTCCAAAAGTCATTTACCCATATTACATCGCGTATTTTATGATTTCAAATTATATAATTGCATGACATGCTCATTCACTCGATGAGCTTATGCCCACCCTACCATTACAGTTTCATTGACATGTGGGATATTTCAATCAAAAGGAGAAGCATAACATGACCAGAATATTAAGGAGATTCTTTCCAGCAAGCACCAAATTGAGCTCTAGGTAGTAATGGTATTAATTTTTGCATTTCTACTTATATTTGATAGTTATAGTTATTGTTGAGGTGAAGAAGATGAAGAGAAGACCATATACCCTCAATTAGGGTGTGGTCATTTATTTATAGAGAAAAAAATACATGTCCTAATAGAACACTAAGAAAACACAATGTCTTACTTAGAGTAGAATCCAAAATTTAAAAAAAATCCTATTTCTCCTCTAATACTCCCCCTCAAGCTAGAGCATAGGTGTCAATCATAATCAGTTTACTACATAAAATTGAAAAACTCTTTCTACATAAGGCTTTAGAAAGGATATCTTCAAGTTGCCAACTCAATGTAACAAACGAAGTGACTATCCGATATGTCATCACCATGTCTCTGATAAAGTGGCAGTCGACTTCAATATACTTCATTCACTCATGACAAATAAGATTATTGGCAATATACATAGCCGCTTGATTGTCACAATACATCACCATTGACTTATTTTAGATGACACCCATTTTAGAAAGGAGAGATTGAATCCACATCAATTCACAAGTTGTATGAGTCATGATTATACTGAGCCTCAACACTGGATCGACCAACAACATTTTGTTTTTTTTACATCGTCATGTCACCAAATTACCTCCAAGAAAAATGTAATAACCAGTAGTAGAATGATGATCAATAAGATCACCATCACAATTAGCATTAAAATATCCCATAATATCCAAAAAGACGATAATACAACCGTTTACCTAGAGTCCCTTTAAGATACCACAAGATACGATAAGCAACAGTCCAATGAAACTGATATGGGCTCTGCATATATTGACTTAACACACCCACAATAAATGTAATATTAAGTCAAGTGAGAGTTAAGTAAATTAGTTTACCAATCAATCATTTGTACTTTCCAAAATCAGCAAGCAGCTCTCCTAGGTTTGGATCAAAAGAATATTAGAATCCATAAGAGTATCAATAGGTTTAGATCCTAAGATACCAGTTTCTTCTAATAAATCAGTAAGATATTTTCTTTGATATAGAGAAAGACCTTTTGGATAGTGAGCAACCTCGATCCCCAGAAAATACCTCAATAGACCATGTCTTTCATATGAAAATGAGAACTCAAATAGGATTTCAACTGAATAGTACCTTGATGACCATTTTCAATGACAGCAATATCATCAACATAAACTACAAGAATAATAGTGCTAGGAAGATAATGTCATACAAGTATAGAGTGATGAGAGAAGCTCTATCTTAATCTATAGTATGCTATAGTACTGAATCGTGCAGATTGCTTCAAACCATACAATGTTTTTTTTTTAAGTTTGCAACTCTTGTCTGTCTCCACCTAAACCTCATAACCGGAGAGTTGAAGCATATACACATCATGAAGATTTTCATGCAAAATGGATTTTTATTATCTAATTGATATAAAAGGCCTCTGCTTCACCACCGCAACTGATAAAAGAATATGAACAAAATGCAGACGAGCTACCGAAAAGAAAGTTGTTTTGAACAAAACACACACACTCAAAAACTTTTGGAGATAAATCAAACAGTTATTTTTAAAGACAAAGAACTGAGAATGGAGTTTTGCCATCTAAAATAGAAGAAGAAACCCTATTAATTAAGTGACAAGCAAGTAAGAACTGAGTCAGCTCAAAACACTTGAGAACATGCATATAAACCATCCTCAAGCAACGTCAAATATATAACATTTTTTTTCTTTCAGCAAGATCATTCTGTTGAGGTGTATAAGCACATAAAGTTTGATGAATTATATCATGAGAAATACAAGAATCTTGAAGAACATGTTACACATCTTGTAAAAAATTATCACGTAAAATCTTAAGCGAACAAGTAAATTAAGCACTAATCTCTTTATGAAATTTTTGAAAAATAGAGAGAAATTCAAAGCGATCTTTTATTAAAAATAACCAAGTCATACGAGAATAGTCATTAATAAAAGTTACAAAATAAAAGTTATAAAATAAGCTTTTAACTCGAGTAGGACTTCAAATATCAGTATGAATGACTTCAAATGGAAAGCAAGAACGATTAACTACCCTGGATGAAAAAAAGTTTTATGATATTTACCAAACTGACATGACTCACACTGTAATTTAAAGACAGCCTTAAAAGAAAATAACAATTTAATAGATTTTGAAAATGCATGACCTAAATGCAAGTGTCACTGGATCACAGACTCATCACATGCTAGAGCAGAAGCGCCCAATTTAGGTTGATCACCGTATTGAAGATAATATAGACCAAGTTGCTCATACCCCTCATTAATCACCTTCTTCGTCTGAAGGTCCTGGACAGTACATGAAATAGAAAAAGTTATAGAACACTGAAGAGTTATACCAGTAGTAGTATTCAGCAGCTGATTGCATGCCATACAGTAAAAGGACCAGTAAAGACAGTCGACAATGTCAGAGTCCAGCAATTGATGAAGAGGACTAATAAGAATTCCAGATCGTTAGATCATGTGGAACACAACAGCAGAAGAGTCTATAGATCACATTCGAGAGTTGTAGATAAGAGCCAGGAGCTGTAGAACTCTAGCAGCAGTAGCATCAGTCAAAGATAGTTCAAACATCCCGGAATAGAGCAACTGATTGAAAAACAACACAACAGAGTAAAGCATAGAAGATTTGCTGTATAGCAGGGGTCAGCGAGGGTTCTGGTAATGCAACAGAGGTCGATAAGGGTTGTGGCAGTGTAGCAAAGGTCGGCGAGGGTGCTGGTGGTGCATCAGAGGTCGGCGAGGGTCGGTGCGGTGTCGTTTTGGCATCGAATCGGCATCGACCCGAGACTGACGAGGACTCACGCTGAGATGGGGTGATGGGCGGGTTGATGTGAAGATGAAGTGGTCGGGGAAGGCTTTGTGGCCGTTGTCGAAACGTCGACGAGGTCATCGAGTGGGGTGGATGGTCGCCGGTGAGCTCGAAGGTTGTTTGCATATCTGATTCGAGGTGATGAGTTTGATTTTGGGTTTGGTGAGAGAGGAGAAAAAGAGGATGATGAACAATAAAATTTTGAATTTTTGAGGGATTTTCTAAAGGATTTTCGGGATTTTTTGCTACAATAACCCTTTTTTTGCTGATCAAAGGAAAACCAGGAGAAGAAAAGAAGAGATTTGTCTTTTTTCTTTTAGAAAACTAAAGAATCTAGGAAGAGAAAAAAAAAAAAAATCTAATTTTAGGGTTTTGGGATTTTTTAAGAAGAAGAGGCTGAGTTAGAATTTTTACTCTGATACCATGTTGAGGTGAAGAAAATGAAAAGAAGATCGTATACCCTCAGTTAGAGTGTGATCGTTTATTTATAGAGAAAAAATACAAGCCCTCATAGGACTAGGAGAATACACAATGTCATACTTGAAGTAGAAAAATTCAAAATAAAGAAAAAAAATTCTTATTTCTACTCTAATAGGTATATTAGAATGGTGTCTGTTAAACTTATCAAGCATGATAATTTTTTTGCTCAAAGAAGGCCTTGCAATTTTTTGATGATAGGAATATGTGATCGTGTCATGCAGCCTAGCTAAATTCATAAATGTTTTTGGGGCGTGATAGAAGTGGTATCAGAGGGAATATTATGGGTTAAATAACCAATAGTTACCCCCATGAACTGTAAGTTTGCTAGCCATTATTATATAAAAAGCATGAGACAAAAATTTATCCTTTGCTTATTTTATAAACTAGAAGGAAAAGTGTGCCTACTATTTTAGAGGGTGGGTGGGGGGAAGAGGTGGTTAGCCACTGTAGAGAGAGGGCAAAACCGTTTTTTAACTCTATGACAGGACTTTGGTCGACCAGGCGGTCGACCGACATGCACAAGGCTTAGATTGGTCGACCGCTCGGTCGATTGAACTTGATAGAGAGGAGAGAAACCCAGCAGGTCGGTCGACCGACAAATCCAGTAAGTCCTGCAAGAGGACTTTGCGTGGTCGACGGGCGATCGACTCCAGACTTGGGTCGGTCAACCGACAGTCGAATCAGCTGTGATTCTGGATCCGAACTGTTGTGGTTTTGGATTTTTTCTCCTCCCTATAAATAGAGGATGTAAACCATTTTAAAAAGGTGATTTTCTGGTGAGAGTTCTTGAGAGAACAAATTGTAATCCTCTTATATCTTGTGTAAATCATCAATAAATCTCTCTTCTGTCACGGAGATGTAGACATCGTGCCGAACCTCATAAATTTTGTTCTCTCTATCTTTGTGTGTGTTTTTTGCATCTAGGGCTTGTGTTCATGGCATGCTCCAGCCCCAACAAGTGGTATCAGAGCTCTAGGCAACGCTTGGGCTACGTTTGATAGATCAGATCATTAATTGGAAGCTTTTTCTAGATCTGAAGCATTTATCGGATTTTTATCGGATAAAAATTAGATTTTTATCGGATTAGATCTTGTCTACAATCGTTTGGTGGAGTGGGTCTTTGGTTTGAAACTTGGATCTTGGAGATTGAAAGCTTCGATTGGATAAAATCGAATTTTTACCATATTAGATCTCGTCTTCAATCTTGATGGAGAGATCAATTGGAAACTCATCTTTGAGTTTCAATTGGAGATAAAAATCTGAACTTTATCATTTGTAGTTTTATTCCATAGTTGTTCCATTTGTGTGGTTAAGAATATTAGGGAAATGACCGGAGAAACATCAGTGGGAGTGATTCTTTTGTGATAAAGAACATTCAGAATGTTCATCACATGAAGATAGATGTGGTGAAGTTTGATGGCACAAACAATTTTAGATTGTAAAGATCGAGGTAATGGATGCGCAGAATGCGCAGAATTTGAAGAATACACTTGATCTTCAAGAGAGACCGGTAGAGTAGATGAGAAATTTTGAAAGAAGATGAATAGGACGGCATGTAGCGCCATTAGGTCTTACTTAACACAGGATATGATGTGATGAATGAGACTTCTGCGAAGTCGATTTGGGAGATTCTAGCGAGCAAGTACTTGACGAAGAGCGTCGAGAACCGCTTGCATTTGAAGAGGAGACTTTATCGTTTCTAGTTGAAGGGTGAAATCTCTATTAGTGATCATATCAACATCTACACGACGCTTCTCGTAGATTTGGCAAACTTGGATGTAGTGATTGATGATGAAGACAAAACGTTGATATTGTTGAGTTCTCTCCCTGATGAGGGATACGAGACATTTGTGCTTACATTGATCAATGGGAGAACATCCCTTAGCTACAAGGAAGTGACCACTGCTCTTGTGAACCTTAAATTGAGGAGGAAGGACAAGGAGTATTCTACCAGTGGCACATCAGCAGAGGTATTGACCGCGAGAGAAAGTAATCCAAAACGAAGAAGAGAAAATCAGCAGAAATCTAATTAGAAGTCAATGGTTAGTAATCGCAAATTGGAGAAGAATCAGTGTGCCTTCTGTAAAGAAAAAAGACACCGAAATTGTCCAAAGCTCAATAAGTCGAAGGAGTCACGATCAGAGGCCAATGTCGTGATATCGAATGGTAATGATTCTGACTCTTCTTGCTTTTCACTTTCTATTACACCATCAGATTGTCATTCAAATGCGTCTGAGTGGGTATTAGATACGGGCTCTACCTACCATATTTGTCCTAGAAGGGAGTAGTTTGCTAGTTTTGAGGAGCTGGATAGCGGTTTGATGTCCATGGGAGACGATGTCCATGGGAGACGATCACACATGCTGATTGGTTGGTACAGTTCGTATCAGGATGTATGATGGGACATTAAGAGAGTTGAAGGAGGTGAGATATATTCCTAGTATGACAAAAAATGAAGAGGAACCAAAGGGAATCTGCGAAGGTGGGTTGTAAAGAAGCATGTCTCTCATGTTGATGAGGTTCATATAACTCGGCCAGTTGGGTTCGTTGCTGCAAAAGAAGAGAGTTGGTTGAGCTCAGTGGAGCTCATCAGGATGAACTACGAGAGGCTTGATCCCTTAGGCAGAGGGTACGTAGGCAGTCGTGATGGCGCAGTCGTTTGGTGGTGCAGCCCAAATGAAGCTATTTGGGTTCTCGAGAATTGGCAGCAGAAGCTGATTTGGACTTCACATAGAGGTGAAGAGTTGGACTTCACTAGAGGTGAAGTGTTGTAACCTCAATGAACATTTGATCTTCCGGTGTGAACGTAGTTGGGCCCATGGTTCAAAGTCTCGGTCTTGGCCGCCGACTCGGCCGGCACTGAGACGGATCGATCTCGGCGACTCAAATCAGACTCGGACGATACGCGCAAAACGCTACATAAAATGCCAAAAAAATTATGAAAAAATCATGACAAATCATAAAAAAATGTTGACATCAAAATTATGTATCACATATTCAAAATATATCACCTAGCACTCAAAACATAACGTGAAAGTATAAATACAAGCGTCGTCGGTAGAAAAATATCAAAATACATGCATAATATAGTAAATTGCACAAAATAATTCATAAGTACCTGGTAATATAGTCATTTCCACATTGAATTACGAGGAGGCACAAAATCATCATTATCATCATCCCCGCGATAAGTATAGAAACCAGGCATATAGTTTCCATAAGGATAATAATGTTTGTGGGTGAGATCCTGTAGGCTGAGATGATTGGCCAGAGGATCCACTATCAGAGTAATATAGCGGTAGGTGTTGTGCAATATCAGCTCCATGGTGATAATATCTAAAACCTCGATATTCAGTGCTACTAGTAGAATATTCACCAGTGCTAGAATAATCAGTGTCAGAATATTGGGCAGATGTCAAACCCAACCCCTGTAAATGGCCTTCAAGACTATGATGACCATGTGAGTAGTTATCATGTCCACTCGAATAATCATCGCTAGAACTGAAATCAACCAACCGATCCAAATGCCTACGCTGTTGCGAAATCTCCACCCGTTGTATATTGTGTGGCATAATATTCTGAATACCATGTTAAAGCACCACCTCGTTGGCTTCCACTAACACCATGAGTCTCTTCATCACCGCCACCATCACCACCATCACCGCTGTCATTACCATCACCACCATTACCGCCATCACCATCACCGCCGTCACCATCACCGCCATCACCATCATCACCGCCATCACCGCCACTCTCGTCACTATAATGAATACCTTCATCCAACCAACCTTAGTCATCTGGTGGTAACATCGGCTGTTCTACCTCACGATCCACTCATCCAAAATATCATCATTGAAAATATTATTCAGATCAATTGGGTTATAATAATCATCAGTGTCGCTTTTGCATGGTTTCTTACTCGCAACCGCATATTGTAATGCACAAATACTAGTTTATGTAACTTGTTCATTGCCAACCGGTTGTGCAATTTTGTATGAATCAGCGACCACGTGCTCCAATTTCTTTCACAACCGGATGAACATGTTTGGCTTAAAATTTTGATGGCAATTTTCTGCAGATTGGGAGCTTCTTCGCCATAATTAATTCACAATCAGCTGGAAGAGATTGTTGCACTGCTTTTCTAGTTAGTGAGCTTCCAAATTCTCCAACTCCATCCACAAATAATTTTATCTGTAAGAATACACATCACAAGTGTTAATATTTGCATAACATTATATCAATGAAATAAATAAATTATTATTATCTCATTAATAGCTCTTTCTTGTTTATTCAAATCTGGCTCCAATCTTTTAATGACGTCTTTTAATCCGTTTCTCACTTCTGGATGTGTAGAAGTTTTTTGAATATTGGAGTGTTGGATTTAAAAATATGCTGCAATAATATAAGCACATGATTGTTATAATATGACAGTTTCAATTTCTAATCAACAAATATGATTTCTAGGCAAATGAATTACCAGCAGCATGCAAGTGTCTATGCAATTGTCCCTCCCATCTTCTATCAATGATATCCCAGTACTCCTTCCAGTTCTTATTTGATACTTTTATAGCCACTTTTGCTCTATTCATAGCTTCATATATAATAGATAATGTAGGTTTCTTATCCTGGTCCATTATCTTCAAGACTCTAACAAGAGGATCCATAATGTTTTGGACCTCTCTTGCCTTCTTCCAAAATCGGTCAGTCACAATGAGATTAGAAAACTTATCGCGCACACTTCTTCTACTCCTTTCCTTATTGAATTCACGCCATTCGGTAGTCGTACACATTCTTTTCAAATCTTGCTCATAGCGAATAAGGCTTTCAATAGAAATAAACTCGGTGGCAAACCGTGTTATACCTCGTCTCAACAAATCTCTATCTCTGGTAAATAGCTTCATTAAATTCACCACTTTGAGGCTATTGTAAATGAATGATGTGATCATCTTAGCATCATCTAATGTCTCCTTGACTGATTTCACAGAGCCAATATTTTCAAGCATCAAATCAATGCAATGTGCTACACAGGGAGACCAAAACAAATATTTTCTATTCTCCATCAACATGTGACTAGCTGCTTTGAAACTTGCCTCATTATCTATTACAACCTGCACGATATTTTCTTCACCAACTTCATCAACTTTATCCATTAGCAAGAATATATAATCAGCAGTCTTTGAGATATTAGTAGTATCAACAGAAGTATGGTAGATCATGCTTCTATCACAATAAATCATGAAATTAATAATAAGTTTTCTATTCTGAGAACTCCATCCATCACACATGATCGTGCAACCATACTGCGGCCATTTTATTTTTATTGAAGCAATATATACTTCAATTTATTTCATTTCGTCCTCTAAATATAGATTATCAATCTAGTACCCTGTAGGGCCTTTTACACCTGGGTCTGCCTCCGCACTAGTATTAATCATGGCTTGATAGTAAGGACCACTATCAGCTGCATTGAATGGTATTGCATTGTAGTGAAAGCATTTCGCCATAGATTTTTCAACCTTTTAATATTCTCAGTTGAGAACATACTTTTGATTGATTTTTATTTTGTTGGGAACATGTAAGGATCAATACCACGAGCTGAAATTTCAGCTTCTCTCATAGTCATACTCCGACGCAATCCACGGTTACTCCTTGATCCTAAAGGCTGCGAACTACTGCTACCAATATCAACTCCTTCTGCCGATCTCCAAGCCATTTTATGATTTTCTTTCATAACTTGTTTTAGTTGTCTTCTTTTAACACCTTCTAAACCACCAACTTCTTCAATTTTATTATTAGAATCTTCATCGGTCACATCATAAAAATCTTCCTCACTTAAAGATCTCATAAGTCGCTCTTTTTTAGATTTTATGGCTGCTCTTTCTTGTTGGCCCGAAGGCCCATCACTCTAGTTTTGATGATGATCAACTCATGTAGTTATAGTACTAATGATCTTGTGTTTACTTAGTCTCAGATTCATGATCAAGATCTTAGTAGGTGCATAGCTTCAACAAAGGATTTAAAGTCAAGTTTTGGAGCTAGCACGGTTTAAACCAAGTCAAGAAGATGAGAAGACTTCAAGGGAAGACTTCAAGATCAAGACTTGTGTCTAGGTTTGTTTTTAGTAAGATTTTGTTTTAGATAAAATGTAAAAGATAGAATAGTGGTGGATTGCTCAAGTACCATATACACACACACTCTTGATTTTGTTTTGTTTACATAAAAGAATTTTTCATTTTAGAAAAGACTTTTCATTTTGGAAAAATACCGGTTTGATTTTTGGTATTCAAGTTTACATGTTTTAACCAAAACCGTATTTAGTGCTTAATGTAAAAAACATAGATATTTCACCATGTATGTGTAGAGGATCATATCCATACACTCTATGCTTTAAAAGTTGTTTAAATATCTTGTTTTTGTATTTGGAGAAGTTTGGAAAATAAGTTTTTGGAAAAATACAGTTTTCGTTTTGAACCAATATTTCCAACTTACAAAAATAGTCCAAATCATTTGTAACATGCCTTGATCTTGTGCAAGCATGTTTGTTTATCATAGTATATTGGTAAAACTATTTTTGTAGATTTTTAGTAATTTTATGGGATTTTAATTGAGCCAAAATGATCAAGTTTTCTTTCCCTAAAATCCCTGACCTGGCTTCAGCCGGTCGACCCGGACGGTCGACCGCGCTTGAAGTCGGTCGACCGGACCGGTCGACCGACGTGCACAGACGTGCACGCCTTTGTGCACTGGAGGGCCGGTCGACCGACCCGGTCGACCGAGCGGTCGACCGACAGAGAGAATTGCTCTCTATTCCAGAGGCTCAGTCGACCGGGTCGGTCGACCGGAGCCCCAACGGTCGGATTTCTGACCGTTGGCGGTCGACCGGCCGGTCGACCGGCAGTTCTGACAGACCCCAACGGCTAGTTTTTTCTAGCCCTATAAAAAGGGGCATTTGGGGGCTGTTTTCGATAAGATTTGAGGAGAGTTTTTAGGCCAGCTTTTCCTACCCTTACAAGAGGTTTTTCTCCACAAATTTGAGAGCAAATATTTCCAATCAAAAGGAGAGTTTTTATCAAGAGTGTTTAAAGTGATTTCTTGAGTTTTCCTCCACCATTTCCATCCTAGTTTTCTCACACAAACACTTGAGCTATCTATTGATTATTCATCCTATAGGAGTGTTATTGTGAGAGTGTTTATTGGTGATCAAAGTGTTTAGATCACCAAGAGATCTTTCTTTGTTCTTTGAGGAGGCGGACGTGTGTGTCCGTAGTGTTTCGAGTTCGGGTGCGAACTTGTTGTTTGAGGTGCGACCTCGGCGAGCTTGTGGGCTTGCGGTGTGTACGGGCTAGAGAGTCCAAGGAGTTCAAGTGTGAACTCGGCTTGTAGGTGTTGCGGCACAGAGTGATCCGGTGGGATCGATTTTAGTGAAAATCCTTCGTGTGTCGAAGACGGGAATGTAGAGCAAGTGTGCTCGAACCTCGAAACAAATCCCTCGTGTTTGCGATTGCTCTCTCTTGTCTCTTGTTTATTATATCTTGCATGCCCTTATTGTGTTTATCTTTATATGCTTGATATACATATTGTGCTTAATTGTTATACACTTGGGGATTGTTTGCTAACACTAGTTTTTAACCAAGAGAGCCAACGCGGCACCCAACTCTTATTTAGAGGAATCTTGAGGAGTTAGTCTAGCGCCCTTCACGGGGAATTCGGCTACACTCTTGTGTTAAACTTGGTGTTTAGTTTAAGAAGTTTAATTTGCATCATAATAGTTTTTAATTCCGCATTTAGTGATCACTAGATTAGCCATCACCTATTCACCCCCCCTCTAGGTGATTTTCATTTCTTTGCTACCTTTAGAAAGATGTCTCATTATCTGAGATACCTCTTTTGATACTCGCAAGCATCCTTCCACCTGACCGGGTACATGTGCTATATGTTGCTTCAATCTAGTGATACCACCATGGACTTGTTTCTCACAATAATTACGCATCACAAGTTTTCTACTTCCACGAACAGGGGTACTATGTTCCCATCCAATATCGCGTTGCGTTGGAGCCATACTGAAATTTAAAAAAATTATCTGTTAAATTAAATTAAAACTAAAATTAACTAAATTAAAATAACAATAAATTAAACTTAATTAAATGAAACTAAATTAAATTAAACTAAACTAGTTTATACTAGATTAAGCTACACTAACTTAATTACCTAACTTCAATAAAATTATTAAATTACCTAAATTAATTATAATTACAAAACTTTATTAAATTAAATTAACCTAAATTAACTAAACTAATTTAAATTAAACTCAATTAAATGAAACTAAATTAAATTAAACTAAACTAGTTTATACTAGATCAACCCACACTAACTTAATTACCTAATTTCAATAAAATTATTAAATTACATAACTTAATTATAATTACAAAATTTTATTAAATTAAATTAACTTAAATTAAGTTTAACTAAACTAAACTAAATTAAATTACATTAAACTCAAATAAATTAAACTGAGGGAGAGAAAGGGACTGAAGGAGAGAGAGGGAGAGACGGAGACAGAAAAGAAGAGAGAAGAAGACACAGAGGGGGGAGAGACAGAGACAGAGGGGAGAGAGGGACAGAGAGAGACACACAGAGAGAGACTGAGAGGGAGAGGGAGTCTGACAGAGAGAGAGAGAGAGACAGAGGGAGAGAGAGACGGAGACAGAAAGGGAGAGAGAGACACATAGAGAGGGAGAGGAAGAAAGAGACGGAGACAGAGAGAGAAAGAGGGGAACAAAGAGAGACACAGAGAGAGGGAGAGGGAGAGAGTCCGACAGAGAGAGACAGAAGCAGAGAGGGACGGAGACAGAGAGGGACAGAGAGAGACACAGAGAGAAAGGGAGAGGGAGAGAGACGGAGACATAGGGGGAGAGAGAGGGACACAGAGGGAGAGAAAGGGGAAAGAGACGGAGACAGAGAGGGAGAGAGAAACACTGAGAGAGGAAGAGGGAGACGGAGAGAGACTGAGAGGGAGAAGGAGAGAGACGGAGACAGAGAGGGAGAGAGGGAGAGGTACCTGCGAGGGCGAGGATCGACGGCGATGGCGACGGCGACGCGGGGGGGTTTTCCTTCGCTGCTGCAGAACACAAGAGGGAGGGGGCAGCGTGTGAGAGAGATAGATCTGATCTCTCTCTCACTCTCTCCCTTTAAGTTGAGATTCACGGGCGCCGAGTCGACCCGGGTCGGGTCCGAGTCGAGTCCGAGTCGGACCCGAACTGGGTCGACTCGGCGCCCACCCTCCGACTCGGGGTTCCGAGTCGGATACGACTCGGCCGATACCTTGAACCTTGGTTGGGCCTGCATGAGGGGGCGTGCATCCAGTTTATTGAGCCGAAGTTGGATATGTGGTGTGTTCTACTCAAATTTAGTTGAATCGTCTTAAAGACATTTGTATTGGAGTGCCCAGTCAGTTGTTGAGTCATTGTTGACTCATGTTGGGTTCTTCTTAAGGTCATTTGGAATGGTGTTTCATTCAATTGTTGAGTTGAAGACACGTTCGTTGGTCGGCTCATATGGTGTTGATTCTCTTCGATGGAGTGTTGTGAATGCATGTATGATGCATTCCATTTGGATGACTGAGCTGAAATTTGAGATCTTTACAAATGATATTGGAGTTTGGAGAGAGTTGCCTGAGGAGACGACAAACTCAATTTGGATCCGGTGTGATTTGAAATCAATTGTAAGTGTGCTGGCGATTCGTTTTGGAACCGGTTGGTCCATTTAGCCAAGCCGATATCGTGTGTCGATTTCGACGAGATCGTGTGTTGATTTCACCCAGAGCGCTCAAGCCGAGATCGTGTGTCGATTTCACCAGGTGCTCATTAGAGTTTGGCTCAGATTTGAAAAATCTTCACCGAGGTGAAGAATGTAGAGAGGGCAAAAACAGGAGATAGAATTTTTTAATTCTATGACAAGACTTCGGTTAACCAGGTGGTCGATCGACATGCACAAGACTTGGATCGGTCGACCGCTCGGTCAACCAAAGTTGATAAAGAGAAGAGAAACCCAGCAAGTCGGTCGACCGGGCGACCGACCGACATATCTAGTAAGTCCTGCGAGATTGCAGGACTTTGCGGGGTCGACCGCATACTTGGGCCAGTTGACCGGCGGGTCGACCGACAGTCAGGCCAGATGTGATTCTAGACCCAAACTGCTGTAGATTTGGGTGTTTCTTCTCCTCCCTATAAATAAAAGATGTCACCCATTTTAGAGAGGTGATTATCTGGTGAGAGTTCTTGAGAGAACGAATTGTAATCCTCTTATATCTTATATATAAATCATCAATAGATCTCTCTCTTCTACCCCGGGGATGTAAGCATCGCGCCAAACCTCGTAAATCTTGTTCTCCCTCTCTTTGTATGTGTGTTTGTGCATCTAGAGTTTGTGTTTTTAGCATGCTCCAACCACAACAGCCACAACTAAGGCTCTTCAATAAAGTGTTTTTCAAATAACCTGATTAATGAAAAAAAAATGCCCAGGAAATCTTGCAGGAACTTGAAGGGCATACTTGAAGAAAATCCCCAGAATTATGACAACTCAACCAGATGGCTGAAACATCAAATAAGCCATACTGAAGTTTGCCCGTGTTAGGATTAGTTGTCCATGAAAAGGTTTTTATTAATAAAGATTTTGCAAGATAAGTTTTAAGACCTATGCAACAAAGCAGTCCTTCGCCGGAGGATTCAGCACTCTGAGGGATGAACTTGTCATCAGCCAAAAAGAAAAGTAATGTAGTTTCCAGAAAATTCAAAAACTTTTGTCATTGATTGATAGATTTTATGCTGTAACTTAGGTATTCATTTTACCGCAGATTACGATAAAGGAACCTTGATGTAAAACCACCTGGATCGCAATCACCTTCAAATCACAACCAAAATTTAAATTGAGGATAAGAAAAGATTTGGGTTTCCACCCCTTGCACGGGCTTCTCACCCTAAACTCGAGAGCAGCAGAACTCAAGAATTTAACAAATAATTTGAGGAAAAGTTTTAATCATTCATTAGTTTCAACATAATAGTCTAGGGGGTCTTATATAGGCTTTACAAAAGAAGACTACTGGGAAATAACCGATGTACTAAACGCCCACAAAGGAACACAAATAAAGCTAAAACACCAACTCAAATAAAGCTGAAACAAAACACTAAATCATCTCAATAAGCTAAGGCATGAAAAGATAAATGGGAACTGCGTGATGTCCTCATCAATTCCCTCGGGGTGGGAGGAACTCGACCCTGTCGAATGAGGACTCTCCTCACGAAGTATCTCAATCGGGCCAAGGTGGTGGTCGTGGCAGCAGCAAGGGTACATCATGTCGAGACCATGGTGGCGGAGGAGCTAGTCTCCATGACAGATCGGTTGTGGAAGATAGCAGCACGATCAAGGAACAGAGAGTAGAGCGAAGTGCATCGTCCTGGCTGAAAGCGGAGCTGATACCAGGATCCCACGGGCTATCCAACTCGTAAGCAATGTGCGCAATCCTCTTCAGAGTCATTTCGAAATCTTCACGCCAAGCGTGCAACTTTCTCGTGGCCTCAGAGTGACTCGTAACCATCACCCTATCATCAACTGTAAATTCCTGCAAAATACTATATGGGTATGCAGCAAATTTGTAGGTGTTATTGCAAATTGTTATCAGCCTAGTGATATCATCAATATGTGCAACAGGAAGATGCAATGCAGTAGGTATTCTAAACATAACTCCGAACGATGGGAGAAGGAGAGATATACTATGCCTAGAGGGACACACATCTAACGATGGAGGTATACAGGACTCGGACACAAACTCTAAACAACCTGAGAAAGAAGTATTAGAAACCAGTTGCTGGACCTTGGCAAGAAATTCAGGTGACTCCCTAAAAGATGAATTGTTAGGAATG
The DNA here is from genome assembly GCA_038442645.1 of Agave tequilana. NCBI lineage: Eukaryota > Viridiplantae > Streptophyta > Magnoliopsida > Asparagales > Asparagaceae > Agave > Agave tequilana. The sequence goes on along the minus strand of JAVJIF010003423.1, from coordinate 61,555 downwards.
ACCATAAAATTAGGTTCAACTATCTCGTCCACGTCATCATTGGCACTATCAGAAGACATGTGAATTTCACCAATAATTTGTGTGACAGAATCAACTGCTATGTCTTCAATTATATTAACAGTTTTAGAAGAAACTTGGTCATCCTCAACAGTCTTCGAATCGCCAACTTCATCAGTGGGCACAATTCTAAGATGCTGACTCTCTGAGGGGCACTGATAATTATAATGTCCATAACCCTCACATTTAGAACATCTGACCTTGGCATTGACTAGCGTTTTGAAAGTCAAGTCCAGTTTTAATGCAACATCAAAAGCATCTTCAACAGTGTCTAAGTCATAGGGGCCAGTAATCATAGCACGTTTTATTTTAGGCCGTAAACCCCAAATAAACCTAGTTAGAGTCTCAGAAGGGTGCTCTCTCACTTCACTACGATGGGTTAAGTCCTTAAATATGGTAATGTACTCATGAACGGACATATGACCCTGATGGAGGTTATGTAGCTGGTCTAAGTGGGAGTCCCTATAATGCTGATTAGTCATGATGACTCAAGCAAGCAAGCAGATGCAGTGAAGAGCCCTAAAGTCAATTAAACTAAATGTATGCACTAAACAAAAATTCCCTAAAGTTTAAGGCTTACATAAAAATGCATTCCTAAAATGATGAAAAGATGCAACCACTAGATCGAAGCAAATAACACTTCTACCAACAAATTATAGCAATCCGTATAGTAGTTGCAAGTAATCAACAGTAATGAACTAGGTCAAGTTGTGATATCACCTGAGGTGGAGTCGTTCACGCCTGGGAAGGCGACCGTAGCTCAAACCTGAATGAGAATGCTGTAGGCGCGTAGTACTGATCGTCACGAATCCACAGCCTCGAAAACGGGTCAATTCGGACTTGAAACGAGCCCTGAACGACCGTTTAAAGTGATGCTGTGATTCTGGACTGAGTCTGGACGAACTGGATCTGGGCTGAGTCAACTCAGTGGGTTAACTCGGTTGCTGACATCAGCAGTGACGTCACTTTAAGTGGATCGGGTTGGGTTCAAGTTATAATCACTCAACCCGTCTAAACCCGGACCCGCAACCCGCTATGAATTCTTTTAAAACCCAAACGGGTTTAAAATGGGATGGTTGGGTTTGGATCCGGCCCACCCAAGAGATTTGGACTCAAGCCCAGCCCAGTAAGCCTCTGGGTTGGGTTATAAAACAACAGGTTTGATTTAATTCTCACCCGACACCCAATTTCTCACTTCCTCCTTCGTTCGCGGGCGCAGCTAGGGCAGAACGGACGCGGCGACGGCGTCGGAGCGGTGGACGGATAGGTGGAGCTACCTGGTGAAGAAACTCCGGTGAGGGAGCTCCTGTGAGGACACGGCAATGGTGGCGGTGCGACACGGGGAAGTACGACGTCAGGGACTGGCCCTGTTCCGATGAGGTCGAATCGAGCCTTCGGGAGGCCCGACGAGTCCAGGGAGAGGGCGACGTGGATCTGCGAGCACCGACGAGCCTGGGAGGAAGTCGACGGGGATCTGGGGCGTCGACGATGTTGGGTGCGGCGTTGGAGATCTCCGGCGAAGGTCGGAACAATCCGGCGGGGCTTGGGTCTGCGGGATGGTGAGATCACGAGGGCGGGGACTTCTTCGGCGGCAAAATCCGACGGAGGAAGAGGCGGCGAGGGCGATGCTTCGTCGATCGGAGGCAAGGACAAGGTCGTGGACGTCGGTGGTGCAGATCGTCGGTGATGCTTGTCTCTGGGAGGAGAAATCGACAAGATTTGTTGACGTCGATGAGTCGCAGAGGCGAGGATGGCGAGATCAGGGCACAAATTTCTCGCGGCGAGGGGTGGTCGGCTGGTGCTGCTTCTGTTGATGAAGTGAGAGAGAAGATGAACAGTGATGTTGGCGGCAGAGGTCGGGGGCGGGCGGATGTTGTTGGAGGTGTACCGGGGGACGTGATGGCGGTGGATCTGATGGAGGGGCAGCGGTGGGCTCCGCTGTTGTCGTCGGCGGAGGACTGTCGGCGGCTGAATTTGGTGCCAACTTGCAGAGTTCGGCGGCGGAGGCTTCCCGGTGATGATGGCAGAGTTTGGATCAGGTGGCGAAGCTCCGATCTGGTGTCGTCAAGGCCCAGCAGTTCCGACAGGTGCTTGGAGGTCGTCGGCGATGGAGATCGACTGCGTCGATGGACCCCGGAGGATGAGATCCACTGTTGTGGTGGATCTATGGGTTTGCGGCGATGTAGAAATCAGCCGACGGGTGGCTGTCGACGGCGGCAGGGGCGTGGCGGCGGAATTGAGGACGATGATGAACAGTGTAATTTGGAATTTATCAGGGAATTTCGATGAGAATTCTTACTGTATTTTTTTTTTTGAAACAGTGTAATCTTTTTTTTTTTTGAATGGATCTAAATCTGGTGCTGAGATAGATCTAGGGTTTGGGGGATTGGAAGAAAAAAAAATTGGAAAAAGCCAATATTTGAAGGGGATTGAAAACCGGGGCTCTGATACCAAAATGATGTAAAACCACCTGGATCGCAATCACCTTCAAATCACAACCAAAATTTAAATTGAGGATAAGAAAAGATTTGGGTTTCCACCCCTTGCACGGGCTTCTCACCCTAAACTCGAGAGCAGCAGAACTCAAGAATTTAACAAATAATTTGAGGAAAAGTTTTAATCATTCATTAGTTTCAACATAATAGTCTAGGGGGCCTTATATAGGCTTTACAAAAGAAGACTACTGGGAAATAACCGATGTGGTACTAAACGCCCACAAAGGAACACAAATAAAGCTAAAACACCAACTCAAATAAAGCTGAAACAAAACACTAAATCATCTCAATAAGCTAAGGCATGAAAAGATAAATGGGAACTGCGTGATGTCCTCATCAAACCTAGGCCGCAATACATTAACTTGTAACAAAACCTACATCTAGGTTTTGGCACTTTAATCCATTGAACTTCAAAAAATAAAAGATGAAAAATGAGAACGTTTTAGCTTCCCAAAAAAATTGAAAACACTAAGATTTAGCAATTTTATTTCTTGCATGTCCATGGAAGTTGCAAACAGCAAATAAGATGGCTACACTCACCTGCAAGAGTCACCAGAAAATGATCTTTTTGCAGCATCAGCTTCCTCTTTCCTGTTTAATGGAAGAACAAATGGGTCTCGGTGTGCAAGAGCAGAAGCTATTGTCAGAGCTGGATCTAGGCACTGGAATATTGATCCAATAAGTAGCATCTTTCCAATATTGGGATCCAAAGGCAGCGTGCACAGATGGCGACCTGTTTAGGTACAAGGAAAGAAAAAGATCCACAAAAAACTCATGAAATGCGACAGCAAAAAGGAATATCCAAATCATTATATATATTGCTTACTGCAAAACACTAATATATATCAAACAATCACCAACCAAGAGGAGTGAGTTCTTCCATTTCATCTAAAGCGCCTATTGTTTTGAGAAGTTCAATGGCATTCTGAACTGCAAGTGGATCAGGAGGCTGAAGTGCCTTTGCTAAAAACGTGGCAACTGCACCCAATTGTAGGCTCTTGATATTAAGGCAAAGTTCTTGCAATGGAGTTCTGAGAATTTCTGGTAACTGATATTGGGGCATTGCATCATGGACAAGCTTTGGATACAGCTTATAACACACTCCAGGTTGAACACGGCCTGCACGCCCCCGCCTCTGTACAAATAATCCCATTGTCAGAGAAAGTTAATGGCCAACAAACTTCATGTTTCATTTAGACTGATCTACCTGGTGTGCTGAAGCCTTTGATATCCATGATGGTAATAGACAAGCCAGCTTGTTCAAAGCATCATAACTTGTTTCCTTTGCCTTTCCACAGTCTATGACATACACAACATCATCTATGGTGATACTGCTTTCGGCAATATTTGTTGCCAGAACAATCTTCCTGAAACCGTCGAGAGGAGACACAGACGAATTACTCATTTGATCAATAGTTATGCAGGGATCATGTAAAAGAAGCACTCAGTAGAGCCTTACCCCGTGATAATGTAGGTTAGGAGAGAGAATATCACTGTTAATTAGGATATATATAAAATAGTACATTGCAATAAAAGTATATAAGCAATGAACAAAAATTGGTAAATATAGAACACATTTCCATTCAAAACCTTTTATTTCTCATCACAACCTGTGTTGCATGAACACAAACATGCCAACGCGGGAACAACACGACATGACAAACACCAAATTCTAAAAAAAAAAAATATACACAAATATAAGTATTGTGTCCAATACATATTTCTAACAAGCCTGTCTGACTCTGTGTCCTTGAGATTGCAACTTGGTGACATTATATCATTGGTTTCATATTCTTAAGATTTGGGGGGAAAATCTTAATTCCACAAAGGCAAGTGGCCTATGGTGAATTTTTTTCACTGTTAAATCCTATTTGAGAACAAAGACAACAAACAAACATTATTGGATAATATTAACACAAATCTGAATAAATATTTAAATGTTAGAGATTATAAAATGAAAACATAGCAGGAAAGACAAAATTCAGCTAATTTCTTACATTTCTAATTTCTGTTAAGAATTTTTTTTTTTAATTTTATCATGTAAAAAAACTAGAATTTAGTTATCAATTTATACTGGCCAATCAAAAGGTCGATTGCTGGTTCCACTAAACAACCTCGCATGGGGGGGAAAGGAAGCAGCAGAGTTTGGCATCTATTATCTGCTACCTTCATGTTAATGTCAACTAGAGTTTTTTTAGTTTCTCAGTTACAATGAGTGTGATCTGTACTAAAGCATTACATTCAAACTCAATTCAGGGGAAAGGGGAAACAATCATTAATTTAGAGATCAGAAGTTTGTACCTTGTAGTTCACACCCTTTCAAATAATAGCTCAGCATTTTGAGACACAAAATAGAGACAATTAAGCAAAGGACACCTTCACTAAAAAGTGGAACACAGAGTTTACACATTTGCGGAAATGGAATATCTCCTAAAACCTGATGTAGCTGAAATTTTTGAGTTCATTAGCATATAATACATATTACTGGCCTATACAATCAACAGTGATTTCCCGAACTGAGACCTTTTTTCCTATTCACTTAAGATAACCCAAACTCCAGCCAACATATGCAAATTTGATAAGTTCTCTGTGCGTAAGAAACAAAGTATACAGGAAATCTACAAGAATATGTACACCCGTGCATAAAACCAAATGCTAATATGTGACTACTGTGGTATACAAAAAGATAATATGTAGTCCTGCACATCAGTCAAGTTATTCACATGTTTTGAGGCATAATAGGTCATTTCTCTGCATATAAACTAAAAATAATGAGCACTTGCCTCATATTACTTGGCGGTCTGTCAAATATTTCACGCTGATTCACCGTGGGCATTGAACCATGCAGAGGAAGAACAAGAAACATGCTAGAATTTCCGAGAAGAGTATTTGCTTTAATTTTTTCAAGCAGCTTGGATATTTCATCCCAGCCCGTAAGGAAGACAAGAATTGCTCCATCACCTTCATGACGACAAATATGCTCAATCGTTGCTTCCACCTTTACAATCCCAATAAAAGAGTTATACAATCAAATTCTGTCACAAAGTGAAAAGAAAAGGAGACCTTCAAAACAAAAAATGGCAGTATGCACAGGGCTGTATGTAATTGGAAAACATGAATGGTTGCAAGTTATCATCATCGAACACATTTTCCAGGGTTGGCGTTGAGATGGCCCTCAAAAGTGCTGAATGAAACAAAAGCTTTACCCCCAAAAGATTGGGAATTGGGCTGCTGCTGCTGCTGCTGTATCCAATTGGAAATACATGAATGGTTTCAAGTCATCATCATCCAAACCTTTTTTCCCATCAAAATGGAGTCTGTATTGAGATGGCCTCAACAAAGCTGACTGGATGAAAAAGATTCACACACCCGATCCAAAGCTTGGGATAAAAGCTTTCTTGATGGTAGGGGTGCAAATTGGGTTAAACTGAATGTGATCCATGACCGACCCGTATTTTAAACCCAATGGGCAGGGTATATGCGTTGGTTTGGGCATGGTTTGAGATAATACAATGTGAAACATTTTCAGGTGAGGTTCGGGTTAACCTTTCCAATCTGAACCTAATATGTTTACGCTATCACATAAGTTTATATATAGGTGTTTCCTATTATGTCTGTATCTCTCTCTCTACCATCCCAATGTAACCTTGTGTCCTCTTCTTTTTTCTTATTTTAACTTTTTTTAGCGAAACACCAGCTGACGAATACAATGAAATTCAAATTGGACTCCAAATCTTCTAAGTTATATAAATCAACTATGGTGCCAATGCTAACAATCCATTCAGCTCATGCAGAGAGAGAGAGATGTTTATTCTAACCTTTATCAATACACTCGGTAGCATGTGCCAATTTGTTTGAACTTCTTAGCTTTGGTGTCTGGAAGAGTTGGAGCACTAGTTACACTTAAGACATCACTATGTGCTACTTGGGATTTTTGGATGCAGTATGAGGAGAAAAATGTGAAGTTATAAAATAGAAGCTGCAAGGATTCTTATCATATGTGAGCTGGAAACATATAGAATTTTTTTGCAAAGGATGGGTGTCAATTTGCAGAATTGATAGAAACATACAGGGTCAAAGAAAGTCCATACATGCACAGGCACACGCCCCCGCCCGCACATACACGCACCCACCCAAAAACTCATATCACTATCAGTAACAAACTATAAAAAAGAAGGCGTGAATTAGATTAAGCTTTAGTAGAATTCCAAAAAGAATTGTCATTGGCCTCAAAGCTTCAAGATTTCACTTTGGGCACTATATTCGCTCTTGTTCACCAAGTTGGGTAAGCTGGCATATTAACTTCATAACTATGCTGCAAATAAGCACATTCCATCTGTACTGCACCCATCCTAATGGAGCTTTTCAGTATCCATAGATGAAGGGAGCAACAGATGATTTGCTTGGATAACTTCATTATGACTTAAAATGAATCTGCATGCAATCTTCATTGATTTATGACAAGACATTAGAATCCTGGTAAAGGGTTAACCACTTACAAGACCCAAATCCAACTGTGCACCAGACCAGTTCTCAAGAGACTGCCTCGTAGATATGCTGTAGTTTTTATATTGATTGCTGATATCGACATCCTACATCAGAAACAAAAATGATAATGCAACTTGTTAATGAAAGACTAAGTATAATACCGCTCAGTATTATACACCTAGTAAGGTTAAAATCATAAAGTGCAAACGCTCGATAGAAGACTGAAATTCCATAACTGATAAAATATGATGTGAGGTATTGTCCTTAAGGATTTAAAAAAAAAAATTTAGTTATGTTAAAAGGCATATAGCTGTTATATACTTATATTCTTGGTGAAATCAACCTGTATGACAAGTACAGAAGTAATCAAATGACCAGTTGAACAAAAGTTGGAAACCACAGGAATAAGGGCAAAGAGGGTAGATGCTTATCCACGACAAAGATTTCAATATAAATATGGCAATAGCAACAGAAAATGCCAGCAAAAACAGCACCAAAAAGCCATACAGGGTGTTCAATTCTTGTAGGCCCAAAAACAAATGAAAGTAATTTCCGGAAAAAGAGAACTACAATATTATGCTAAAGCTTAAAGACAGAAAATGGAAATGAGGGCAGAGATTTTCATAGCTAAAGGAAATCTTATAAAATAAAATTGCAACAGCACAAAACAAAGTCATTCACCCCTACTATGGAAATCAAATTCCACAACCTTAATTCCTCACACAAGCCGTCGACAAAAAGGCTAGTTACAACTTGTGACTACATACATTTTCCTTGACAGTTATCAAGTGTCGACCGGAATCTAACCTATTCTTGCTGGTCACTATGCAGCAATTGAACTTCAATGGATCCCCTTTACACCTACTCAACCATAATGCCCGTTCAAATTACCTTCCCTGGTAATCATATGAAGAAAACTCTAGCCTACATTTTGCCATCAACTATCACTAAGGCTCAAAACTGTTTATACAAGACAAATCCAAACTCATGCCCAAATAAGTTTGAAATTTGTCCCACCATATTGTCACAAGCTTGACCGAACTTGTAGTCACACGTTCATGATCACAGAAAAGACATGACCAAACTGGCACCACACAAACATAAATCAAAAATAAAATAAAAACCTTTAAAGGAAAGCACACGATAGGTCATCAATTAGCAGAGATAGTGTCCATACAATCCCAAGCAAATAAATATCTGTCTTTCAGTCCACTGCATGATTGATAAAAATAGGAATCCCATACTAATAATCCAGGAAAGATGACACATTATTATCTCACACTGTCATCAAAACCATCAGTGAGCAGATTCAGCAGCTTGATAACTCAGCTAACTCCAATGGCACTTGATGGGGGTAAACCAAGCCTACTTAGGATCCAACAAATAACGGCTTATAAATTCACCCCATGGAGCAATTTAAAATTCATATATTGGAAATTTTTAATCTTCCAATCAAAAGCAGCTACTCATTTCTATTAGGCCCAACATGTCCAATAGATCAAACTTCCTGGAAGGACCCCCTAAAAGTATGGTTTCCCTCCAGTCCCATACATAATCTTACCGTCCAGCAACTAGGAAATTACTGAAGCAACTGTTCATTGTGAAACCATGTTTAGTCAAAAGTTGATCACCGAGAAACTCTAGTTCTAGGATAAATGAAAGCACTGCAACTCTTCTAGCATCCAGTGATAGCAAGAAAAAACTTTTCTTATTTTACAATATAACGTTCAACAAGCAACAGCAATAACAAAAGAACCTTTTGTTCTTGTTGTCCTTAATTGTGAAAGCACTCTAGTCAACAGTTGATCCTCGAGAAAAACTGTAGTTCTAGGATAACATGAAAGCACTGCAACTCTTCTAGCATCCATTGACGACTACTCATAGCAAGAAAAAGCTTTTACTTAATCTACAACATAATTGGCAAGTGGCAAGTGCAGTTATAATATTCAACAAGCAATAGCAATAACAAAAGAGACTTTTGTTCAAGTCTATGAGGTTGGCTACATCTATAATTTTAGCCACTTTTATATAATACAAAATATTGAAGGGAACACGAGTAATGTGCTTGCGAGAAACACAAGATGTTAGACATGTGCAGTCCCATGAGTGAATTAAACTATCAGAAATAATTAGTGGCTGCACAGGAAATGGCAGTTCAGCAAGGTTAGAAAAACTCGCTTCATTCTCATCTTTGGCCGCTACCAGAAGTTTCGAATTCAGCAGTTTTGAAAGTTTCAGCAGTTGTATTCAGAGTTTCAGGTCTTACTTTTGATATTAATAAAAATAATAAAAGATTACAAAATCAAATTTTCAATTCTCCTCAGGTCCCCACCCTCTACAGTCACAATTAGATAGTTTACCCAGGAAAAATATGGTTTTCTATTAGCGTCAAATCGCTCTGAGCCGAAAGAGGTGATTATGCAAAAAAAATAGAATATAACTACAGGGTTTGTTCCGGCCAAACCAGCAAGTTGACAAACTCTCATTGGACGTATCACTTGCATTGAATCTAGTTAGGGTGGGTTATATTTACCAGAACCCAATGATATAAGATCTGTTCCGTGTTCATTCAGATTGGAGAACTCTGCCAATGCTGCCGTTTAGTGACTTGGTTTTTCACTGTCAATCCCAAGCCAGATAAAAGAGGAGGGTTGCATTAAGTAGCTGACAGCCAATGTAAAACATAGTCGGATCAGTATAATATGAGCATTAGTTGGGGTGTCCCCACCACGGCGGGTTACATCTATGTCACTCCACTGCAATGATAAGTAGCCAAGGAAGATGGTTAATTAGAGAGTTCCTTGAAATCGACACATTACCAACAAAAACCTAGTGCAATAATAACAAGCGATCAAGGCTGTGTCAAGGCTGCATCGACCTTCGGATGTGATGCTAAATAGGCACAATATACAGAGTCATAGGAGAGATAGGGGTAAGAGGCTTATCATGAGTAGGGTTAAGTTCACTACTTCGAATATAGGTGCACTCATGGGAATTATCATGGAGTTGGTAGACACAAGAATTAGTAGAACTAATATAATTTGCTTGGAAACTAAATGGCAGGTAAGATAACTAGTGACATTGACAACACTTAATAGAGTTGGTACCAGGGTTTGAATTCGTCAAATCCCTCACGATTTCCATTTCAGATCGTGTGTTCCCAATCATAGTATACTTGCAATCCAGATCGGTAAAATTGGCGAACCGAAATATAAATAAATTATAAAGTAATAAAACAAAAAAAAACTTATATACTAAAAAGGCAGTAAGAAAGAAGGAAGCTTATGTGTGGTGTGTCTAAATGTTATTTCAATATTTAAAATTTCATTAGATATGTGGTGTGCCTAAATCACACACACACACACACACACACACACACACAAACAATCAAAAAATCATTCCATGTTATGGGTAAACGTATTAACTTCCAACTGAGTGATCCAAAGAATGCTACCCCCAACGTACGGCGTTTTGGGCTACTTATGTTTCCCATTGCCGTTTTCATACCGTGTACCAAAGCGATCCACGTGCTAGGTAATATTGGTTGGTACATAAGAAAGAGAAAGAAACGGGGTGGGAATACTTATAAATTAACATATTAAAAGAAACTGTTGTAGATGTGAAAGAGTTGGAGATAAAATTATATTAATAAAGGTGTACTAGGAGAAGAGGTAATTAAATCAATTAGTGCTTATGCACCACAAGTAGGATTTCTTGAGAATATTAGAAGGCAATTTTGGGAACATGTAGATGGATAAATCCGTGAAATATATGAGAGATTATTTATAGGAAGGGAATTAAATGAACAATGTGTACAACCAATTTTTGGATGTAAGAGGGTGCATGGAGGTGCAAAGATAATGAAAAAATATTTGGGGCTTATGCTTTGGATTTTATAATAAAGCATGACCTTATGATGGCAAATGGATGTTTTATAAAGAGAGATGAATGCTTGATATCTTTTTAAAGTGGATCAAATAATAATCAAATAAAGTATTTTGAACTTTTCCTTTCTAAAAGAATAGATAGGTTAGCATGCAAGTTTGCAAAATTATACCAAAAGAGAGTTAGTCCACAGAACATAGTTGATAGCATAAAACATTTGAATGAAGAAATAGAACCAGAAGAATAAGGGTGAATAAAAGACCAAAAGCAAATGGTGAACTTAAAAAGAGAGAACTAGATGTATTTTAATGATTGAATGATGAAAGGATGTAGTTGGAAAGTGGATGAAGAAAATAACGTTATGTGGAATAATAGGTCTAGTCGTATCAAAAATGTAACCAAAGAAATTCTTGGAGAATCTAAGGGAAACATAATGCCCAATAATTTCTTTGTTTCTGCTGATGTTACATTTTTCCAGTCTACACTTTATTTTCAGGCAAGTCTAATATATCTGGTTCTACATCGAATTTTGATGATGAGTTTGTCTTCTTTCTTCTTTCTTTTTTTTAAATACGGAGTCAAATGTGAAGACAATATTTAAGTTCTCTATGTGAAGAATCATTACTACATGTGTATACAAGACAAAAGATACATTGATGAGTTTAATATTTTATATTATTTGATACTTTTATTGAGGGATGTTATGGATAAAATTGTCTGAAAGAAACGATGATGAAGTGATTTTCTGATCTACAAGTTTAATTGTGTGTAAAGGCAATTTCAATTGATCAAGAAGCTAAGGTGCAACAACAAGGGACAGTGCAGCTCAAACAAGAGACAAAGCTCAGACAAAGTCCAGAATTTCATTAGGACAAATCAACGAACACATGGCGGGCATTCAACAACCAAAGCCAAACCAGCAGTTCAACCGAACCAAACTCAACCCAACAAGATTTTGGGTGAAACTGAAAATCAAATCAAACCCCAATCCACAAGAAAAAATCCAAATCTCAACCAATTCCAGTTCAAAATCAAATCCCAAATCTAAAATCAAATCCCAACCTTAGCAAAATCAAAACCAATTCCAGTTCAAAATCTTAGCCACAAACAACCAACGTAAGAGTTGATCAAGTTCAGATAACTGAAAAGGGAAGAAGTTTCGAAGAGATAAAATCTAAATCCCAACTGAAATTCAGCCGAGTGAACAAACCTGGTGTATGGATAAAAGTGACCGCAAGCTATAAAAGAAGCAGTAGTGCTCATAGAGAAAGGATTGATTTCTGAGATCGTCTCTGTGAATATATGCTGAGAAGAAGAGGCTAAGGTTACAATGAAGAAGAAGTCGCACACGGAGTCATCGGACTATATCTTTCTCTTTTTTTGTATTCTCATTTTTTTTAACGACTTGATTATATTTTAATAAAGATGAAGATTTTCTTTAACATGAGCAGCTAAATTTATATTCTTGAGTTTTGATGATATCTATGTGAAGTGGCTATACTTAATGAATAGATCTATGCACTTTTATTTTATGTGTTTGATTTATATCCAAGATAGACTATGCCTTTAGGATTTATTCATGAGATAGTATATACGTTTATACCTAAGACTTTGTTTTTGCATCAATTTTATCTATTGTTTTATTATCATCAAGATACTTTTTACCTATTAATACTTTTGGAGTAATCAACAACAACTAAGCCATATGTCCCAAGTATTTGGGGTAGGCACTTTTGGAGTATGACAAGTAGAATTTAGAATTTCAGGATCTTAGATTGACTTTAAACTCAAAGAATCGTTAAAATTGTGATCTCTTCAAAGGCTGAATATTTACTTAGATTGATCTAGGATGAAATTTTTTACATGTTTACTTAATAAAAAGAAAATATAAAAAAAAGATATTCTTCCATCATCTTTAATTAAAAATTTTAACACAAATCTACTTGAGAATTCGACCTGGTTTTACTGCTTTACTCGCTTTAATAGTTTAGATTCAATTGTGTATTTACATCGGGTTTGCAAATTTAACGGCAATTGTTTTCAACTGATCAACCCTTCCTTGGTCTAAAAATCAACCACCTCATTTGCATTGACCTAAGTTTTTTAAATAAAATTTACTAGACATTGGCCCTAAGGACTTTCGAGCTCAATTTGGTGGACCTATTTTGTAGCATAACTCTGGTGAGCACTTTCAAATTTGCGAGAGATGACTTCTTTATCTAGAAAAGGTGAATTAGCCATTGGGACGGTGCTGGTCTGGAGGAAGGGCCGAGGAGTTTTCTTGTCTAGAAAGAGTGCTGAAAATAGTAACTATCAGGCCTGGAGGAAGAACCAAATCACTTGTTTGATGGGCTTAATCGGTAAACATGCAACCAGTCCAAACCAGTTAGGAGCTGTCTAGTTGTGTCTAAGGTTACCTTAGTTCTTCGGAATTGATTATTGATTGCTAATTTTTTGTAAAAAAGTTAATTGTTTGCAGCTGCGGCATGAAAAGTTCTAATTTTGAAGAGTAGGGATGTATGATGTGTCAAATTTCTTTGATCAATTTGATACTTTGAATAGGAAAATTGACCAGTTTCTATCCCTTGAGCAACCACATGTACCTTGCATTCAAGAATCATGCCCCATATGTGACTATCCAAGTCATTCTATCTTAGAGTGCTCACGTGCATATCATCACCCTGAATTTGTTCAAAATCATGTAAACGCAGCACAATTTTATGCTCAAACAAATAATGATCATGTCGCTAACAATTACAATCATGAGTGGTGGAATCACACAAATTTGTCATGGCATGCACCGAACCAGAGTGTTCCATCCACCACACATTTTAGCGAATATGAGTCTATTTATGAACATGTTTATGAACCTGTTTATGGACATGTTTATGAACATGATCTCCATACCCCATCCCAGGATTTCCAACAACCTGACATGCTTTACCAATTTTCACAACCCACGCGAACAGCTGAATTTGAAGATAAAGTCTTGTCTATGCTTCAAAATATTCAAATATCAATGACAAGCATTTAAATCGTCATGTATCAATCACAAACTCAATTTGAGCAATCGCACACTAAGCTAAAATCTCAAATGGAACAAACTGATGCATTCATTGCAAAGATTCATTTTAGGGATGAACAACACAATATTTTTACTGAACATGTGAGAATAAAGAGTCAATTTGAAATTTGACTTAAAGATTATGAAATAGAAGAAAAGGATCAGGGTCAAGTAAACAATTTAGAAGACGACATACTTTTACAGTTTACATTTAGGTAGCAAAACCAAGAGGAATCTGCTCCTTCTGAATCTTTTATAGGATGATCATTTCAGACTACCATTGAGGTATCTTGTGTACCATATGCTTTCTTACTCCAATATTTAGATCAGCCCTCCTTTTTCAATAGAGACAAGATTAGGGTGGATCCACTTTTTAGGAACATCTAAGCAAAAAAAATTTAACATTTCACTCCTAGATGTTCTAAAAACAAGCACCTGCCTATGTCATGTTGTTTAAAGACCTTTGCACTCCACGTCATAAAGCTTGGACACACATTTTTGTATTCTTGAATGCACCATTATTCGACTTCATAGACCACAAATGGAAATGATTTAATATTTTGGTCCAACATAGGAAGGCAATTTCTAGAGGTTGAGTATATAGGATGTCTGGCTGAAAACATTAAACTTAGCGCTTATTGGAAGGCAACCTAATTTTGTTGAGTCTTTTGTACTTTTGATCCAACATTTGTGTCATTATGAGTTCACAGGTGTGTTCGTTTCAGGTTTGGGAGAACATCTCAACACATCTTATCACTTGTGCAAATCTGATATACTCAATCCACTCTTCTTGCCTTTTTTATTAAAACATTGAGGACAATATTTGATTTAGGTTTGGGTGTGAGTAGAGAATTTAAAAATATTGAAAAATGTCAGAATTTGCTAATTTGCAGATTAATCTCATTTTTGAATATTACTTTTTGCAAATCGAGTATAAGCTAGAAAAACATGAGATGAATACTTATACATTGAAAGAATAAGGTATAACTGGCAAAGTACAAAAATTTAAATAAGAGTCTATATTCCTGATTAATGGAAACTTTAGATCCAGATTTTTTTTATTGCTTCACTATTTATAGTTAGGAGAGATTATTTTAATTCATTTTTAAAAGATTTGTGTGATTAATTGTATTTGATAAGGAGGCTATGAGATGAAAAGCAAAATTCTAATTAATTAATTAAAAATATATATATTGAGTTCAAGACCATAAGGGGCAAATGTGTCTGGATATTTTCTTATTTTCACCCTCATCAAGCAAGTGTCATCCTGAGATTAAAAGTCCTCACGGTTATGATAATCTTGACCTCTGATACTAGGAACACCGTTGGTTAGAAGTCTGGATGGTTCCCACGGGAGTCCCAGGTTCAAAAAGTATGATAATGTGAATTAAAAAAAGAAAAAAGGATAATGCCTGAATTAAAGTAGTCTCCGAGTCAATGTGCAATTTAATTAAACAATAATCTTGTATAAGCTATTGTAGAAGTGAGTTTGATTAAAATATCTTAATTATGAATAATGCGTATGAAATAATTGATACCATAAGTCAGAAGATTTATTTTTATTCTAAAATTTCTGAAAACTGGGGAATACCGGACTTTTAGAAATTCGTGATATTACTCTTGGGTGATTCTATGCTTTTATACTAACATTTATGTGGGGTAATATGATTCATAAGTTTTTAATTTGCCAGTTGAACAAATGACATAATCTGATGTTTGTGGGTAGCATTATTGCTAACTCTCACGAGACTAACTCATCCTACAAGGTAACCTGGAGGTATTAAGGCTTGTTGCATATATGAATGCAATCGTGTTTCCTACTAAAGTGACAGTTTTATTTAAAAGTATTATAAAGAGAGTTTTCAAAAGTTTGCTTGAGGACAAACAAATAGTAGATTTGGGGGTATTTAATGAGTCTAATATTTTTATTATTTGATACTTTTATTGAGTGATGTTATGGATAAAATTGTGTGAAAGAAGCGATGATGAAGTGATTTTATATTACGGGTTTGATTGTGCACAAAGGCAATTTCAATTGATCAAAAAGTTGAGGTGCAATAACACAAGAAGCAGTGCATCTCAGACAAGAAACAGCTCAGACAAAGTTCATAATTTCATTGAGACAAATCAACGAACACAAGGGCGCAGGCATTCAACAACCAAAGCCAAACCAACAGTTCAACCGAACCAAACTCAACCCAACAAGATTTTAGGTGAAACTGAAAATCAAATCAAACCCTCAATCCACAAGCAAAAATCTAAATCTCAACCAATTCCAGTTCAAAATCAAATCCTGACCTTAGCAAAATCAAAACCAACTCCAGCTCAAAATCTTAGCCATAAACAACTAACCGTAGGAGTTGACCAAGTTCAGATAACTGAAAAGGAAAGAAGATTCGAAGAGATAAAATACAAATCCCAATTGAAATTCAGCCGAGTGAACAAACCTGGCGTATGGATAAGAGATAAAAGGAGCAGTAGTCCTCACAAGAAGAGAGCTGATTTCTGAGATCGTCTCTCTGAATTTCTGCTGGAAAAAAGAAGCTAAGGCTATAGAGGAGAAGAAGACGCACACGGAGTCATCAGGCTATATCTTTCTCTTTTGAATTCTCATCTTTGTAACGACTTGATTATAATATAATAAAAATGAAAATGTTTTTTTAACATGAGCAGCTAAATTTTATATTCTTGAGCTTTGATAATATTTTTATGAAGTGATTATGCTTAATGCATAGATCTATGCACTTTTATTTTATTGATGTGTTTGATTTTGATCTAAGATTATGCCTCTAAGATTTATTTAGGAGATAGCTTATACCTGAGACTAAGTTTTCGCGTCAATTTTATCTATTGCTTTATTATTATTGAGATACTTTATGTCTATTAATACTTTTGGAGTATGAGAGTAGATAGGGTATGCCTAGATGAATAAAGTAGTCTGCATTATTTAGAATTCCAAGACACGAAACTTAGATTGAATTTAAACTCAAGAATCGTTTAAAAATTGTGATCTCTTCAAAGGTTGAATATTTACATAGATTTAGGATGAAATTTTTTATATGTTTACTTAATAAAAAGAAAATATAACAAAAGATATTCTTTCATCATTTTTAGTTAAGAATTTCAACACAAATCTTCCTGAGAATTCGACTTGGTCTGCTACTTTACTCGCCTTAGTAGTTTAGATTCAATTGTGAAGTTATTACATCGATTTGCAGATTTAACAATTGTTTTCAACTGATCATACATTCATCTATGCAAATATCTTTTACTGCTCCAATTCATAATGAGTCCATTCCTACTTCTGATCTTGATGTTCTTAATACCTATAGCAAGGGAACCCAAAATTGTATTTCTCATTCTTTATCCGAGTTCCTTTCTTATGTTCATCATCTGATTCATAACATGCTTTTGTTTCTTTTGTTGATTGTTACTCAATTCCAAGTATGTGCCTAGAGTTGTTGTCTCATTCACGTGTAGGCAAAGGCTGTGAAAAAACAGATGGTAGCATTAGAGGAAAATAAAACTTGGTTTTAGTGCCTATCGAGTAGGAAGGTCGTTGATGTGGATGGGTGTATGCAATCACACTGAATCCACAAGGCTCTTTAACTCGTCTAACGAATATCCCTAACCTTTGAGTGGATTATAATCTTATTTTGAAAAAAAATTATTAATGATGTGCATGTGGGAGATGTTGGGAATTTTTCTATAATTTAATCATTCTTTAATTATTTATTTTTATAAAACGAGATGAATAAAACATAACATATTGAGACATGTGTGATGGACCCTATTTAATTAAGTCAACTACTTGTGGGCTATTGCACACTTCATAATAATAATATGTGATGGTGGTCTAATGTAGACCAATGGATCTAAAGATTCCTAAACGAATAAGATTCTTAAGATATCTATAAAATTGAGGTTGGATCCCCTCTCCACTCTTTGACTTAGACAAATTGTCCCATTGAAGGTTGAGCATTTGAAAAAAGAGGAGGATATCTCCTCGTTTCAAAGTTTCACTCAATTTCACTGTCAAAATCATTAAGTTCTCTTGGCACAAACAGGTATGAAAACTAAACTATAGTGTTCTAAATCATGCAAGATTTTAAATATTGGATATTGGGATCATATCGGATGGGGTTTTCTCATATCAGATATCAGATAACGGGGGAGATATCAGAGATACGCGCGCATTCATTTCGAAAACTATATATAATGAAATATGATAACTAAAAGTTGGTTTAATGTCATAGATATTATCTACCTAATAAAAGTGATATAATATGCATGCAAAGTCAATAAAAAATAATATAAATTTGCACGCAGTCGTGCAATAAATAAGTTATTTCATATCAGGCGATATTCCGGGCGATTTATTGGTCGATATTTCAAATATCGACCGTTTTTTGCTGCAAACAATATGGCGAATGATTTTCTCATATCGTATTGGCAGCAGGTAAAAGGAGATATCGGCCGATATCTCAGCCGACTCAGCCGATATTTAAAACAGGGAATTCATGTATGATATATTTTCTTTTAACAAACATTTTCTGCATAGATACATGAAGAATCATGAAAAATCAAAAGGGACCTTATTACCTGTGGCTTTTCCATAATATACTTTTTCATATTTGTTTTCAGTTTTGGATAGAGGTTAAGAAAGATGTGAAAAAGCATGTGAAAAGCATCAACCGAGAGATTGAGTGGACATTGAATAGATAGAACACAATTCATCGTAACTGTGATAGCACAATTCATAGAGCTGACATCTTCCAATCAATGCCAACCAGTGCTTGTTTACTTGTCACAATCTCTTTTCCACATCTTGGTCTTTTACATGTTGCTGGAATCTCCCATTGTTCATCTTGCTTGGAAGATCAATTCAAGGATGGGTGGACTATTTTGGAGCAAACCATCTCATCAGGCTTTCTGTAACTATTTCACTGATCTCTCATTCTAACGTTGAGGTTTGATCAACTAAATTAGAACTGTTAGCTTGACTTCTCAGCTTTCTCCTCGCTTTCTGTTTTGTACCATTCTTCTGACTGTCCTTTTATCTATAGGCTTTAATGTTGGTCGGAATTCAAGCCCCATCTTTCGATTTTTCTCTCTAGCCCGTATAGGAACCCCCCCTCTTCCCTACCAGAAAGTCTGTCACCCTGACAACACCTTCTTTTCTAATCTCTTCCCTTGTTCAACTCAATGAAATTGATCCTTCTAGTAGCCAATCTCACCTTTAATTGATTGATGATCCCTCTCCCTCAGACCCGAGTCCACAAGTATCAACTAGGCTAGACCTTGTTCCAAGATATTGGATTGCAATGTAAGTGGGTCATCTAAAGTGAAAGACTAATCGACATGAGGTCACTTCAAAATGGTAATTGAAAGGTGCTAAATGGAAGAAGATTCAATGTTGTAGCAACTACTTTGATAATCTAGAGAATCAATCAAAGTCCTTATAAATAAATCTCACCTATTATTTATCATAGAGACCAGGGCTCGACTCATAAGCAAAAGATCCCACCTATGCTCAACAATGTTCTAAAAAGCATTTTAGCGACCGCTTTAGCATAACCGTAGTAAACTGGAACACTTTGACTCTATGCGGAATAGTAAAGCAGGCACCGGCAAACACGCTAAATTGAGCTTTTTACCAAGAAAAAAGTGGGCAAAAAGTGGGTTGACACCAAAAGATTTTTTAAAACCTATCAAGTGCAAAATATCCAACCCTCATTAGAAAAATATCTCCTCTACCACCGATTCTTGTCCTAAAAAGGTAAACACCGCTTTGACTTTCATTGTTTCTCTCTTCATATTGGACCTTTTTGAATTTTTCAACTTTCAAGTTTGAATCTTTAAGTATAATATTTGAGTTTTTTTTATCTCAAGCAGTGATAAATCTTCAATGAAACTTTCCCTCACTTATGGCTCATAAGTCATCACTTTGATTCAATTATGGTTTGAATATCACTTTATTTTTTTTCCTCTTTAACTGATTTGAATTTTCTATTTTTTTAAAGGCACGTCTGATATATGCATATATATAAATTTTGATATAATAGTTATGTATATCTATTTATTTATTTGAATACCCATCCCGCTTTAGCGGCCGCTCTCCGCTTCACGCTCTCCGCTATGTAAAACATGGATGATCAATGGGGAAGGTGAAGTGTATTGATAAGAAGTCTTCTTTTAGAAGGTGCTAAGCAAGCATATTTAGTGATTTCACATTCTCTCAAAATATTTAGCGGTTTCACATTCTATCGAACAAAGAAATGGTACTTTTATGAGTATTAGGTACATTGACTTATTGGATCAGCTTTGAAGAGCCAAGCTCACATCAAACTGAAATAAGATCCCCTGAGTTAAAAAAAATACATCAAACATTAATCTAGAACACCATAGTTTAAGTTTCATACTTGTTTGCACCATGACAATTTGATGATTTTGATAATGAAAGTGATTAAAAATTTTGCAACAAGGAAAAATCCCCCCCCCCCCCGGAGCCTTCAATGGAACTATCCATGAGTCTAGAGAGGGGTCTAGCCTCATTTATAAAAAATCTAAGAAATCCCACCCATTATAAGTGAAAACTATAAATAGCCAAAACAGGTAGGTGTTGGCAAGATTTACAACGTTTCAATACAGCCAGTCAAAACAGATGTTCATTATCTGGCAATGAAAGCATATTTATAGATACGACGATAGCAATATGACACGATACGAATACGATAAAATGATTAATTTTCAAAACACTAGGAGACAGGTAAGACAGATATGACAAATATTATATGTATATATTTGATTATGAATGATCCATCTACATATAGACACACAAAACACGATGCAGCGATACGAATATGGGATAAAGATATGACATAGTACATGTATTGATAGTGGGTACCATTTATGATGAAATTATATTTGTGAATTATGTGTTAATATTTATTATTTGCAGCAAAGATTTGCAAGACTATAATGGAAAGAATAACATTGCAGATAATATGAAACATTTTTTAGTTATCAACAATTATGTGAATGATTTATATTTCTTGTTTCAACCAAATTTTGGTGTCGTTGCCGGGAGGGAACGGTGTAATTGTTTTTTAACAAGTTTGGTGCTCTGTTTCAAGGTTTATAACATCACTTAGAAAGATCTAGGATTGCAGTAAAACACTTGCTATTCTGTGCCCCTGCTCTAGAAAGTAGAGAACAAAATTCCAAGAGTTTTCCGTGAAAACGAATAAATTGCTGCGAAAACGCGATTGTTTATTGGGACTACTAAAAACTCTTTTTTGCAGGTTATATTGCATTGCAAAATACAGCTTCTGAAGTGTCTAATTTTCTTGTTTGATTATTTCATAACCCTGTTTTAATCCAATAATAATCGATTGATTGATATTGCCTAAAAAATGTTTAGACTTGCATTTTAGGCATTCGTCTAATTATGTTTTATTTTCAATTATTGTTGAAGAAAGCTGAAGACATGGCACGTTTGCATAACATTTAGCTTAAGAAATATTCTTGGGGGATTTACTTGCTTTTTGAGTGTTACTTTTTCATTATACTTGCACACTTGCACAATTAATTTTAAGAGCAAAACCCAAGAAGATAAGGTGGGGAAGTCATTACCCTTCCTTAGCCCACAAACCATCTCTAAGCACGCACAACCTAAGCCTGACTTAAAATCTGATAGATGTTAGTCCTAGAGACATCTCGGACTTACTAGGAGGTTATCCTAAAGGGGGAGGTGTTAGAATTTAACTCTTGCCAAATCGGTATCTAAGGACGGGGATTGAGAGGCGAAATCTCGAAGGCTGGTGGTTTGGCTTAATTAGGCCCGTCGCTTTTTGCGCAGATACCTCCCACCAATCTTGCTCCGATCTGACCGATTAACTTGTGGTCAGATTCTGTATTATACTTCCCGTGAACAATCTAACCAATTAGGAGTCGTCAAGATCTAAGTCTACCTTAAAATAGGCTTGATTGATTTTCTTCTTTTGATCGGTGCTATTGTTTTTATTGATTTGCATGAGTGTGTGGTCGATAGACCCAGTACATCTAGGTTAACAAAAAAACAATTCACCACCAAAAATAATAAAAATAAAAAAATTCCCATGACCTATCCACACTCATTTGGTTACGATCCATTTTATAAGCCAAACCTTCCTTTCCATGCACCAACCTCTCTTCCGAACTTTCGTGATTACATCCAACTTCATATCCCATCTTTTACGTCTTGCCCTCCTATTTAGTGCCATCACTGTCATAACTCATCTCATCCTTCGGAACAGTATCCTTGATAGGGTATTCATTAGAACTATGTCCAAATTAATTTCACATATTTCAAGGGCCTACGAGCGAACCCTATCCATCAAATTTTGAATTGAGGTGTTGGAAAGATACTAATTCTTCATGGGACCAATCATATACTAATTATCAATTCAATTAGTCTCCCATGGTTTCATCACCCCCACGATTTAAATTTAATAGCAACCATGAGGACACACAGTCAACACGAGAGAAAATTTTTGAAAACTTCATGAAATCTTCACAACAAATGCTCAGTGACAATGTTTAACACTTAGGCCACCTAGATATGATAGCAAGTGAGTTAGCTGGTGAACAAGAGAAGAATTCATTTTCTACTCAACATGTTCTTAATCCAAAACCAACTCGACCCATGTCAATTCACGAACACATCAATCTTAATAAAATGAACAAAGTCCAAATTATGAGACCCATGTCAATTCTAGATCACATCAACATGGAACATGTCTATTCATTCCATCGAGATGCCCTTCAAGTCCACTTCATCGTTTCACTTTAATCGAATTGAAGAGCTTGAATATGAGAAACTTGTTGAGGAAGTGTGCATGTTTGATGATTATCCCAAGTATCTAGATAAAGTGATTAGAGATCATTTGGCTACACTTACACCTCGTGAGCAAGTTGAATCGTATTGTGAGGGTGACTGTGATGATGATGGACTTTTGCTTCAAGCGAAATGTGAGGATGAAGTTACTAAAGTTTGCGAGAAAATATTTGTTGAGAAGCAAAATATATCGTCCAATCATTGTGAGGAAATAGAGTACATTAATCACAATTGTGAGGATGTATGCATGGATGATAAGCCGTTGTTTTTGATGAATTGTTTAAGAATGAGTGTGATTATAGTGATAAGGAAAATTGTATTGATAATCTTAAATCTAGAGTTTCCTTTGAGAAAAGAAAACTTAAATTGAGTATCTTCACTTTTGATGAGCCAACCACTGATCAATCTTTTGACAATGCCCTTCAAGAACTTTGAATTAACCAAAGCTTTGAAAAACTCTTCAAAGATGAACTTATGTGTTTAAATGAATCAATTATAGATGCTTTAGTTAATTACTCACCTCCCAAGGAAATAGGTGACCCAAATTTTGAGGTGATTGTTCGAGAATGAGCACAGATTTCTAGATAATCATCTTGTGGATAATCCAATTGAGATGTGTGAAGATGATCAATCTATAAGAAACATAAGTGAGAAGAAGAGTAGGATGTGACTAAGAAAAGTGATGAACAAATTAGAGAGGAATGCCAAGATAACAAAAAGACTGACCTTTCTAATTTCACCTTTGAAGAGAACTCATTGAAATGATGGGAAGCGAGCTCGAGGGAATAGACTTAGAAAGATTTAGGTATGGGGGAGATGTGGTGTTGTACATATTTCTTATATTTTCTTTTAGTTTGTGTCTTTTTTAGCTAGTCGAGTCAGTTATAGTGAGTCTTGTATGTACCTCTAATATATTTTATTTCATGCATTCTTGCGTTTTATTCATACATTGAGGACAAAGCATGAGATAGGTGTGGGGGAGGGTTTACTAAAATGCTAACATAGATTTTTACTAACATAAATTTTTTCTTTTAAAACTTTTGAAAAAGAAACAATACTTTGACTTATTTTTATAAGTAATTAAGTTAATTTTAAGGATTAAAAAAATCATAATTAGGATTTCTTAATACTTAGTCAAAATAAAATTATTTGTTTGATTTCTAAAGTTAGGAGAAAAAATTGGAAGTAATTTAGTCTTGATGTTTACCTTGATGAAGTATGCATTCTTCATACACTTACACACTTAGGATTCAAAACAAAAACTCTTGTGTCTTATAAAAAAATGTTAAATATATAAAAATAATCAACTGATTAAGCTGGGTAATTGTGCCTCATAAAGCATAAGTATTCACACCTAAAAGATATTTATATCATTAAATATAAATTCTTAGTTTTGTGGCGTTGTTTGCTTAAGTCCTTAAGTCCGAGTGTTATTTTCTCACCCGATGCCCTAAGATCGTCCGATTTGAGAGTCACCGACCTTAAGCTCGTTACATGAGCGAATTAGAAAGTCTAATAAGACTAAGGAATATTATAAAAGAAAGAAAGAAAAAATAAGATATAAGAATTGGAGTTGAAGAATCTTTAGTCAAAACATTCACGGTCACAAAGATGCATATGACTTAGGGTAAAATAATAGACTACATGAAAAATGCAATTTAAATCCTAACCTAAATTAATAATAAATTTTTGCATAAAGACTAAGTATAGGATAGTTTGGTAATTCTAAGACTTATAGATTACTTAATTTTTGCAATAATATTTTTCTTTCGAAATGAGTTTTCGAAAATACTCACATTTTATTTTTCTTTCTTCTATTAATTTTGTGGGTGCAATTCATTGAAAATCCTCACGAGACAACTCTTCCTCTAAGGGTAACCTAGAGGTTTAACGGCTTGTTGCACGTGCTAAGTGCAGTCGTGATTCCTACGAAAGTGAGTTAGGTTAGATTAGTTTAGTTTTTTTTTGTTTTGCTCGAGGGCAAGCAAAAGATAGGCGTGGGAGTGTGATTACTCATCAATTTTGCATGTTTATTATCACATTCCCATATTTATTTTTAATAAAACTACTATTTTATCTTCTTTTTGCTTAGTAATGTGTAGACTTTTATAAAAAAGAAAAAAGAAGGGAAAAAGCCCAACAAGACCAAAAAGCCCAATAAATTCAGAGATTTGAGGCAATCATATTGGAGGCTGAAAGGAAATCCAATTAAATTAGTGATTGGAAATCAATTATTCTCCAAGTAAAGAAGAAAATAATATTCTCAGCATATTCAGTGTTTAAATTCAAATTCTGAGAATATACCATTTGATTACATGGCAAAATAGAGTCATAGAAGGAAACTCTAAAAAACTATAATTCAATCAAAATTCGGATTCAGAGTGGGCATCTTTTAGTAATTTGATCATAACTTTCATTATAAAAATACAAATCTGATGATTAAAAATGTTCCAGAAAGAAGACTTAAAGGGCTACAATTCTTATGTTCAGTATTATTTCTAATTCAATCGTTTGATAGTCATATTCAGCAATCAATACGACAACTAACTGCAGCCCAACTCAATTAAATTTCCAATCAAGACAAGAAAAGAATATTCTCAGCATATCCACAGTTCAACTTCAAAATTCTGAGAATATACCTTTTGATGAGCCAGTATTTTGATAAGACACTACCTCAGGCTTTCTCCTATAGATACCCAGAGGATGCAGAGGAAGAAGAGACAGAAAATTAGAATTAGAATTCTTCTATATTTCTAAGGTTCAGGCTAATGTTAGATAGAAGTTTTATTGCTTTCTAGTTTAGGCCAGGAACAAAGTGTGTGTGTGTGAGAGAAAGAGAAAGAGTGTTGTAATCGAAGATTGAACGTGAAATCAATAAAGATTCAACACTCTTCTTCAATTCCTTCTCTTTGTGACAGTATGTTCATGTCTTTTTATTCTTTTAGTTGTAATTTTGTCGCTATAAGTAGCCAATTTCTCTCTTCTGGGCTCACTAATCCATCCTCTCTAATTCTATTCTTGGTGAATTTTAATAAAAAGACACCAGTTGAATTATTTACATGCCTTAATTTAAGGCTTGCATTTTAGGAGTGCTCTTGAAGACATATGATGGGATTGGCTTTTGAACTTAAACTTTGAATTAATCTTAAAAAACTTGTTTTTATTCCATGACATTCAACTTTAAAAACAATTTCAAAATTAAAGTTCAATTTCTAAAAACTATCTCATGTGTTTTACTTAACTTCTCTTTAATTGCAAGAATAAACTTTTGTCTATGATCACATTAAGGCATTTAAACTTTCAAGATAAGAATCTAGAGTCGAGTCAAAGATTAATGAGCTCAGATTTTCTCTTTATTAAAAAAAACACATTTCCAACTCAAGCTATTTCTAAAATCATCTTTTCAAAAATCTGCTCTAAGTTTACTCTTTTTTTAAACACATCTCAGACACTCATTCTTTTCATCTAAAAAATCAACACTAAGGGTTTGTTTGTTTCGCGTAAAAGGTCATAAAAGGACGTAATTCATAAATGATTTCAGCTCAATTACAACTACGGTGTTTGTTTGGACAGTAATTTGTAAAAGACTAACGCAACCCAACTACCACTCACTTGCAACCCAATTATCACTCACTAACAACCTAGTTACAGTTAATTTTGTGGTCATGCAAATTTGTAATATTTTTTATATTAATATTAAATTATTAATATTTAGTATTTATTTGCAATATTAAATTTTTTTAAATCACCAAATAGTTGATTTTGTGGTCAACTTTTCAACTTATAACTTACACATTACGACAACCAAACATCGTAAAACACAATACACTTTCTCACTTATAACTTTATATTACCAACCAAACACCGTAAAACTTATATGCATGTATCTCATTTACAACTGTAAAAGAGTTCACTAATTACAACTTACAAATTACGGCCAATTACGACAACCAAACAGACCATAAAACTTGTTTTCTCAAACATACCGAAAAACTTGCATCGCATCTCTCCTCGTGGACACGACCCGTTAGCCCTAAGCTACACGGTAAATTTGGATGAAAAATTAAATTACCGTGTAGCTTAGGACCTTTCATCCAAATTTACCGTGTAGCTTAGGGCTAACGGGTCGTGTCCACGAGGGGAGATGTGATGCAAGCTTTTCGGTGTTGTTGAGAAAATAAGTTTTAGTGTTTATGTCTTTTAAAAGAAAAGAAGATAGAGAGTAGAGAAGTGATTCAAAGAAAAATTGAAGATTTAGAATAGGTTTTGGAGGAGAAGATATTTAAAAAGACTTTGAGAGTGATTTGGTTGTGTTTTTAATAATGAAAAAGATCCGGGCTCACTAATCTTTGACTCGACTCTAAATTCTTATCTTGAAAGTTTAAATGCCTCAATGTGATCATAAGCAAAAGTTTAATCTTGCAATTAAAGAAAAGTTAAGTAGAACACATGAGATAGTTTTTAAAAATTGAACTTTAATTTTGAAATCGTTCTTTGAGTTGAATGTCAAACCTTCAAGGCAATTAAGCAAGCATGGAATAAGAACAAGTTTTTTATAAGATTAATCTAAAGTTTAAGTTCAAAAACCAATCTCATCCTCATGTGCCTTCAAGAACACTCGCTAAAAAGCAAGGCTTAAATTAAGGCATTCAAATGACTCAACTGAGTCTTTTCATTAAAATTGATCAAGAATAGCATTAGAGATGATGGATTAGTGAGCCTAGAAGAGAAAAATTAGCTACTCATATCGACGAAATTACAACTAAAAGAATAAAAAGAAGACATAAACATACTGTCACAAAAAGAAGAAATTGAAGAAGACTCTTGAATCTTTATTGATGTCACGTTCAATCTTCGATTACAACACTCTTTCTCTCTCTCACTTTGTTTATGGCCCAAACTGGAAAGCAATAATATTTCTATCTAACAATAACCCTAACCTTAGAAATAAAGAAGAATTCTAATTCTAATTTTATGTTTTCTTCCTATGCATCCTCTATGTATTTATAGGAGGAAGCTTGGGGTAGTAACTCATCAAAATGCTGACTCATCAAAAGTTATATTCTCAGAATTTTGAAGTTGAACTATGGATATGCTGAAAATATCTTTTTCTTCTCTTGATTGGAAATTTAATTGAGTTGGGCTGCAGCTAGTTGTCGTATTGATTGCTGGATATGACTTATCAAACGACTAAATTAGAAATAATACCCAACATAAGAATTGTAGCCCTTTAAATCTTCTTTTTGGAACATCTTAAATCATCAGATTTACATTTCTATAACGAAGGTTATGATCAAATTACTAAAAGATGCTAAGTCTGAATCCGAATTTTGATTGAATTGTAGACTTTTGGAGTTTCCTTCTATGCTTCTATCTTGTCATGTAATCAAAGGGTATATTCTCAGAATTTGAATTTAAACCCTGAATATGCTGAGAATATCCTTTTCTTCTTTACTTCGAGAATAATTGATTTTCAATCACGAATTTAATTGAATTTTCCTTTCAATCTCCAAACATGATTACGTCAAATCTCTGAATTTATTGGGCGTTTTGGGCTTTTGGGCTCTTTTCTTTCTTTTCTCCTTTTTATATAAAAGTCTGCATATCACTAAGAAAAAAAGAGAATAAAATAACAGAGTTCTATTAAAAATAAATATGAGAATGTGACAATAAATATGCAAAATTGATGAGTAATCACACCCCCACACCTATCTTTTGCTCGCCCTCGAGCAAAATAAAAAAAAACTAATCTAACCTAACTCACTTTCGTAAGAATCACGATTGCACTTAGCACGTGCAACAAGCCGTTAAACCTCTAGGTTACCCCCTAGAGGACGAGTTTTGTCTCGTGAAGATTTTCAGTGAATTGCACCCACAAACTTTTAAAAAAAAAATGTTAGTATTTTTGAAAACTCATTTTGAAAGGAAAAATATTTGAAATATTTTTGCAAAAATTAAGTAATCTGTAAGTCTTAGGATTATCAAACTATTCATTTATATACTTAGTCTTTATGCAAAAATTTATTATCAATCTAGGCTAGGATTCAAATTGCATTTCTCATGTAGTCTATTATTTTACCCTAAGTCATAAGTACTTTTGTCACCGTGAATGTTTTGACTAAGGACTCTTCAACTACAATTCTTTATGCCTTAATTTTTTTCTTTCTTTTTTTTATAATATTCCTTTCTTATTAGTCTTTCTAATTCGCCCATGTAACGAGCCTAAGGTCTGTGACTTCCAAATCGGACGATCTCAGGGCACCAGGTGAGAAAACACCTTCGAACTTAAGAACTCAAGCAAATAAGGCCATAAAACTAAAAAAATTTATTTAATGATATAAATCTCTTTTAGATGTGAACAATGTTCTAAATGTCAGCCAACATTATGAAATTTCGGTCAAAATGTCGGGAAATTCATGTGACCGACACGAAATCGGCTACTCTATTTCAAATTCAAAATTGGGTTAATGTCGCCGAAATTTCGGCAAATTTCTAAAATTTCGGCTGATTTTATGACTCTAAATATCGCCCGAAATTGATATTTCATTTTGTTTTATTTTTTCTTTTGGGTTTGAACCCATTAACCCAACCCAAACCTATTTTATAAGACAAGAGAAGAGAAGGAATTAGAAATCATTCGCAACCCTAATTTAATCGTGCGCGAGAGAGAGAGAAACGAGGTTGGAGAGAAACGAGCTCGATTGACCTCCGACACGACTTCTACGACCTTTGTCGACCTTCAGCGAGTCTCCACGAGCCCCGACGAGAACCCATGAAGCCCTGCCAAGCCCCGACGAGCACCGCAAGCCCTGACAAGGCCTCGCTAAACTCCGCCGAGTCCTGACGAGATCCCTCTAAGCTTCACCGAGCCCCGATAAGAACCCATGAGATGAGGACCCAAGAAGCCCTGCCAAGCTCCGACAAGCCCCATCGTCTCTCTTCCTTTATTGTAGATTCTGCTCTGGCGAGTTTTCGGATCCGGCGACTCCTTATGAATCTCAAAAGGGAGCTCTCTTCCTCATTTCTTCTACTTAAAACTTCTCGCTCATTCCTAATTTGATTCGCATCGTTAAATCTTAGGGTAATTAATTTGAATTAGGACATCATTAACTGATTCTCGCATGTGAATGAATGCTCAACTGCAATCTATGAGGTTGTCATTTGTTGATGTTAATGTTAGTAGCTAGTCATCAAGAAAACTTGAGACATTTTTGAATTTTTATTGGAAGCTAATTATGTTTATTGGATATGATTAGATAAAATTATTGTTAGTATAACTTATTAATTATACAAATAGAGATATCATATATATAATGTTTTAGACATTTAGGACATACTATATGATATATATATATATGACCTCCGAAATTGAACAAATGTCCCCGAAATTTTTCCGGTATCCGCAATCTGGCTTTACATTTGTCCTTCCGATATTAGGCCGACATCTGACATTTAGAACATTGGGTGTAAATATTTATGCTTTATGAAGCACAATTACCCAGCTAATTAGTTGATTTTTTTAAAAAATATAATTTTTTTATAAAACACAAGAGTCTTTGTTTTGAATCCTAAGTGTGCAAGTGTATGAAGAATGCATATTTCATCAAGGTAAAAATGAAGACTAAATTACTTTTCCAATTTTTTCTCCTAACTTTAGAAATCAAACAAATAATTTTATTTTGACTAAGTATTAAGAAATCCTAATTATGATTTTCTTAATCCTTAAAATTAGCTTAATTACTTACAAAAATAAGTCAAAATATTGTTTTTCAAAAAGTTTTTAAAAGAAAAAAATTTATGTTAGTAAAAACCTATGTTAATGTGTTAGTAAAGCCCTCCCCCACGCCTATCTCATGCATTGTCCTCAACGTATGAATAAAACACAACAATGCATGAAATAAAATGTAAAAGAGGTACATACAAGACTCATTATAACTGACTCGACTAGCTAAAAAAATAAAAAGACACACAAACTAAAAGAAAATATAATAAACATGTACAACACCACATCTCCCCCATACCTAGATCTTTCTAAGTTTATACTCTCGAGCTCGCTTCCCATCATTCCAATGGGTTCTCTTCATTGGTGAAATTGGAGAGGTCAGTCTTTTGTTATCTTGGCGTTCATCCTCCAATTTGTTCATCACTTTCCTTAGTCTCATCCTACTCCTTCCCACTTCTGTTTCTTATAAATTGATCATCGTCGCACATCTCAATTGGATCATCCACAATATAAATATCTAGAAATCTGAGCTCATCCTCGAACATCACCTCAAAACTTGGGTCACCTATTTCCTCAGGAGGTGAGTAATTAACCAAAGCATCTCTAATTGATTCATTTAAACACATAAGTTCATCTTCGAAGAGTTTTTCAAAGCTTTGGTTAATTCAAAGTTCTTGAAGGGCATTGTCAAAAGATTGATCAGTGGTTGGCTCATCAAAAGTGAAGATACTCAATTTAAGTTTTCTTTTCTCAAAGAAAACTCTAGATTTAAGATTATCAATACAATTTTCCTTATCACTATAATCACACTCATCCTTAAACAATTCATCAAAAAACAACGGCTATTTCCTCACAATGCTTAAACAATCCATGCATACATCCTCAAAATTGTGATTAATGTACTCTATTTCCTCACAATGATTAGACGAAATATTTTGCACCTCAACAAATATTTTTTCACAAACTTTAGTAACTTCATCCTCACATTTCGCTTGAAGCAAAAGTCCATCATCATCACAATCACCCTCACAATACGATTCAACTTGCTCTACGAGGTGTAAGTGTAGCCAAATGATCTCTAATCACTTTATCTAGATACTTGGGATAATCATCAAACATGCACACTTCCTCAACAGGTTTCTCATATTCAAGCTCTTCAATTCGATTAAAATGAAACGATGAAGATGACTCGAAGGGCATCTTAATGGAATAAATAGACATGTTAATGTGATCTAAAATTGACATGGCTCTCATAGTTTGGACTTTGTTCATTTTATTAAGATTGATGCGTTCCTGAATTGACATGGGTCGAGTTGGTTTTGGATCAAGAACAGATTGAGTAGAAAATAAATCCTTCTCTTGTTCACCAGCTAACTCACTTGCTATCAAATCTAGATGACCCAAGTATTGAACATTGTCACTGAGTATTTGTTGTGAAGATTGCATGAAGTTTTCAAAAGTTTTCTCTCATGTTGGTTGTGTATCCTCATGGTTACTATTAAATTCAAATTGTGGGGGTGATGGAACCATGGGAGACCAATTGAATTGAGAATTTGTATGTAATTTGTCCCATGAAGAATCAGAATCATTCCAACACCCCAATTCGAAATTTGATGGACAGGGTTCGCTTGTAGGTCCTTGAAATGTGTGAAATTGATTTGAACCTAGTCCAAACGAATACACTATCGAAGGATGCTGTTCTGAAAGATGAGATGAGTTATGACAGTGATGGCACCAAATAGTAGGAGGGTAAGACGTAAAAGATGGGATATGAGGTTGGATGTAATCACGAAAGCTCGGAAGAGAGGTTGGTGCATGGAAAAGAGGGTTTGGCCTATAGAATGGATCATAACCAAACGAGTGTAGATAGGCCATGAAATTTTTTATTTTTATTTATTTTTTGTTATTTTTGGTGGTGAATTATTTTTGGTTAACCTAGATGTACTAGGTCTCTAGACCACACACACATGCAAATCAATAAAAACAATATCACCAATTAAAATAAGAAAATCAACCAAGCCTATTTTAAGGTAGACTTAGACCTAGACGACTCTTAACTGGTTAGATTGTCCATAAGAGGTATAATGCAGGATCTGACCACAAGTTAATCGGCCAAATCGGGGCAAGATTGGTGGGAGGTATACGCGCAAAAGCGACGAGCCTAATTAAGCCAAACCACCAGCCTTCGAGGTCTCCCTCTCAATCCCTGATCTTTGACACCGATTTAGCAAGAGTTAAATTCTAACACCTTTCCCCTTAGGTCAATATCCTAGTGAGTCTGAGAAGGGCTAACGTATATCAGATTTTAAGTTAGCCTTAGGTTGTGCGTGCTTAGAAATAGTTTGTGGGCTAAGGAAGGATAATGACTCCCCCACCTTATCTTTTGTTGAGTTTTGCCCTTAAAATTGATTGTGCAAGTATAAAACAAAGTAACACTCAAAAAATAAGTAAATCACCCCAAAAATGTTTCCTAAGTTAGATGCTATGCAAACGTACCTTGTCTCCAACTTTCTTCAACAGTAATTGAAAATGAAACGTAATTAGACGAATGCTTAGAATGAAAGTCTAAATGTTTTTTAGGCAATTTCAATCAATCGATTACTGTTGGATTAAAAACAACAGGATTGTGAGATAATCAAATATAAAAAACTAGCAATTAAGAAAGCTTATTTTGCAGAGCAATATATCCTGAAAAAAAGAGTTTTTAGTAGTCCCACAAACTTGCTGCGCTTGCGCAGCAAAAGATGCGTTTCCACGGCAAACTCTTAAAATCATGTTCCCTACTTTCTAGAGCAGGGGCATAAGATCACAAGTCTTCTTCTGCAATGCTTGAATTCTTAACTTGATTTCCTTAACCCTAAAACAGAACACCAAACTTGTCAAAACACAAAGAATATCGTTCCCTCCCCAGCGACGGCTCCAAAATTTGTAGATCGAGTGGTACATGAAGCAGATTGAAAAACCCAAGATGATCCCAATACAACATGGAACAAAATTGCTAGATGCATTAAAAGAGTAGCTAAAAATGTACTTGGTGAGTCACGGAGTGGTGCTCCACTATGTAAGGACACATCATGATGGAATGAAGAGGTAAAAGCCGCCATTAAGATCAAATGAGACTCTTACAGAGATTAGAAGAAAAATTGTGATAGTGTGAGTTTTGAGAGGTATAAGTTAGCCAAAAAAGAGGCTAAGAAAGTTGTTCAGAATGCAAGAGCTAAAGTATACAAAAAGTGTATGAGAAGTTGAACACTAAAGAGGTTGAAAAGGATATATATAGAATTGCTCGAATAAGAGAGAGAAAGACTAGAGACTTATGTACTGTGAGGTATGTTAAAGATAGGGATCAGAAAGTTTTAGTTCGAGATGAAGAAATAAAAAAATGAAGAAAGTATTTTGACAATTTGTTTAATGGTAGTTCTACTCAAGATTTGGGCGATCTTACCATTCAGTGCCAGGATATGAACCATAGTTATATGCGTAGAATTAACGAATCTGAAGTTAAAGAGGCCTTGAAGAAGATGAAGTCAAGAAAATTATTGACCCGGATGGAATTCCTATTCAGGTATGGAGATGCTTATGAGAGATTGGCGTGAGATGGCTGACAAACCACTTTACCAAGATATGACTAACTAACAAGATACCAAATGAGTGGAGGAAGAGTACCCTAGTACCGCTCTATAAGAACAAGGGTAATATCCAGAGTTGCTCAAACTACCGTGAAATAAAACTCATGTGTCATACCATGAAGCTTTGAGAAAGGTAATTGAACACAGGTTAAGGCAGAATGTTAAAATATCAAAGAACCAGTTTGGGTTCATGCCGGGGCGATCGACGACAGAGGCTATTCATTTGCTTCGTCAACTTATAGAGCGATTTCGAGAGAGGAGGAGAAATTTGCATATGGTTTTTATTATCTAGAAAAAGCTTATGATAAGGTGCCAAAAGAGGTATTATGGTGGACATTGATGAAAAAGGGAGTTCCCATCAAATATATAGACATAATCAAGAACATGTATGATGTAGTGGCAAATGTCAGAACTTGTGGGGCATAACAAGTGATTTTTCTATCACAATTGGATTGCATCAAGGATCTGCATTGAGTTCATTCTTATTTACCATAGTGATAGATGAGCTTACTAGAGCTATTCAGGATGAGATACTGGTGTATGCTATTCACTGATGATATTATCCTAGTCGATGAGACGAGAGCTGGGGTAACTGCCAAATTGGATCTATGGAGACAAACTCTAGAATCTCGAGGTGTTAGATTAAGTCGGGTCAAAACAGAGTATATGCAGTGCAAATTCAGTAAACAGGGAATCCGAGATTATAGTATTGTGACATTAGATAGACAAGAAATACCGATGAGCAGTCATTCTAAGTACTTGGATTTTATTATCCAACAAGATGGAGAGGTTAATAGTGATGTCAACCATAGGATCCAAGCCCGCTGGTTGAAATGAAGGAGTGCAACAAGAATTTTATGCGATCGTAACATTCCGTTATGACTAAAGGGAAAGTTTTATCGGACTGCTATTAGGCCAGCTTTGTTATATGGCACAGAACGTTGGGCTATAAAGAGATAGCAAGCCCAGAAAATGAGTGTAGCAGAGATGTGTATACTTCGTTGGATGTGTGGTAACACGAGGAGAGATAAGGTAAGAAATGAGGATATTCGTATTAAGATAGGTGTAGCCCCAATAGAAAAGAAGATGAGAGAAAACCGCCTACGATGGTTTGGTCATGTGCGACGTAGACCTACAGATGCGCCAGTCTGGCGAGTAGTGCATATCAAATTAGAGCAAGTTAAAAGTGCGCAGGGGAGACCGAAGAAAACATGGATGGAGGTGATACGACAAGATATAAAAGCTAAAGGTCTTAATGAAGGCATATTGCTCGATAGGAATGAGTGGAGAAAGTTGATTCATGTGCTCAATCCGGCGTAATTCTCTTTTGGTTCATGTAGCCTACCCCAAATACTTGGGACAAATGGCTTAGTTGTTATTGTATTAATTCTTATTGAGAAACTAGAAAAATTATTAAATTCAATGCATCAAGAAATAATAAAAGTGTCAACCCATCAATTAGTAGATTAACTTGATATATCTAAGATATGGCTTGAATACGTCTAGGATACATTAAATTTTATGATGCATTAAGAGGGGTATCCAACATGTATCAATCAAGTATCCAAGAATACAAGTAATTGGATATGTACCCAACACGAATACGTCTCCTTCATCAAAGTACTTGTGCTACATATCTAGAAACCATGTTGTCAATTATGGAATTAATCATGAAATTCCAAAGAAAATGTTAATCAGTTTGTCTAACAATATCTGTAAAAGAAAAAAAAGAACTGATATTTGAAAAGATAAGAAGTGCTGTGACAAAACATAGTACTAAATTGCTTAGCATAAGTGCAAAAGGAAGTAGATATAGAGCTTTCAGATATACCTCAAACATGTCAGTCAATGGGTCACTTTTAGAAGATGATTGTCTTCTTCTTGAGTTCCCTTGGAAGTTGTCAGAGTCTGATTTGATCTTGTAATGAGTTTTCTCCAAAATATCCTCGAGAAACATCTCCGCCACAGGAAATGTCAGCCCCTGTCAAAAGATAACAAAAATACAAATATAACAACAACAAGACCTATGAACATGATAGGAAGGAGATAATATAAGAAATAACAGTAAAATGTTCTAATACCGGAATATGGATGATTGGTGCATTTTCGAAGTACTTAGAGAATAGGTCAGCATTTATGGTGGCACTAATTAAAATTAGGCGAAGGTCTGGACGCCTAGGAAGAAGGTCACGCAAAATTATGATGAGGAAATCCTCATTCATGCCTCTTTCATGAATTTCATCCACGAGTAGGTGACTAACCCCTCCGAGATCAGGTTCCTGAACCTGTAATTGTGCAGCCAATGTTTAATCCACATCAGTACATGTTTTTAGCTAAAAGTAACAATATCATGATTAAGGATTGTAATGATAAATGACAATGAAATCAGTGATTTGAGGAGTAGTAGCACTGATTTGATGAACCTAACTGCCTAAGGGACCAACTAAACAAGATGAGGTGTATGTATATCCATGTGTCAGTGGATTTGTGTGCGCCTAGGATGTTGATACACAGAAACGGGAAGAGTTACAACAAGACTAATCCGGTGAAAAGAAAACCTTTTGAAAATATTCAATACAGATGAAGAGTCACAACTATGAATAAATTAATATGTGAAAGTTCCATGGTTTAAAATCTTGGCATCAGTATCACTATCGGCCAATGGTTTCTAATATCAATTCCGGCATCGGTTATCAATATCAGCAATATCAATTATATCGGTAATATCGGCCCCGATATCGGGCGACATTGTAGGGTCATCGAGTACCACAAAACCCGATACAATATTGCCAACATCTATCGGAATCGGACGATATTTGAAATCATGTGTGAAACATATAGGTGCTTTTTTTTTGTGTGTGTGTGTGTGTAAGTTTAATTAAATCCAATCAGCTTTTCTGATCAATATAAACCCATTGGTGCAGCAGAAGCATTTCCTTGTCAAATAGGAGCGAAAGAAACATCAAAAGCAAAGCAAACATACCGAGATGACAAGAACACATCATGGAAAGACCTTATGTCTTGTCTGATTTGACTGACCACAATTATTAGTCCTTTAGTCTGCTCAAACGCACCCAACATGCTACGCAGGCCACACATGCTCAAGATGTGGAAAGCTCATACTCTCCTCTGGGCTTTGACTATGTCATTACGTGTCCACTGTGTCATACCCAAGTAGGTGTCAACCATAGATATAACTACTTACATTAATTGGTCATGCTCTCGAGGTTCATCTATGTTATCAACCTCTGTTGTATTGAATCTCCTTAGTAGATAGATGATAGGAATTAGGAAGTACTTTCTTCTTCCTGCTTTATTGCTCACTTCTCTCTTGATGATTCATTTACAAACATTGTATACTTGTGTGATTTTCACAGGCCTGGGATCTTTTGTGGCACTTATGCGAACAAAAATTTCCTTTTATAGTAGGAGGTTTTCCCTACTCTAGTGTTTGATTTCATGGGAGTTGTCTTTGGAGGCTAATTGTTGCCAGTTTTGGTTGCTTTACAAAGCTTCCATCTATATATCGGGGTGGATTAATCCACCACCTTTCCTTACTAGGTTAGCACTTCTAATTCCAGAGGGATTACACCAACAGATCTCCAAATCTTTCCGAAACATCCTAAAGAGTTCTAGATTCAGTTATCAAATTCGAACCAGATCTGGACAGATTGACACCTCTCATTTTCTTGGTCGGTGTCTCCTTCATTTTCTGTGCTAGTATGTGCTTGAACAAGGACCTATCTCAAAGATAATGCAACGAGCTTTCAGATGATGCTGGTATCATACTGAAATGATCTCTCTGCTGCTCCCAGAAATTGATGGAAATTACAGATTTTTGCTGGTAGCTGTTGGAATTTAGGGTTACCGGTTCCTCTCTGATGCTTGCAGATCTTCCTGGATAATTAACTGTCCCCCCCCCCCCCCACCACACAACACACACAAAACCTCTCTTTCTTCACATAACCTTTAAGCTCATTGCAGCTAACTGATATAATTAACAAGGCAATACTGGTATTGAAAAAACATCCCTGTTTCAGTCACTGTACAATTAGATATGCAATTTGAAAAGACCGAGATTATCTAGAAAGAAAGAAACCAATACATTCATTAGAAACAAAAACTCAGATCTCTTCCATAGAATATTAAGTGTAAGATATGTCATTCTTGTGTGAACAAGTTCTTTATTTTCTAAATTCAAATATGAAAGCTAAATTACCATAAAAATGGCTCATCTTGAGAAAAAAAGTAGATAGTTTTGCAACAGAAACCTCTCTTTCACAAGAAACTTGTTTACAGTGCTTGAATTAAAGCCATACCACTGGGCTCTCCCACTAAATGGAAAAGGGAACAACTGAACAACATAAACAAAATTGAAACCTTTATCCCAAATAGGGGTCAGCTACACAACATATCATTTTTTCTCATTCATTCTGTTAAAGGCCACCTCCTATGTTAAATTACCAATAATGGTAACCCACTTTTACTGCCTTGATCCATGATCATTTTGCTCCAACCCAAGCACCAACCTCTCTTCCAGCTGTCCCATACTCATGGGACTGGATCTGCATTGCACATGTCAAAACCATCGCGAGCAATTCATCTCTTATCTTATCCTCATTAAAATTAGCTCTAACTTTTTGGTAAATTATTATAGCTCACCCATCGATCTCAAATTCTTAATTCAACTACACCCATTTTACGGACATGTTGCTAGTTTCCCCAACTTCTGACCATAATTATGGTTGGTCATATGGCCATCTTATAAATTTCCTTTCAACTTCATGGGTAATTTATTGTCACATAGTACTCAACACACACTTCTCCATTTCAACCAATCTGCAATGCTGCTCAGGAAATAATGTCATCAGTCTCACTGTCAGGATGAGTCGTTGAGCCTAAATAACGAAAACCATTTCACTCTCAAGGATCTTTTGTCTATAATTAAAGGCCATAAGTACATTTTTTCTCATAGCTTTGCCAATGCTACATTTCATATATATAGTAAATTCATCAATATCTGATAAAAATAGGAATCCACAGATCATAATAATAAATTCTTCCTTCATGATTAAAAGGATTCAGATAAAGATAATTCAGATCTCCTGAAAGGACCCTCCCTCACTTCAGAAAATCTCCTTATCCCACATAACCCAGCTAATTCCAAGAAGGTTTTACCAAGCCCAGAACAAGTATCAAAATTTACTGTTTTTTAGGTAAAGTTCCAATAATGATAATAAGAAAAGAAAAGTGGGATAACAATTGGTCCAAACCCATGTCCTCCTAGACAGTGTAACCCAGTTTGTTCCAGGCATGGGCTGAGATTCAAGACCTGTGGACAAGGCTAGGGCCCACTTATGTAAGACCTCATCTAACTTGGGGCAGGCTTCGGCTGGTATACATGGGTCTCTCAGGCATCTATACACCTTGTTCAAGTTCAACCTCCAAGGCTCTAGGAGTGGGGGGAAATTCTAATACAGATTGTCTATGAAGCATCAAACCAGATACGATACACGAAATATGACTCAGATACGAACATGGGACACGCGCATGCAACCGGCAATTTCTTAAAAAGTATGACACAAGGACACACCAACGTGATAATAAATTACATATAAATAATAAAGAGCGTGCGCACACACATAAAGAAGACATATATGTTCAGCCAAAAGCCCACACACATATTTCTAATAATATAATAACATACCATAGTGTCATATATGCTAAAAGTTTTTAGCTATCATACATTTTCATGACCCTCCAAAATAATAGACCATCAATCTCCAACTTTCAATAGAGTAGCTCAATGTATGACACTTCTTATATTGAAACATTTTTACTTATCATAGTTCTATACAAGTCAAAATTATGAAGGCAATTTTCCCACTAAAGTAAAGTCTATAATCTTGAATATATAAACAAAGGTAAATAAATATCTCTAACATGTAACAGGAAACAACAAGTGCATGAGAGAAACGTAGAACATGTGTTTGACAAGCATCATAAGTTTAAAAAAAACTATTAATTATATCTATTATAAAATTAGGGACATGTTTGGAAAGTGATTGTGTCCAAGAAATGTTAGTGTGCGACATGTGATGGCATGTCCGACAAAAGTACTTAATGATAGAAGTGTCCATGCAACATAGTTGATTCTAAAATAGAGGACAGATACATGAGATACTTAACCTCTTAGCATTATGGCAAATCAATGTCTCCAAGAAACACATATTTTCCTAAAGACAAGTTATCTAGTAAGTTTTAAAATGTGGATGGTTGTACCCAGAGTCGGCCCAGACCCAAACTATGCATATTCTCTAATTCGGACTAATGCTCAGGCCTGAACTTTGAGACCTAATCAGAATATGGGTTGGGACAGGCCCAAATTCACCAATCACCAACCCTAATAAGAAGCACAAGCATTGGTAGTCAGAGACACAACTAAACAGGAATAGTAACTTGAAGATCAGTAGACTAACCTGACACTAAATGAAAATAAAAGTGAATAGAAACACAGATGATGGCCTTAAGTTCATCAAAAAAATGTTTTAGCGGAAAAGTATCTAAATACCAGTCTCCGGAGCAACACCCCAGTTGTACAAAAAAGAAGCCTTGTTTGTGCGGACCGTTTTGATTCCAAACGAATTTGGTAGCCAACAGTCTCTCCAAGATTCTCTCCCCTTTCTGAAGCAATTCTTGCTGCAACAGATATAGCAGATATACGACGTGGTTGAGTGCATATTAAGTTGCAATCTGCTCCACAAAGATTTGATATTTCCTCCTCAAGTATGAATTGGGGTAGTTGTGTAGTTTTGCCACACCCTGTCTCTCCAGAAACGATCAATACCTACATTTCAACGAAAATTATATAAATATCAGAACATAATAAACCCTACAAAGATACCCCGAGAGAAAAACACTTGTCACAACAAAATACATGAATAGATTTGTAAATATACAGGCCTAAGTTCATAGAAAAATTACAAAGAAAAGGCAAGATATTTAGAAATCAGAAAGTAAAACATCAAGAATTTTGTATAGTATGCAGATTAGCTGAAAGAAACAACTAAAACCTACATCTGATCGCATGCCCGCACATGCATGCCCGCACCAAAAGAGGACAAGTGCCATTCAGTGTAACATAGCTTCTATTCTATGAACTCTTTATTCTCACCATTATGATGAATTGATCATAACTAATGAAATATAGTCACTCTTTGGTACTTCTAGGATCAAACAAAATAAAGAGAGAAAATTAGCTTCACAATTACAGTGACAAAAACCTAGTTTTTTAAGGCACGAACACCATGACATTTAATGGTTTCCATTGACTGTAACAACTTGAAGTTACTAGGGAGCTGCAATGCAAAATTTGGTGATTTTGCAGCTAAAAGCTAGAGGAGAACATTAAGATGACAAGGTTGTTATAAGTATTTGAAAGTAGTCAAATATGTTGTGAGAATACCAGTCAATTTTTATATTATTTTATTGCTGGATTGTTATGTATTGGTGACTGACTTTGCATCTATAAACCAGTATTAAAGGTAAACACATGGTACCACTACTGTGTTCAGTGATTGTTGGAAACATAATAATACATGCCCTGAAAGATCACTTTATGTTTTCTGCCGTCACTTGAAATATAAAGGCACACTTCAAAATAAGCAACATGTCTGGATAACTCACAATGCCCCAAACATGGAAACAATATGAGAGGCTAAAAAAATGGGGGATTTAACTTGGGTAATTAGTGATTTTTTTTTATTTTTTTTTTATTTTTTTTTTTTTGGGGGGGGGGGGTGCGTGTAGGCTGGAGGGTGACCTCCATCCTGTTTCTCAAAAAAAAAAGTTAGGAAAGGCTAAAAGGAAATGACAAAAGTAATTAGAAAATCATTAATAAATTACATGTTAAAGAATTTAGACAGCAAAGAAATGACAAAATACACTACCAGAGGCATCCTACAGAAAAATAAAATAAAATAAATAAAGGAATATACTGAGATGATAGGGTCATGTTGCATTCTTAGGGTCTGTTTGGTTGTCGTAACTGGCCGTAATTCGTAGTTGTAATTGGTAAAGTCTTTTACAATTGTAAATGAGTTACATGTATGTAAATTTACGGTGTTTGGTTGGTAATATAAAATTGTAAAGTGGGAAAGTGTATTGTACTTTACGGTATTTGGTTGTCGTAATGTATAAGTCGTAAGTGAAAAAGTTGACCACAAAATTAACTATTTGATGATTTAAAAGTTTTAATACTGCA
The DNA here is from genome assembly GCA_038442645.1 of Agave tequilana. NCBI lineage: Eukaryota > Viridiplantae > Streptophyta > Magnoliopsida > Asparagales > Asparagaceae > Agave > Agave tequilana. The sequence goes on along the minus strand of JAVJIF010003423.1, from coordinate 19,073 downwards.
AATAAATATTAAAAAAGTTAAATAATAAATTTTTTTAATATTAATATAAAAAATATTACAAATTTGTATGACCACAAAATTAACTGTAATTGGGCTGTAAGTGAGTGGTAACTGAGTTGCAAGTGAGTGTTAGTTAAGTTACGTAAGCCTTTTACGAATTACGGTCCAAACAAACGCCGTAGTTGTAACTGGGTAGTAAGTCATTTACGAATTACGGAGTTTACGCGAAACAAACGCCCTTAGAGAGTACATTTTCTCATTCCAAAATAACAAGGAAGTTATAACACTAATTTTATTTTTAAAAAAAAACTTTGACAAGACCATCTGCATTTTGCTTATTCCAAATAACAAGTGATACGATTAAATGAGCTTAAAAGATGTTGTACCTGATTGTCTGCCACAGCTTTTAGGAATTCCTGTTTAACCTTATATGCTGGTAATTTTTCCCGGAAAGACTGCATCGCTCTTGAGCTCGGGGTGGACTACAAGGAACAAGCAAGAATCAGATGGCAATACATGATCCGCTATCCAAAACAGTTTGTCCACGTGAATCAGTGTTTCAGGAGTATAGCAAACCATTGGCAACTTTTATATGTACCTTCTTGGAGTTTTGCAGATCCCTAAGCTCAAGACTGATCTTCTCCCTGGCTCCATCCACCTGTGCTGTCGATTCGCCAATTGTTGTTACCTTGTTAGGCAAAGACTGTTTACTAATCTGACTGGATGTGCTACTGGAACCATTAGCGCTTGATGTCTCTGTGGATCTTGCCAGAAGATTTTCAACTCTTCTCTCTGTCTCTGTTGACATCATAATCTGCATAGATGTCAAATGGAAACAGATGTCCTCACTGCTGTCTAAGGATTTTAAAACTGAATAACTAGTCATGAACTGGACCTCTTTCTGTGCCGATCCATGCCGCTCATCAAGATCTGCTCGATAATCTGGCAACGGAACTTTGCTAAAAACAAGCACTTTTCCTTTGTTGTACGCATGGCTTTCTTCCCCAAACAAGTACCCAAAAGAAATAAATGCAAACCATCCAAACAATATTTAGCAAAATGAGACAAAAGGTATAAGAAAACATGGTTTCTGCTAGTTGCAGGTAATATAGGCAAAGTTTTGTGTTTGCTTTTAGTTACAAGGTCAGATTAACGGCAAAAATTTAACAGCAAAGGAAATATAGAGAGCATGGTTTCAAATATCGGCCGATTCTGATACATATCGGCAATAATGTATCGGATTTTGAGGTACCCAATATGATTTAACCCAATAATATTGGCCGATATTGGAGCTGATATGTTGATGCGACCGAATTTGCCGATATTTATATTGAGAACCGATATTGTCAATATTGACATTCAATCATTGGCCGATACTGGTACCAAGATTTTAAACTATGACAGAGAGGTCTACACTATATAGGACAACATGTTGATGGGTTCAAAACTTTTCTGTACAAAAAGAATGAAAGCAAATAAAATAGAAGGGCATACAAATGAAGGCCTAGCTCGTGAGCCATGTCTGCAAGAATATTCTGCCCATCACGCCCAAAATTACGCTTAACTACCAATTCTTTCTGGCCACTTTGTTTCAGTTGTTGCAACTTAGTCCACCATTCATTTTCATCGAGCTTTTCCACCTGGAGAAGGAAAATATAAGCAGATATTATAAACATAGAAAATGCAGAAGAGAAGATTTAGGTTTTACAAAAGCAGTTGAAACATCAGTAACTGTGAAATTTTAATTGGAAACACAAAGAAACTAAAAGCTCTCTTGGATGCACAGGCATCCTGATAGGCAGAGTTACCTAAAATTTGTCAATATTTTCCTAGTTTCCAAGGAAAATGGCATTGCAAAAAAGCTAGCAGTGAGACTAAAAAAGTAGTCATTTTAAATTTGTCTTGCTTAAGATCTTGCATTGGTTCTCTTTTAGGAACAAACAATTTGACTAATCATAAGTGAAAGTTAAGCACCTATGCGCCAACAAGATTTCTATTCTCAGGGTACAATTTCTACCTATTGTCGAAAAAATGCTCTATTCCAAAATTTGGAAGCTCCCATGTGACAGCTTGACAGGTTCTTCAAGCTCAAAGGTAGCTGTTAGAGGTGTATCTTTCATTATTAGTGACCCAGTACTAATCAATATTCAACAAAACTTAAGACAACGACAACAGCAATAACAAAAAAAAGCCTTTATCCCAAATTTAAACTGTTGTCTATGTGAACCTTTTCTTCCATCCAGCTATGTATAGACCATCTTCTCAGTAAAACTAAAAATTATCATTCTTTACAATTGACTAACTCCATCCACTTTACAACAATGATCTACTCTGCCCATGTTTGGACATGTTTGTTTTTAATTGGCAAAAACTCCACCTATATTGCACCTTTTGTCTCGCCATCTTATTATTCTATTATTATTAGACTCTAAAAACTTTCTCCACTTTAACCTTCTTACTTTGTTTCGATCTCACTATCACAATGAATGATTGATCCTAAGTAGCAAAAATTGTCACTCCTAGATATTTTTTGGCCATCAACCTCCACTATACACTCATTTCTTTCACAATTTTGCTAATCTTCAATCCACACACAGCCCCACCCACCCCAACCCACCCCGCACGAAAAAAAAGAGGAAAAGAATTGATTGTGATGTGGGTCCAACCCAATTAGGGGTCACTTCACAAATTTGTTCCCTCTTGTTTCCACCTTCAAAACAAGAAATGAGAACTGTCATGTATTAGCACGGGCCTTTCATAAAGAAAGCTGGTATCCCTTAAATATTATGTTCTAGAGTCGAGAAAGGCCATTTATTGGTTGACATCTTATGCCTTTCTAGAGAATTAATGAAATGAATGAGGGCGAAAAAAAGAAGAAAAAGATAGACACAGGGGCCAAGGGGGAGTCTCCTCGAGATCTTGACCTGGTCCTTTTATTTTAAGGGCAAAATTGTACATGCGGATATCTCATCTCATTCCCTTTTCAGGAGGAAATCCCTATATTTATGTCCTTCATGCCTCAAACATGCAATTTCTCCTTGTTCGCACCCTTGTGATACCTTCTCGACCAGGGATTGTATCCTTTGATTTGGGTGATCTTCTTTTGTGCCCCCTTCATGATTTCAATCTCCATGCTAACAATGTCATCTCCAACAAAGATTGAGAAGTTCTTTTAGGTTATGTTTGACAATAAGAGTTTGCAGTTGTTAGCACCCTGAAACAACTAACTTTTGAAAAACGCAAAAAACTCCAGGTAAAAGATCAACAACTCCATGAGTTGGGCTTCTGTTGCTAACATAAAAACATTCCTTTCCGTACAATGATGGTTGGGTGTTAGGGCAATGCTCGAAATGTTTGAAACTATTAGTGCACTTAACCCGCCTACTTTTGGGGGCTAAGTTGGTGTTATTTACCCCAGCTCATACATGGTGTCACAGGTACTAGCTTAACACCTAAGAAGACCCAATAACTCCTAAAAACCCCTAACACCCCCATAACTCCTACACCCTAATCCTTTTCTCCCAAGACATCCTTAGAGCGAGATTTAAGGGTTCGGAGCTACTAAAATAAACCCTAGTATGCTGGTATTTTTTTCTCAATTTACAACTAGATTTTCAACGGCTTTGAATGACAGAGAAACAGCACACACACAATCACACTATTTCATTGATTGCCATACTGGATTGCAACCCAACCTTCCACATGTTTATTTCTCATAACATTGAGTAGCATATAGAATGTGAGTCTCGAATGCTATATTGCATTCATTCCACATTTCATTTGTTTAAGTGCATAAAACTCCATTGGCAACTTGCAAGTCCTTTCTAGAACTCCTCTAAAGAGCTATGGTCTCTTGAATCATGTGTGAACAATTCAAGCATTAAGCCAGGCAAAACCAAAACCCACATGATTAGTCTTGATCTTAGCGCTAAAGTATGGATCTTAAAGAGATTCACTCGCTAGGGATGAAACTAACACCAACAAAGGGGAAATTTTTAAAACAAACGCAAGCTGTGGCAAATTGAACGTGCTTACCGGTCCGGCCATCTGGCGGAGCCGCTCCGCCCTCCACTGGGGGTCCCACCAGCGCTGCTCTCCGCGCCCTCCGCCGCCACGGCCGCCTCCTCCTCGGCCTCCCCCGCCGCGACCGCCGCCTCCCCGGCCCGCGCCGCCTCCTCTCCTGCCGCCCTGGAAGTTGGGGCGATGGGACATGACGGAGCAATAAGGGCGAAGAGAGAGAAGACGACGATAGGAGAGATGATGGAGGCGGTGATGAAGAGAGAACTTGGAGGAGAAGGAGAAGGAGAAGAAGAAGGGGAAGGTTCGGCTGCTTGAAGAGCCGCAGACGAACATGAGACAAGCGAAAGGAGGCGGTGGATGTATAAGAAAGGGCTTTTTTTTATTTGGCATTTTTTTCAAATAAAACCAATTACTTAAAAATAATTTCAAAAATAGACTCCCAAAAATATTTTCAAAAAATAGGCCCCTGGCGGGCCACGTCGGCGTCACCTCAGCGTTGGTCTCTAACGTGACGTTAGCGCTAGGGAAGGGCGTTTTTAGTTCGACCGGGGTTGGCAACCCTGATCAAAAGATATACATTTTTTTAATTTTTTGGCTCAGCCCGGTTTGCCAACCCTGACCGAACTTCTCTCTAAATTTCAAATGAACAATATTAACTTGCTTGACCTCATGCATGGCTTGGCCGGAGTTGTCAACCTCGGTCAAGAAAAAAACACATTATGTTGTTCATTTCCCCAATTTAACTTGGCCGGTGTTGACAACCCGAGAAAGACACTTTTGACATCTTTAAGCATACACCATGAGCATGTACGAACGTTAATGCATGCATCAAGGCACGTTAATGCGTCATGAGCAAGGCGAAAGTGCATGCGTGCATGTTTAAACTTGTTATCAATAAAGCATGCAATAAAGCAAGCATGAACAATTGTCTCGACTGGGGTTTGGTAACCCCGGCCAAGCAAAAATAAAAAATAAAAAATTGAAAATACTCTCGGCCAGGGTTACCAACCCAATCGAGCCAAAAAAATATATACATAGTGCGATCAGAATTGGCAACTCCGGTCAAGCGAATATAGGAAAAAATGGTTCACTCGGAGTTGCCAACCCCGATCGAACCAAAAACTGTCCCCATCAACGCCAGCGTCACGCTGGCGGTCAGCGCTGACGTGGCCTGTCAGAGGTCTATTCTTGAAAATATTGGGGGGTCTATTTTTGAAGTTATTTTTTAATAATATGTTTTTTTTAAAAAATTGCCTTTTTTATTATTAAAGAAGGGCTTTTTGATTTGGGTTTCGATTAGAATATTCAAATGGATTAGTTAGACGAATAGCAATATGAATATGAGATGAGAGCCCGGATGGATTGATGGATTGAGTCCTGGGGCCGTTTGTTTCGCGTAAAACTCCGTAATTCGTAAATGACTTACTACCCAGTTACAACTACGGCATTTGTTTGGACCGTAATTCGTAAAAGACTTACGTAACTCAACTAACACTCACTTGCAACCCAGTTACCACTCACTTACAGCCCAGTTACAGTTAATTTTGTGGTCATACAAATTTGTATTATTTTTTTATATTAATATTAAAAATTTTTAATATTTAACTTTTTTAATATTTATTTGCAGTATTAAACTTTTAAAATCACCAAATAGTTAATTTTGTGGTCAACTTTTTCACTTACGACTTATACATTACGACAACCAAACACCGTAAAGTACAATACACTTTTCCACTTTACAATTTTATATTACCAACCAAACACCGTAAAATTTACATACATGTAACTCATTTACAATTGTAAAAGACTTTACCAATTACAACTACGAATTACGGCCAGTTACGACAACCAAACAGGCCTAGTCCATTTTGAACCCAAATCACTAGGGGTTTTCCCTTTTATTTTCTTCTCTTTCTTCTTTAATCCAGAATCTCTCACACACTACTCGACTGTCTTTTTTATCACGAAACCATCTCCTAAGGGCAACTCTATTATATTAGTATAAATTTAGTCTTCTTAAAAAGCTTCTTTTCACCTCAAATTTCTTCCTTCGCAATAATGAATGTCAATGATGAAACAATGCTCTTTCCATTTTCTCCTGCAAAGTGGAGAGATTTGAGCCTGAAAATGTCCGCTACCATGAATCTTCCACTAGTATCAAAACTAACTGAAAGACCAACTTTTGGCTTCAGGGTAACTAGATTTCTGAGTACATACAATACACTAAAATTCTGAGCACATGCAATGCACATGTATGTAAAGAATCTTTAGACTTCCATAGTTTAACTATGATTTATAATGATATAGTTTATGTCAATCATCTTATTGTTATTGTATTTTTTTTTTAAATAATTTAAGTATGAGACATTATATAGGTTTGGAAACGAAAATGTTTTGAGGAATGCATGCAAAAGCATTAAATTAATAGAATTCAAATGAAATCTCCCACAATCAAATGTGAGTCTATGAGACCCTACAGAGGTTGCATTATATTGGTAGAGATAGAAAGAAAACTGTCACGCCTCATTTTCTAAAATACGTTGGAGCGGAGACGCGACGAGAGTCGGTGACGTATATACGCGAGAAAAATACCTCACATATGCACACTAAGCCTAAAATGACCTGAACAAGTTATATAAATCAACAATAAAAACAATAAGGTCACTGCAATAATACATATAATGTTTCTACACATGATAATATCATTTTACGATTCATATAGAATAATATGGAGGCTAGGCAATAGGGAATCAAAGGAAGTCAACAGAATGAAAAGAAAGACAAGAACTATACCAAAGAATCTAGTGATCAAGTAAAGAGACTTTGTACTCCTTAGATACCTGCTCAGTAAAAGAAATACACATATACCTGAATGTGCAAATTCAGAGAGTTAGAACTCTCAATGAGTGTATAAATAAAGAGAAGGTGCACGTACATATAACGTATGAGCATGTTATGATACTATCATGAAGATATATTGGATAAGAAAATGGCACGAATAAAACAGTAATAAGAAGATTGTACGATACAACATCAATCAATATATCCCAAGTATTACAGTGGCATACAATACGTAACTTACTTGAAGAATAATGAGATTAATCTGTTATAATATCATATGTTAGGTCATGAGTACAGTCAAGTGTCTATTATAACATGCATATATCAAGTTCATTTTATATGTCAATGTAAAAATTCAGTTTTGTTTTTAATGATGTCAGCGAACACCAATTGTCACATGTAATAGACGCATCCCATACTACTACTACACATATCAATCGGGGTTCTAAGTTATTGAAACTGATCAATTGGAGACATTGTCTGTGCTTTAAGTGGGTCCCGCACAGACCCGGGACCATGGCCCAGACTCCTGGCCCTGAACCAGGCCCTACCGCAAGGTAGTCAGGTAACATGTACAACAGGACATGTAACATGTGTAACATGTATAATAGGAATAAGAACAGGACAGGGTGTCAGTCACCCCACGAGAATCTTACAGTGGTACCCTCTTTCTGCTGCGCAACCTATATTCTAGGTCCACCCAAAATATAGATGTTGTCTCCTCCATCAATTTTCTCAGTCCCGGTATGAGTTGTTTAATATCATGTTATTTAAATTATCAAGATTAATTAATGCACATGTTACCTAAATCACTAAGATAATTCGGTGATGGCAACAGTAACAACATCAACAGTATAATCAGGATGCATGATGTCAGTGAACAGGATAAGCAGGACGATATTGTTACTGTATAACAATATTTTCCCAGTGACTTTAGTAATACGGGCAGTATCGTGATCAGGTAGATGTCAAGTATAATCAATAAAGTCTTCAAGGTAAATCATGATATTCAGGACCAACAATAATATGTAGAATTCATTTAAAGAGGATAAAATACTTAATATAAACTAAATAACAATGAATACATGCATAAAAATACGTTCACATGAAATGATACAAGTAATATATAAATACTACTGACAACGATAAATAAGAAAATAATGCAAGAGCAAATACTCACATGAAATGACATGGTTTTGGATCAGAATCGCTGTCAGGTCTTCACTGCTCGAATCGGCATGAATCTCCGAATCATCTCGTGGGTCGGTCTTCGAATTGCCAATTATCGGGTCCACAACGAACACGAATCCAGATCGTGTCCGGGTCACCTGTTACCGGTTCGAACCGCACGAACAAGCCCGCAACGCTGTAGCACGCAACCGTACAACACCACACAAATATATATACATGATTATTCACACATATTTATACACTCACACACATGTACACGCACGTACACATATATACTTACACACAACACCCATGCATGCACATACACTCATGTACACATACTAACACATGCATACTCACACACCAATACACACACACACACACACATTAACACATAATTACACACACACATGCACACAAACTCACACACACGTTACACAAACGTGCACATACATATACACATTGATATATATGCACATCTATCCACTCACACACAGACTACACACAACATAACTCACGCAAAACAGCACATACACCCGCATGCATGCATACACATTATAAACACACACTACATATACACAATCACACACGAATATTAATGCACATATTAATACACACTTACATTTTAACACACACTACATATTAACACACACTTATATACACAGTGAAAGAGAGAAACACATGCACATAGATATGTATTCTCAGAGAAAGAGTAAATGAGAGAGAGGAGGAGAGGGACTCGCACAGTGGGAGGCGCAACCATGGCGAGGGCTCACCGACGGTGATGACAGAGCTCGGCGGATCTCCCGGACAACGTCGGTGGCTCGACAGAGGCCATGGAGATGTGGTGCTCGACTCCGGCGGCACCGCGGGAAGGAGAACGAGGAGGCCATGGCACGGAGAGGCTAAGAAGGAGGGGAAGATTGAGGTGGAGGCAGCGGTGGTGGATGTGTGCTCGTGGAGGAGAGGTGAAGGAGGAGAAGCTCGTGGCAAGAGGCGGTTTTCAGCTCGACCAAGGCCATGGTGGTGGGCGGTGTTGTGATGGTTCTCCGGCGTAAGTGGATGGGGTTCAGCTTCGACAACAAAAAGGAGGAGGGGTGCCGGCGAATGAACGGAGGGGAAAGGAGATGCGACGACCATGGGAGATTCTGTCGTGCTACCAGAGAGGTGTGCGGTGGTGAAGGAGATGCGTTCGTGGGGAACTGGTGGAGCTCGCTGCGGAGAAGACGAAGAAGATCGACGGCGGCGATGGAGGCTATAAATGGCGTCGAAGGAAGAGGGGTGGACGCGGCAAGGAGAAGACAGCCGAGGCTCAGGAGGTGCTCGACCTGGAGGAGGAATCAGCCATGATTGGAGGAAAGAGGTCTTGGCAGAGGTGCCCGCGTATTGTAACGCCCCGATCCCGCGGGTACAGAGATGTTACTGTGATGTATATATACAGGTCGAAAATACCCTCACGTATATTTGCTTAGCAACAGTATATGTAAGAATCAGAGTACGAAAATTTATGGTGCATTATATATTCCAACATATGAGTACAATTATAAAATTATCACCGGATTGACAAAATATTATAAGAATATTGCATCACCGATAGGCGCAAATATGAGAATACAAAGAGATATACAAGTATGGACAGTACAAAGGGCGCTTACGAGTTACAGAAGGAAAACTCGAGAGACAAGCGGAGGGCTGGAAGGATAGGGCCGTAGACGGTTTGCTGATGATCCATGCTACCACTGTGCCACTCTAACCAGCAATCGAGAGAATCCAAAAGCTCCAATCTCTGGGATCATGACATGAGGATCCAGGGGAGTCAGAACTCCCCAATGAGTGGTGTGGTGAATGCTAAGTGGCATGCAGGGATAAGCACACGTGTATCGATAAATTCGAATCAAAAGAGCATGTATTGAAAATTGTGCCGTGAGTACAGGCATACATGAGCAAGTAAAGAGATAGTAAATGATATCAAACAGGAAATATACATGGTATAATAAGATCAAAGCAGGAGATTGCTGGAATAGAACATAAATGATAAGGCAGAATGTAAACAGATATAATATAATAATAATAATAAAACTAAAAATTCAAAGTAAAATCCGATAAAAGCAAATAAGGTAAAACCAGCAGTACAACCCAGTTTATAGCTTCACGAGATAAGTACGTCGAAGGAATAATCCAAATAAGGAAACCTTCATCTATATACCATATATCTCACATCATTGTAAATTAAGTCAATATGACCCGAATTGCAAAACATACAACTAATTATTAGTTGGCATCTTTTATTATTATTACTCGCCCTAGCCAGATGTCGACGTATGTGGACTAGCATCCCAGCACACATATATCAACATCTGAGTAAAGCAAGATTGTTATTAAAAACCAACAGGGGTATCAACGAACAATGTTTACTGTGGGTCCCGTGCATACCTGTGACCACGACCTAAGATGTTCCATTGCTGGAGGACGAAACCTACCGCGAGGCGTATAGATGGTACCAAGAAGGAGGAAGCCAGTGTTGCCCTCGGTCACCTGGAGGCCCTCAGGTTGAACCGAAAGATTTAGTTGCACAACATACCTAATACCACTGTAAACACGAACATGTATAGATATCTACAAGTTTCCCCAGACCTAATGTAAGTTGTCTCATTTAAATTTTATTAGAAAATTATAAGATTACGGAAATAAGCAGGAACAAGTCAGGAGTATTAGGAGTACATGTGTATCAGAAAGTACAGTTTGTACTGAAATGTTAGGTCATTATTCCCATTATCGTGATAATTATGAGAGTCAAATATATCCTACTGGATGTCAGGTGATAGCATGACAGGAGGGTGATATCAGGCATGTGACTAGAGACAACTTGATAAATGTTAGCACATCAAGAATAAGTATGTCAAACAATAAAAGAAAACAGTACCGATATAAGAGATCGGTGCGAATACCGAAAAATCATACAGTTTCAGGAAAAACAGTATAAGTAAGATTTCAAACTCTTTACAACCATTAATAGAAGAATAGATAAACTAGCGAGCAAATAATGAGCAAGCAAGCAAATATCCAAGCAGAACTAAGCATGCTGGAGGTACGGACAGCGAACAGTGCATAGTCACTAAAGCGCTTGGCGGAGTTATTGGGACAACTTGGCTTAAGATGTGAGTAGAAAATCCGGCAGCATATCGCCTAGGCGAGTCTAATGATAATGCGTTGGGCGCTAAACATGCCTATCAGGCGATGCTAAAATGGAACTAGCCGCTAATAAACCTCATAGAGGTTAAGCCTAGAGGCCGAGCAATACGAGGACGTAGCTAAACCATGCTGAAGAGGTTACGCAATTAAACATGGCTCGCAGCCACAAGGTGTTGCTAGTAAAACCCAAGAGTTCAAGCAAAGCGGAAACATAGTAAGTCGCGCCTGATGAGTCTACGCAATTAAGCTCGGCTCGCAACCACACGACCACGAAGGATCGGCCACGCAAGATATAAAGCGGAAATATAATACATCACATGAATGGTATATGTACAAAAAATAAACTACTCTAGTACAAACATTTGTCCCAGGCACGGTACATGCACAACCTTGGGCACTCGGCCACATACAAATACAAAGGCCGAGCCCAATACAAAATAAGAATATAATACAAATACAGGACAAAATACAAGTTGACCCGATTAAGAGTAGAAACCTAAAATGAGGTGAGGACACTCACCTAAATCTCTGAAAACACCGTGAAATCCAGAATCCCAGAAACTCGCGCACGTGCCATAATATATTAAAATATATATAAATATTTTTAGAGAGAGAAAGAGAATAAGAGGGGAGAGAAAGAGGGGAGAAAGAGTTAGAGCTAGAGAGAAAAATCCAGAGAGAAAGAGAGAGCTAGAGAGAGAACAAAATCCCGAGAGAGAGAGCTAAAGAGAAAAAGTCCTAGAGAGAGGAAGATTTAGAGAGAAAGAGAGAGCTAGAGAGAGAAAAATCTAGAGAGAAAGAGAGAGCTAGAGAGAGAAATCTGGAGAGAGAGAAAAAGAGAACTACAAAGAGAAAGACCTAGAGGGAGGAGGATCTAGAGAGAAAGAGCGACAGTAAAGGGAGAGAGAGGCAGTAGAGAGAGAAACGGGGTGAGAGAGAGACAGTAGAGAGAGGAAAGTGGGGGATTGTTGCCTCCCTTCTCTACGCATGCACAGGCAAGGCCCTGGCCTGGCTCTCCCCCTCCCTGGCCGTGGCCAAGGAGGCGTCAGAGAGGTTGCATCAGCCGCCGTGGCCGGCGTAGGCAGGGGTGGTCACGACCACCCCATGGAGAAAGAGGGAGGAGGAGATTGGGTTTTTGTTGGTGCAGATGATGATGGTGGTTTGATGAAATTGAAAGAAGAGAAGGAAGTGGGAGGTTGTGATGTTGGAGTGGGAGGAGATCTAGGTGGTGGGTGGTAGAGAAAGAGGTGGTGGAATTTGAGATGGAGGATGAGATTGGAGGTGGTCGTGATGGGGAAGAAGAAAGTGGAGAATATGGTGGTGGTGTTGGTGTTTGAGAAGAAGGAGAGGATTTAGGGGAGGAGATGGCCAAAATAGGGGGCCCGCCGTTAGCCTAGGGATCCATCGGAGGAGGAGAGCCGGGGCCAGGCTGTTGTTGCCCAAGCGGAGAAGAGAGAGGGAGAGGAAGGAAAAAAGAAAAAGAAAAGAGAGAGATGTGAGATTGGAGTGAGTGAGGGGAGGTGTATTAAATGGAGGGGAGTGGGTTGGTTGGTGGAGGTGGGGATAAGAAAAAGAGAAGAAAGAAAGAAAGAAATTGAAAAATTCTGAAAAATAATAAAATAATAATAATGTCGGGAAATATCGACTGTTCCAAAAAAATTCTCAAAAATACCTAGAGATAGAAAACATCATCCTGAGAAATAATATAAAATCAGTTTCAGAAATAAAATTCGATTTTTAAATTAAAAATCCTAGAATCTATCAACGATACTGACCGACACCATATCCGGCCGAGTTCTAATAAATTCAGAATATTCATCAAAAATATATGAAGATAGAAAATGTGATTTTAAGAGATAATGTGAAGGCGGATTTTAGAAATTCAACTCCATTTGTAAATTAAAAAATGTGGAATCGACCAGCGATACCGTTCGACACCAAAACCGATCGAACTTTGATAAATTCAGAAAAATCTCAGAAAATGCATTAAAGTAGAAAATATGATTCTAAGAAAAAAATGTGAAAGCAGAATCTAAAAATTCAACTCCAATTATAAATTAAAAATACTGGAATCGACCAGTGATACGGTCGATACCGATTTTGAAGATTTTATAAATTAATTCGGAAAAATTTCAAAAAATCATGAAAATATAGAATATTGAAAAATGATGTTTGAAAATGAATCGGTTAAATCTAACTATCAAAAAGACCAGATCAAGCGATACACTAGGATCGGGTCCCCGGTTCAGATTGGGGTTGACTCCAAATTCACGAATCCGGATCAAATGCAAAACGATCACATAAATATTCATAAAACAAAAACAAAAATAGGAAGTAAATCAAAAGAATACTATCAAGAATCTGAATACGTAACTAAGTACGTATTCTAGAAATGAGGTGTTACATTCTATCCACCTTACAAAAATTTCGTCCTCAAAATTTCGATAAGGGGGAAGATGAACATAGGAATGACAGGAACGAAGATTATACCAATTAAGATATGATTAGCTAAGGATAATGCTTATAACCGACTGATCAATTACTTTGAGCCTAGACGTCCTTCGCACTTCTTATTGTATAAAACTTCGTACGGTGCCATATTAATATAGACCTAATAACTGTTAATAAGAGAATTCTGTTAAAAGAAGATAATTAAGATTATGAATAGTTCGATCGGACTACCCGGTCTTTCTGAGAGTGATAAGATAAGCTGAATATAAGCAGAGTTTCTAAACTTCTCTGAAGACTTTAACAGAGTTACATTTGAATCCCGTATCTCTGTCCGACATAATAAGCACTAGAATACCATGTAGCTGAACATCTCTTATGATTATCTTCTAGAGCTTCTGTATACTGACTCATTCTGGATAATAGATCATAATATCATAGATTAAAAAAAAACCTGATAAACTGATTACATATACATAAATAGAGAACAACTGATAATAATAAGTTCTGAATACTAGGCGTCAATTATTCTGAGAAGCATAACTAAGAACTCACAATAACTGCCTTCTGAATGTTAATCCGACTGTTCTAGCGAATACCCAAGTCCTGCAATGTTGGCTGAATAGATCATCAAGAAAATTATGACAAGCTTATTCAGACACAGCAAGAAAACCCAGTCCATTAAATCCATAAAAACAAATCAGGTGGGGGAAATCTGGGGAATAAGGCTAGAGTGCTAAACAGTGTCAGAACTAGCCATGAGTGAAGCGAAACCTATGTGGGGCCATTGCGTCACACGACGTCAGGTGCTAAACACTAGGGTGCGACAGAGCTAACACTCTTTGAGACTCGCACTTGATGAAGCTCACGTGGCGAAGCCTGCGCGTAACACATTGCTAAATGTTAAGCGCTATGGTGTAGCAAAGCCCATGCCTGGTTGAGCTCGCATGGCTAGAGCACAACTCTCGATTGGCGAGACTAGTGGAGTCCGTGATTCATCAAATCTATTAAGACTGCTAGGTTTGTGGCTCTGAGCTCAGTGAAGTCGATAAAATGGATCATGATCATTACTGGAATAATATGAAAAATACATAACTCTGCCTGACAGAAGTTCTGAATCTGAAAATTCATTTCCTACTGACACTCCCCATGTAGTAATGTGGTCTATCTGATTACCAACATAATGACGACCCTACTTTCTGTACTGATCCTCATAAAATACCTATATATATAATAGAATGTGGAGCCAAAGAACTACCCAATATAGGATAATACGATGCATTAGAATCGAAGAATACCAGAATAGGATGAGAACAATCACATCTACCCTACCGCTACCTCACTAGTCTATCCATATCTTAAGTTGACATAAAGGCTACGAAAATCGGAATAGTAAAAATGAAAGAGATAGGAATAGCATGAAAAGGGAGGTGGACACGGAAAGACTGACGATGATAGTGCAATAAAAAGAATATGATATAGAAAACTTACTAGCTCTAGGAAATGATAAAGGGGGGGGATAATGGTTACGCTCGATACCTTCAGGGTTTCTGTTCCAGATATTAGGCAACCCTTATTGTTCTTACTCTATTCGATATCTTGACTTTCTATTCAGTCAAATTATATGTTTGCTTCCTTCCGCCATCTGTCCTAACTTTTAATCTCCTCCGTGTCTGATTATACATTTGTTGCTGGGGATGAAGTGAAGTTCCTTTGCCAGTAGGTCCTGAGTTCTCTCCCAATGGTAGTATTGGATGTGTTGATCGGATTGGTGCGGTGTTCTCTGTCTTCTTAAATAGACGTTCACTCTTTAAATGATCTCATGACCCGTACACAACATAATTCATAAACTTTCTGGCGGTTGCGTTGTAAGTGCCCCGGCTTCAGACAGGACCCACATATCATATGCTGAGGGCGAGTTGGAATGATGGCTTGGCTAGTGGGGTATTCAAGGGCCTGTCTGAGTCACCTTCCATCAACTGAAAGGGTTTCCTTGCTGACTTCATATGCTCTTATCTTGATTTTTCTTCTTCGATTCCCGCTATCCCTCTCGAATGGTGGTGAAAACTTGAGAATGCGTCTTTAACTACTGGGGTATAAGGAACATCTTAATCTTCATCTTCAGGTCTTGCTGGAATTTACTTGCTCAATTCTCCTCATTAGCTACCATGTGTGGCGCAAATCGACTATGTCTTAGGAACTATGCAGTGTACTTGTCTACAATTCAATCCTCCTATTACAGTCTGATAAATTGTTCTTTCATCTCTTTCTGAGCTATTACGGGAAAGAGTCTCTCACAGAAATCCTTCAAGAACTGGTCCCAAGTGATGGGCTTCTCTAGTCTCGCTTCTTCCGCCAATCACCATGTTCTGGTCACATCTTTCAATTGAATCTTCGCTACTTCCACCTGATTCTCGTCAGGGATTCGTACTGCCCTTATGAGGTTTCTACTTCTACCAACCGTTGTTCTGCATCGAACGACTTCTTGGTACCAGAAAATACAACCGGCTACAGTTTTCTAATTTCAAAGATGTTTCTTGGTCTCTACTCACGGAGTGCCATCAATAATCTTTGGTGCAAGATCTCTGCCTGTTCCTGTTGGTTTTCCATCATACTTTGCAGAAATGCTTCAAATTAACACCTTCTACGTTAGGGCCATCCAAAGAAGAACCAAAATCGTTACGATTTCCCTATCTTTTCATGTCCGAGTTGGTCTAAGAGTAACGAGAAATTGAAGTATAAAGGGATGGGAGAACTTTAAAATTCAAGGAAACGATTATCAAGAGAAAATAGATAACTCTATACTTGTAGTTGGATTGTATAACGAGGACTCAAGCATTCCAGTTGCAATTTCTTTACCATTAATTTGTCAACTGGTTGTACTGAGGATGTGAGAGCCTAGGCTCTGATACCACCCTATAATGCCCTGATCCCGCAGTTACGGAGACGTTACTGTGACGTACATACGCAGGTCAAAAATACCCTCACGTGTATACGCTTAGCATCAGTACATGCGAAAATCAGAGTACGAAAATACGTGATGCATTATATATTCCAACATATGAGTACAATAACAAAGTTATCAACAGATGTGACACAATATTACATCACCGATAGGTGTAAATGCGAGAATACAAAGAGATATATAAGTATGAACATTACAAAGGTCGCTCACGAGTTACAGCAGGAAAACTTAAGAGACGAGCAGGGGGCCTGAAAGGATAGGGCCTCAGACGGTCTGCCGATGATCCATGCTATCACTGCGCCACTCTAATTAGCAACCGAGAGAATCCACAAGCTCCAAACTCTGAGATCTGGACATGAGAATCCAGGGGAGTCAAAATCCCCAACAAGTGGTGTGGTGAATGCCAAGTGGCGTGCAGGGATAAGCACCATGTATCGATAAATCCGAATCAAAAGAGCATGTATCGAAACCGTGTCATGAGTATAGGCATACAGGAGCAGGTAAAAAATAGTAAATGATAACAATCAGGGAGTATGTATGGTATAATATGATCAAAGCAGGAGACTTGTGGAATATAACATAAATGATAAGACAGGATGTAAACAAATATAATATAATAATAATAATAAAACAATAAATTCGAAGCAAAACCCGATAAAAGTAAATATGGTAAAACTAGTTGTACAAACCCGGTTTACGACTTCACGAGATAAGTACATCGAAGGAATAATCCAAATAAGAAAACCCTCATCTATATACCATATATCTCACGTCATCGTAAACTAAGTCAAGACGACCCGAATTGCAAAACATACAACGAATTATTAGCTGGCATCTTTTATTATTATTACTCGCCCTGCCCAGATGTCTTGGTATGTGGACTAGCGTCCTAGCACAAATATATCCACATCTGAGTAAAGCAAGGTTGTTATTGGAAACCAACGGTGGTATCAATGAACACTGTTTACAGTGGGTCCCGTGCAAACACAGGACCACGACCCAAGATGTTCTGTTGCTGGAGGACGGAACCTACCGCTAGGCGTACAGGAGGGTCTTATAGGATGCCCTTTCAAGATGCTACAAAGAAGAAAGGAGCTAGCGCTCCCTTCGGTCACATGGAGGCCCTCAGGTCGAATCGGAAGATTTAGTTGCACAACATACCTAATACCATTGTAAACACGAACATGTATTGATATCCACAAGTTTCCCTCGACCCGATGTAAGTTGTCCCGTTTAATAGTTTATTAGATAATTATCAGATTATGGGAATGAGCAGGAGAAAGTCAGGAGTACATGTGTATCTGGAGTACATGTGTATCAGGAGTACGGTTTGTATTAGAATATAACAAGATGAATCAAGATGTCAGGTCATCATTCCTGTTATCGTGATAATTATGATAGTCAAGTATATCATGCTGGATGTCAGGTGATAGCATGACCGGAGGGTGATATCAGGCAGGTTGTTGGTCCAGAGGCCTTCCACTCTAGTTTTGATGATGATTAACTCATGTAGTTATGTTTACTAATAATCTTGTGATGTTTAGTTTTAGATCCTTAATCAAGATATTAGTAGGTAATTAGCTTCAACAAAGGTGTTTTGAAGCTTCTCACATGGTGATTCAAGAGCCCGAGCATCTAGATCATATATAGCACTCATTGGAGTCAAGCTCGGTGGATCACGGTTTGAATCGAGTCGGCGTGAAGACGGAGTTCATCAAGAAGATTTCGGTACCTAGTTTAGTTCTTATGTTTTAGATCCATTTGTAAAGAATAGATAGTGTGATATGCTCAAGTTCACAACACACACACGTTTTATGTTTGGATATTGGTTTTCGATTTTTTGTTTAACCGATATTGGTTTTCATGAATAGATATTATATCAAAATAAGTTTACTTGGTTTTATGTATATTAGATTCATTCTATATACATGTATGCTTCATATCTTAGACAAACTTATTTTGATATGCCAATTCATGTGTTTTAGGTTTTGTGTTTTAACAAAACTTATTTTTGGATTTATAGTCAAAAACATGGATATATATATGTTTCATGTATATTGGACTTATGTCCATATGCAACATGCTTCAAAGTGTTTAAGTATCATGTTTTTGTATTTGGATGAGTTTTGGACAAAGCGTATTTTCAATTCAAAAATCCAAGTTTGGAAAAATATGGTTTTTGGTTTTCGGCAAAATTTGTAAGTCAAAAAATGGTTCAAAAAGTTTGAAATTTGGGACGGTCGACCGGCGGTCGACCGGAGAGCTCCAACGGTCAAATTTTTGACCGTTGGCGGTCGACCTGGCCGGTCGACCGCCAGCCGCCAGAGCTGAAAATCAGCCCCAACGGCTAGTTTATTTGGAGGCCTTTAATACCCCATTTGTATAGGATTTTCTTCAAGTTTTTTGAGGCAAAAATTTCTATACTCTCCTGTGTTTT